>NC_069453.1:34579156-34582359 GCF_026875155.1 Cherax quadricarinatus | reverse complement strand
CCGGTAGACGTGGGATCGAGTCTGCACGTTAAAAAACACGGTAGACGTAGGATCGAGTCTGCAGCGTTAAAACAACATCCGGTAGACGTAGGATCGAGTCTGCAGCGTTAAAATAACACCAGGTAGACGTAGGATCGAGTCTGCATCGTTAAAACAACATCCGGTAGACGTAGGATCGAGTCTGCAGCGTTAAAACAATATCTGGGAGACGCAGGATCGAGTCTGCAGCGTTAAAACAATATCTGGGAGACGCAGGATCGAGTCTGCAGCGTTAAAACAATATCTGGGAGACGTAGGATCGAGCCCCTGCAGCGTTAAAACAATAATCGGGAGACGGCAGATCGAGTCTGCAGCGAAAACAATATCTGGGAAAACGCGGGATCGGGGTCTGCAGCGTTAAAAATATCGGGGAGACGCAGGATCGAGTCTGCAGGGGTCAGACTTTGTTCAGGGAGAAAGGGAGGAGCAGGATCCTGGCTACAACCAGACCAGCTACTACTCGTGTACCCCACAGTAACAACCATTTACGGTCCGGGACCATTTTTTTGCAATCTTCCTTATTCACTTTTTTAGTGCGTAAAATGTTTAAAGGAAGATGGGGAGGGAGGAGGAGAAAGGAAGGGAAGGGAGGGAGGAAGGAAAGAGGAGGGGAAATATATATAAAGCAAAGAAGAAAGGAAGGGAAGAGGGAGGAGAAGGTGGGAAGGGAAAAAAGGGAGGGAGGGGAAAAGAGAAGGGTAGGGAAGAAGGAAGGAAGGAAGGGAGGGAAAGGAAGGAAGGGGAAGGATTGAAGGGTAAGAGGGAAGAGAGAGAGAGGAGAGAAGGAATAGACAGAGGGAGAGTAAGGAAGGAGGAGAAAGGAATGAAGAGTGAAGGAAGACGAAGGTAAAAGAAAGAGAGGAAGGGGAAGAGGAAGAACAGGAGGAGGAGGAAAAAATGGAGGAGGAAATTAGGAGGAAGAGGAAAGGAAGGAGGATGGAGATGGTAATTTTTGGAGCATTTTGGACTGCTAATAGTGGCACTGTGAGTGGCACTGTGAGTGGCACTGTGAGTGGTACTGTGAGTGGCACTGTAACACTGTGAGTGTTACTGTGAGAGGCACTGTAAGTGGCACCGTGAGAGGCACTGTGAGTAGCACTGAGAGGCACTGTGAGTGGCACTTTGAGTGGTACTGTGAGAGGCACTATGAGAGGCACTGTGAGTGGTACTGTGAGTGGCACTGTGAGTAACACTGTGAGTGGCACTGTGAGTGGCATTGTGAGTGATACTGTGAGAGGCACTGTAAGTGGCACCGTGAGAGGCACTGTGAGTGTCAGTGTGAGTGGCACTTTGAGTGGTACTGTGAGAGTCACTACGAGAGGCACTGTGAGTGGCACTGAGAGGCACTGTGAGTAACACTGTGAGTGGCACTGTGAGAGGCAATGTGAGTGGTACTGTGAGAGGCACTATGAGAGGCACTGTGAGAGGCACTGTAAGAACTCTGTGAGAGGCACTGTAGAGGCACTGTAAGAGGCACTGTCAGAGGCACTGTAAGAGGCACTGTCAGAGGCACTGTCAGAGGCACTGTCAGAGGCAGCGTTTTCATAACCAGAAATTAATTAATATCCAAAATATCTTTCCCTGTTAATCTCTTAACACAGAAAATAAAATATTGGAACATATTACACAATACATCTTCTGTATCACCTAAAAAATAATATCAATACAATTTTTAAGTCAGTCCCGCCTGATCAATATATTTTTCACATCTTTAACGTCTGTCAACGGGACACCAAATTTCTAAAAAAAAAAAAAAAAAAAAAAAAAAAAAAAAAAAAAAAATTGAAATCTGTGTAATATATTATTGACCAGAAAATGACTCTTGGCCAGTATATTATTATTATTAATGATGATAATGATGATAGTTATAATATTATTATTATTAATAATAATAATAATAGCATTCACTGCAAGAATAATTAAAAATAATTTTAACTAGTATTAACATGATTTCAGTAATAATTGTGGTTGATCGTGGATGATTTTGTGGATGGTTGTGGCTGCTGGTGGATGCTTGTGAATGTTGGTGGATGCTTGTGAATGTTGCTGGATGTTGGTGGATGTTTGTGAATGTTGGTGGATGCTTGTGAATGTTGGTGGTTGTTGGGGAATGTTGGTGGATGCTTGTGAATGTTGGTGGTTGTTGGTGAATGTTGGTGGATGCTTGTGAATGTTGGTGGATGTTGGTGGATGCTTGTGAATACTGGTGGATGTTGGTGAATACTGGTGGATGTTGGTGAATGTTAGGGGATGTTTGTGAATGTTGGGGGATGCTTGTGAATGCTGGTGGTTGTTGGTGAATGTTGGTGGGAATGCTTGTGAATGTTGGTGGATGTTGGTGGATGCTTGGTGAATACTGGTGAATGTTGGTGAATGTTGGGGGGATGCTTGTGAATGTTGGTGGATGCTTGGGAAATTTCTGGTGGATGTTGGTGAATGTTGGTGATGCTTGTGAATGTTGGGTGGATCCCTTGTGAATGCGGGTGGTTTGTTGGTGGGATGCTTATGAATGCTGGTGGTGCTTGTGAATGCTGGTGGATGTTGATGGATGCTTGGGAATGCTGGTGGATGTTGGGGAAATGCTGGTGGATGCTTGTGAATGCTGGTGGATGTTTGTGAATGCTGGTGGTTTGTTGGTGGAGCTTGTGAATGCTGGTGTTTCTTGTGAAATCCCTGGTGGAGCTTTGTGAATGCTGGTGGATGTTGGTGGATGCTTGTGAATGCTGGTGGATGCTTTTGAAGCTGGTGGATTGCTTGTGAATGCTGGTGGGTGTTGGTGATGCTTGTGAATGCTGGTGATCTTGTGAATCTGGTGGATGCTTGTGAATGTTGGTGATCTTGTGAATGTTGTGATGTTGGGGATGTTGGTGGTGTTTGTGAATTTTGGTGGATGCTTGGAATGCTGGTGGATGTGGGGAATTTTGTGGATGTTTGTGAATGTTGGGGGATGCTTGTGAATGCTGGTGGATGTTGGTGAATGTTGGGGATGCTTGTGAATGTTGGGGATGTTGGTGGATGCTTGTGAATACGGGTGGATTTTGGTGAATGTTGGTGGATGCTTGTGAATTTTGGTGGATGCTTGTGAATACTGGTGGATGTTGGTGAATGTTGGTGGATGCTTGTGAATGTTGGTGGATGCTTGTGAATGCTGGTGGATGTTGGTG
>NC_069453.1:34531656-34574156 GCF_026875155.1 Cherax quadricarinatus | reverse complement strand
TCTACCATTGGGCCTCCACCAGCCTGCCTCCCAAAAGTGTGCTACCACCGCCTGCTCACCCTGTGCCTACCCCCTGTGCCCCCCACCGCCTCCTAAGCCTCCTGCCTACCACCCTGCCGCCCCCGCCCCTCCCCCCTGCCTCCCCTGCTACCAGGCCGCCTACCTGCCCGCCTGCCCAACCACCGCCGCCTACCATCCCCCAAAACCCCCCTCCTCCCCAAAAAGGGCCTCCTCCTCCCATTTCCATGCCTTACCACCTTTGTAAGTTGTGTCCCCTGTGGGTGTGTTGTGGGGTTGTCCGTTGGTAATTGTGTTTGGGGTGGTGTGTGTTTTTGTGGTGTTGTAAGTGTGGGTGTGTGTGAAATGTTGGTGGTTGTGTGTTGTTTGGGTGGTGTGTGTGTGGGGGTGTTTGGGTGTACCCCCCCTTCCTACCACCCTGTCCCCTACCGCCTCCGCCTCCCCCCTGTGCCTCCCAGCCTCCTCCTGCCCAACCCTCTCTAACCTGCCTTTCCCCCCCAGTGTGTTGTGTTGTGTTTTTTCCTGCCTAAAAAACCCCGGGGTAAGTGTTACCAGATTACCCCTCCTGTAACCAGGTGCCACCAGTGTCCTACCATGGCGCCTACCAATCCTACCACCTGCCGCCTACCAGCCCCCCTCCACCCTCTCCTCCTACCACCCCCTCCCTCCACCTCCCTGCCTACCCCTCCCCCTGTCCAGTTTCCCCTCCCCAAAAACCTCCCTCCACCGCCTGTCCCCTCCCCTCCCCCATGTGTACAACCCTTTTTAAACCCCTCCGCCCCACCCCTCCTAAGCCTCCGCCCCTCCACCGCCCTTCCCAAGTGTGCCTCCCTACCCCTCCTGCCCACCAGCCCCCGCCTCCCCTCCTCCTCCACCCCGCCTGCCCGCCTACACCCCCTCCTCCAGCCCTTGGTACCACCTCCGTACAAGCCACCTGCCACCCCCTTCTTGCCCACCGCCTCCCCACCACCTCCGCCTCCAGCCCCCTGCTGCCCACCCCCCCCCCACCACCTGCCCCTACCGCCTTTGCCCCTACCACCTCCTCCTGCCTACCAACCCTGGGGGCCACCGCCTCCTCTGGGTACCCCCTGCCTCCTAATTCCCAAAGCCTCTCTCTCCCTCCCACCTTCCCCCCAAGTGCCGCCCCCAGCCTAAAAGTCCTACCACCGCCGTGTAACCTGCCTGCCCCCAGCCTTTGTGCCTACCAGGGCCCGCTCCAGGTGCACCATCTCTCCTCCCCACCAGCCCCGCCTACCAGTCCGCCCCCAGCCCTCTCGCCGCCTACCAAGCCGCCCCGCCACCCCAGCCGCCTCCTACCCCCCCCTTTTTCCCACCACCTGTCCCCTCCACCTCCCCACCACCCCTTTGCCTGTTACCAGCCCCCCCTCCCACCAGGCCCCCCAAGTTTCGGGAAGGGAAGGGGAAGCCCCCCGGCCCGAACCCCTCGCCAAAGGTGTAATCTTTGCCTGCCCCCCACCCTGCCCCCTCCTCCCAGCCTCCTCCCTACCACCCTTTCCCTCCCCACCAGCCTCCTGCCTACCAGCCTCCTGCCTACCACCCTTTTCCCTGCCTCCACCCCCTGCCTGCCTACCACCCTTTTGCCGCCCACCACCTCCTCCCTACCAGCCTGCCTCCTCCCACCTCTCTGCCTGCCCCCACCCTGCCCCCTACCAGCCCCTCCCCAAAGCCTCTCTTGCCTCCCTACCAGCCTGCCTGCCACCCCTGCCGCCCAACAGCCCCTGCCCCCACCAGCCTGCCTGCCTACCAGCCTGCCTGCCTAGCAGCCTCTCTGCCTGCCTACCAGCCTGCCTGCCCACCAGCCTGCCTGCCTACCAGCCTCTCTGCCTGCCTACCAGCCTGCCTGCCTACCAGCCTGCCTGCCTACCAGCCTCTCTGCCTGCCTACCAGCCTGCCTGCCTACCAGCCTGCCTGCCTACCAGCCTCTCTGCCTGCCTACCAGCCTGCCTGCCTGCCTACCAGCCTGCCTGCCTACCAGCCTCTCTGCCTGCCCACCAGCCTGCCTGCCTACCAGCCTGCCTGCCTACCAGCCTCTCTGCCTGCCTACCTGCCTGCCTGCCTACCAGCCTCTCTGCCTGCCCACCAGCCTGCCTGCCTACCAGCCTGCCTGCCTACCAGCCTCTCTGCCTGCCCACCAGCCTGCCTGCCTACCAGCCTGCCTGCCTACCAGCCTCTCTGCCTGCCTACCAGCCTGCCTGCCTACCAGCCTGCCTGCCTAACAGCCTCTCTGCCTGCCCACCAGCCTGCCTGCCTACCAGCCTGCCTGCCTACCAGCCTCTCTGCCTGCCTACCAGCCTGCCTGCCTACCAGCCTCTCTGCCTGCCCACCAGCCTGCCTGCCTACCAGCCTGCCTGCCTACCAGCCTCTCTGCCTGCCCACCAGCCTGCCTGCCTACCAGCCTGCCTGCCTACCAACCTCTCTGCCTGCCCACCAGCCTGCCTACCTACCAGCCTGCCTGCCTACCAGCCTCGCTGCCTGCCCACCAGCCTTCCTGCCTACCAGCCTGCCTGCCTACCAGCCTCTCTGCCTGCCTACCAGCCTGCCTACCTTCCAGCCTGCCTGCCTACCAGCCTCTCTGCCTGCCTACCTACCAGCCTGCCTGCCTACCAGCCTCTCTGCCTGCCTACCAGCCTGCCTGCCCACCAGCCTGCCTGCCTACCAGCCTGCCTGCCTACAAGCCTCTCTGCCTGCCTACCAGCCTGCCTGCCTACCAGCCTGCCTGCCTACCAGCCTGCCTGCCTACCAGCCTCTCTGCCTGCCCACCAGCCTGCCTGCCTACCAGCCTGCCTGCCTACCAGCCTCTCTGCCTGCCTACCAGCCTGCCTGACTACCAGCCTGCCTGCCTACCAGCCTGCCTGCCTACCAGCCTGCCTGCCTACCAGCCTCTCTGAATGCCTACCAGCCTGCCTGCCTACCAGCCTGTCTGCCTACCAGCTAGCCTGCCTACCAGCCTGCCTGCCTACCAGCCTGCCTGCCTACCAGCCTGCCTGCCTACCAGCCTGCCTGCCTACCAGCCAGCCTGCCTACCAGCCTGCCTGCCTACCAGCCAGCCTGCCTACCAGCCTGCCTGCCTACCAGCCAGCCTGCCTACCAGCCAGCCTGCCTACCAACCAGCCTGCCTGCCTACCAGCCTGCCTGCCTACCAGCCTGCCTGCCTACCAGCCAGCCTGCCTACCAGCCAGCCTGCCTGCCTACCAACCTGCCTGCCTACCAGCCTGCCTGCCTACCAGCCAGCCTGCTTACCAGCCAGCCAGCCTGCCTACCAGCCTGCCTGCCTGCCTACCAGCCTACCTGCCTACCAGCCTGCCTACCTACCAGCCTGCCTGCCTACCAGCCTCTCTGCCTGCCTACCAGCCTCTCTGCCTGCCTACCAGCCTGCCTGCCTACCAGCCTGCCTGCCTACCAGCCTGCCTGCCTACCAGCCTGTCTGCCTACCAGCTAGCCTGCCTACCAGCCTGCCTGCCTACCAGCCTGCCTGCCTACCAGCCTGCCTGCCTACCAGCCTGCCTGCCTACCAGCCAGCCTGCCTACCAGCCTGCCTGCCTACCAGCCAGCCTGCCTACCAGCCTGCCTGCCTACCAGCCAGCCTGCCTACCAGCCAGCCTGCCTACCAACCAGCCTGCCTGCCTACCAGCCTGCCTGCCTACCAGCCTGCCTGCCTACCAGCCTGTCTGCCTACCAGCTAGCCTGCCTACCAGCCTGCCTGCCTACCAGCCTGCCTGTCTACCAGCCTGCCTGCCTACCAGCCTGCCTGCCTACCAGCCTGCCTGCCTACCAGCCAGCCTGCCTACCAGCCTGCCTGCCTACCAGCCTGCCTGCCTACCAGCTTGCCTGCCTACCAGCTTGCCTGCCTACCAGCCTGCCTGCCTACCAGCCTGCCTGCCTACCAGCCTGCCTGCCTACCAGCCTGCCTGCCAGCCTACCAACGTGCCTGCCTACCAGTCTGCCTACGAAACCTGCCTGCTAGCATACCAACCTGCCTGCCTGCCTGTTAGCCGGATTGCCTACCTGCCAGCCTACCAACCTACCTGCCAGCCTAAAAGCCTGCCTGCCTACCTGCTAGTCTGCCTGCCAGCTTACCAGCCTGCTTGCCTACCTGCTAGTCTGCTTGCCTGCCTACCAGTCTGCCTTTCTGCCTACCTGCTTATCTGTCTGCCTGCCTAACTGCTTGTCTGTCTGCCTGCCTGTTTGTTTGACTGCCAGCCTGCCAGCCTGCCAGCCTGCCAGCCAGCCTACCCTCGTCAACTTTACACCAACACAGGCACTGCTGCCGCTAAACTATGTATGTGGTGCCACCTGCATAACGTATGAATGTCTCTCTCTCTATCTTTCATGGCTTTCTTTAATGTCTTGACACCGCTCGGCATCCCCTCTCAGACATAAGCCAGAACTACATAGCTAACAACAGCACTGTCTTATAGCCGTTAACCCAGTATAACCCAGGAGAGTTAAAGTGCGTGGCTTATTAGTGGTGGTGGCGGTGGCGGTGGCGGTGGCGGTGGCGGTTGTTGTTGTTGTTGTTGTTGTTGTTGTTGAGAATGACTCTCACCTAGGTACCTATTTACTGCTAGGTGAACAGGGATAACAGGTGTAAGGAGACCTGCCTATCAGGCAGCAGGATGGCAGAACCCAACCATCCAGAAAGGCACTGCCGTCTATCCATGTGAGAGTTTAATGGAAGGCTGTTAAAAGTTTTGCACTCTGGCAGGATTGCCGGCCATCCCTGGCTGTCTCACCAGCGTGTAAGATTCCGAGTAAATCTTACAGACTTCTTACATTCATTATATACTCTCACCTTCCTGAGTTTCACTTAATAGATCTTAATCATGCAACTTTTTTCTGGATAGAGGTCGCTTGGGAATCGAACCCATGCTCTATGAGTTGTTAGAAGCGCTCATGCAGAACAGGCGTCGTAACGACAGGCGTCTTGACGCTAGGATTTTCTTATAATGCAAGCACAAGCAAAGTTTGGAGTTTATGCGCCTGGCATACCATAAATACTTGACATGGTAAGGAAGTATAAAATCATTACTAGTGGTACGAGCAGTTAGTTGAACGTTCACCATGGGTATGAGCAGTTAGTTGAACGTTCACCATGGGTATGAGCAGTTAGTTGAACGTTCACCATGGGTATGAGCAGTTAGTTGAACGTTCACCATGGGTATGAGCAGTTAGTTGAACGTTCACCATGGGTATGAGCAGTTAGTTGAACGTTCGCCATGGGTATGAGCAGTCAGTTGAACGTTCACCAGAGCTACGAGAAGTCAGTTGATCGTTTGGTAGGGGTACGAGTATTCTCCAGGAGTACGAGCAGTCAGTTGAACGTTCGCCAGACCAACCATAAAAAAACAAGCATGGTCGTTTAGACCAGTGGTTTTTACAGACCAATATATTTACATTTATTACATTCATGGAAGGGGGGGGGGGAGTGTTCACTCTAAACCTGGGGGCATGGGAAGGGAGGGTTAATCACATTCGATTACAGGAAAGGGAGAGTAACCCCCTTCCCTCAGTTCACTGTGTTTACCGTGACACTCGTTTTCTAAAGCACAAGGTACCTCATGCGCTCAACCTGATCCCAGGTATGTACAACTTGGACACTCTCACTGTTTGAAAATAAACCTCGCGCTGGAATAAAGGAACAAAATATAATACGAATTGGGCATTTAGGGAAAATATATATAATAAAATACTCATATATATATATTATTTTTAAAATATATTATTTATATAATATATATAATTATAATAATAATAATATATATATAATGGAATACATATTGTTTGTTAATGCAAAATTTTATGTTATCTTTGGAATTCACGGGTATATTTAATTCCCCCACCCCGGGGGCTATTGCCCTGTGGTTTTAGCGCTTTGTCTGTTTTTCATTGCCCCCTTTTACTTTTTTTTCCTTTCTTTTTTCTCCAACTCTCTTTTTTGTCCCCCCCCCCCTCTCACCCCTCCCCACGCCAGTTTTCCACTTCTACAACCCCGGAAAATTTATGTGTAGTTTTTTATTGAAATGGGGGAAAGGGGGTTGATGGATGAAGGGCCCAGCGTGGCTGGGGGACTATTATGTATGTGACTGGGGGGGGGGCGTGTAGGTGGGGAGGGCAGAGAGGGGGCGGGCGGAACGGGGCGTGTAAGAGAGGGGCGTGACCGGGAGGGGGCGGGCAGGGAAGGGGCGTGGCGGAGAGGGGACGGGCAGGAGGGGGGTGGCGGTTAAGAGGGTCATTTTCTGGGGTGTGGGGGAGGGACAGGGCCCGAGGTTCTCTTCCAGATGGACAGTTTAGTTACCCCTGTCTTCGTTTTTCTCTCTCTCTTTTCGCACACACACCACACACCACACACCACACACACAACCCCAACACAACACACACACACACACCACACACACACACACACCACACACACCACACATACCCAAATAAAACCAGAAAAAAAGAAATGAATCTGAAAGCTTGAAAAAGAGGTATAGTAAAGGTTTAACCGAACCCAAAAATGCTTCACAAACGCCAGAACGACTGTAAAATACCAGTGATAAAACTAAAGAGGGAAGAATAAGAGAGACAACAGACCAAGAAATAAGGCTGTAGGGAAAAATAAAAACAAGAGACAACAAGAGATGTGAGAAGTGTCTAGAGGGACTAAGGATACTGACGTCAGCACACAAACTACACTCTTAACATACTGGGTCACAGAAGGAAGGGCGGCAAGATATCCCCTCAAAAGCAGGGGTGCAGTGACACAATAAGGGAACACTGTATCAACTTTGGGGGCCCCAGATATTAACTTTTTGCCAAACGATATCAAAAACATTGCGGGACCAGTGTGAGTTTCAAGAGGAACCGCAACGAATACCTTCACCAGGTGACAGATCAACCAGGTTGTGATGGATATGTGAGGCTGTAGGCCACTAACAGCAACGGCCTGGTTAACCAGTGTAGCACCAGACAAACCTGGCCCATGACCGGGTCCAGGGTAGAATTCCGGAATCATCAAAGGTATATCGGGGGAACATCAAACCCCATAGAAAGAAAAAACCCAAAGGGGAGAAGGAGACACTAAAAAAAAGGAATTTAGGAAATGCAATGGGACCTGACAACACATCTCCATGGGTACCGAAGGAAGGAACAACTGGAAGCTTGTCAGTATTATCTCAGCATATAGGAAGGTGGAGTAACTAGAGGCTAGTGTCACTTACGTTCATCCATTACGTAGAAAGGGAGAGGATTGTCAGGAGACGGATAATGGATCATCTACAGAGGATGTACTTTATAAAGGCAAACCATCGTCGTGGGTTCAAAGGGACTGATCACCTCAAAACTACCACGTCAAGATTGATGGACTGATCACACCGTCTTTACCTCTCCAGTGCTTATACCGTATCTAAAATTGGCCAATTTCTCGAGCGTGTGCCTTATTCTTAAGGCTTCAGTGACTAGAAATTGTGTCAGATGAACCTGCTGGAGTTCTGTGAGAGTTACTGAAGGTGGACTGCAACTTTCCGGACTGCAAAAAGGCATGTGACACGGTCCCCTTACCAGTGACTAAGCCACAAGTCCTCCCTAAACCCTCCTAACTCCTCACCCTTCACCACCCCTTGCCCCACTCCATCTTTCCCCTGGCTCCCCCCTCAAAAACCCCCCTTTGTTTTTCTCCACCCGCAGGGTGGGGAGAGACCCAAAGCGGGGTTTTCGTTCCTTCCCTTCACACACTTTTTAGATTTTTCACAGCTTTTCCCTAAACAAGTAAATTTATAGAAATTCTTTCAGAGATACCCTCGGTGGGGGACTTCAAAGTCCTCTGCTCCCCTGTTTTTCCCATGTACTCTAAATGAAATAATGTAATTCCGTGTACTCCCATGTCCCCCCCCATTTTACCCCAAATATATTTCCCAGTTTACTCCCTTTATATTTTCCAGTTTACTCCCAGGGTAAGAGGGGGACCCTAAAAAAAAATTTCGGAGGGGGAAACATGGGAGAAACATTTTAAAACCCATCACTCTCAGACCCCCTCTCACCCCTCTTCAAACCCCCTTTAATCCTCCCTTCCCCCCCCCTCACCCCGGGCCCCGGATCTACCGCACTGGCAGGGGGGCCCAGCTTTTCCCTTCCCCTCCCTAGGGGTTGGGGTAAGGCACAAGAACCCACATTTTTTCTCCCCGCTAACGTAAATTTGGAGTTTATAAAAAAAACCGGCGGGTTGCGTGCATAGGTAACCTGGGCCCCCAGGCCCAAAGGTTTCCCCCGGGAAAAAAAATAAACTTAAAAGGTTTTCCCGGGAGAGAGAAAGCTTGTATTTTGGGAAAGGAATTCGGGGGGGGGGGGGGTGATTGAAGTGAGGTTAGGGGTGGGGGGGGGTGGGGGGGGTGTGTGAGGGGGGAGAGGGGGATGCTGGGGGAAATGTCCTTTGCTGGTGGTGGTGGAATAGTGGGGGTTGTAGTAATAGTATTAGTAGTATTACCGGGAGAATGTAATAATAAAATAAGGGTATGTCAAACATTTTTACAAATACATACGTGTTTCAAATGTATACGCATACATGTGTGTGTATGTGCATGTGTCCATAATTTACAAATTTTTTTTATAATCACCATCCCCAGCTGTCCCATTTATCCCCACCATCCCCAAGCATGCCCCCAAACTTTCCCCCCATCCCCAGATGCCACCACTTCACCCCCATCCCAAAAAACACCACCCTATCACCCCCCCATCCCCCAGCATCCCAAACCACTATAAACCAGCATCCCCCCACTATACCCCCATCCCCGCATGCCCCCAAATATCACCCCACCCACCGCATCCCACCACTATCCCACCTCACCAGCATGCCCCCATTTATCCCCACCATCCCCCAGCATGCCACCCTTTTCACCACCCCCACCAGCATGCCACCACTATCCCCAAACCAAACCCAGAATCCCACCACAAAATTAAACCCCCCATCACGCCACCACTTTTAAACCACCACCCATCGCACACCCCCCTACCCCAACCCCACCCACCATCGCCAGTATACTACCATTATCCCCACCATCACCATCACGCAAATTATCACCATCCCCACCTCTCGTTATACCATTATCACCACCTTCACCAGCCACCCCCTTAATCCCCAACCACCACCATCCCAGCTTTGCCACCCCTATCCCACCATCACCGCATCCAAACCCATTTATCACCACCATCCCAGCTTTGCCACCCTATCAAAACCATAAACCAGCATGCCCCACTTTCACCACCATCCCACCCATCCCACAACTTTCACCACCATCTTCGCCCCCCACTATCACCCCACCCCCTCGCCAGCATACTACCTTTTATAAAAAAATCCCCATCACGTCACAATTATCACCATAAACCAAAAATTACTACCACTATCACCACCATCACCAGCACACCACCACTGTCACCACCACCACCATCACCAGCATACTACCACTATCACCATCACACCATACTACCATTATCACCACCATCACCAGCACACCACCACTATCACCACCACCACCATCACCAGCATACTACCACTATCACCACATCACCAGCACACCCCACTATCACCACCACCACCATCACCACCATACTACCATTATCACCACCATCACAGCACACCACCACCACCATCACCACCATACTACCATAATCACCAACTCACCAGCACACCACTATCACCACCACCACCATCACCACCATACTACCACTATCACCACCATCACCAGCACACCACCACTGTCACCACCACCACCATCACCAGCATACTACCACTATCACCATCACCACCATACTCCATTATCACCACCATCACCAGCACACCACCACTATCACCACCACCACCATCACCAGCATACTACCACTATCACCACCATCACCAGCACACCACCATCACCAGCACACCACCACTATCACCACACCACCATCACCAGCATACTACACTATCACCACCACCACCATACTACCACTATCACCACCATCACCAGCACACCACCACTATCACCACCACCACCACCATCACCAGCATACTACCACTATCCCCACCATCACCAGCACACCACCACTATCACCACCACCATCATCACCAGCATACTACCACTATCACCACCATCACCAGCACACCACCACTATCACCCCACCACCATCACCACCATACTACCACTATCACACCATCACCAGCACACCACCACTATCACCACCACCACCATCACCAGCATACTACCACTATCACCACCACCACCATACTACCACTATCACCACCATCACAGCACACCACCACTATCACCACCACCACCATCACCAGCATACTACCACTATCACCACCACCACCATACTACCACTATCACCACCATCACCAGTCACACACCACTATCACCACCACCACCATCACCAGCATACTACCACTATCACCACCACCACCATACTACCACTATCACCACCATCACCAGCACACCACCACTATCACCACCACCACCATCACCAGCATACTACCACTATCACCACCACCACCATACTACCATATCACCACCATCACCAGCACACCACCACTATCACCACCACCACCATCACCAGCATACTACCACTATCACCACACCACCATACTACCACTATCACCACCATCACCAGCACACCACCACTATCACCACCACCATCATCACCAGCATACTACCACTATCACCACCATCACCAGCACACCACCACTATCACCCACCACCCACCATCACCAGCATACTACACACTATCACCACCATCACCAGCACACCACCACTATCACCACCACCACCATCACCACCATACTACCACTATCACCACCATCACCAGCACACCACCACTATCACCACCACCACCATCACCAGCATACTACCACTATCACCACCACCACCATACTACCACTATCACCACCATCACCAGCACACCACCACTATCCACCACCACCACATCACCAGCATTACTACACTATCACCACCATCACCAGCACACCACCACTATCACCACCACTATCACCACCACCACCATCACCAGCATACTACCACTATCACCACCATCACCAGCACACCACCACTATCCCACCACCACCACCACCACCACATACACTATCACCACCATCACCAGCACACCACAACTATCACCACCACCACCACCATCACCAGCATACTACCACTATCACCACCACCAGCATACTACCACTATCACCACCATCACCAGCACACCACCACTATCACCACCACCACCATCACCAGCATACTACCACTATCACCATCACCAGCATACTACCACTATCGCCACATCACCAGCACACACCACTATCACCACCACCACCATCACCAGCATACTACCACTATCACCATCACCACCATACTACCACTATCACCACCATCACCAGCACACCACCACTATCACCACCACCACCATCACCAGCATACTACCACTATCACCACACCACCATACTACCACTATCACCACCATCACCAGCACACCACCACTATCACCCCACCACTATCACCAGCATACTACCACTATCACACCACCACCATACTACCACTATCACCACATCACCAGCACACCACCACTATCACCACCACCACCATCACCAGCATACTACCACTATCACCACGATCACCAGCATACTACCACTATCACCACCATCACCAGCACACCACCACTATCACCACCACCACCATCATCACCAGCATACTACACTATCACACCATCACCAGCCACCACCACTATCACCACCACCATCACCAGCATACTACCACTATCACCATCACCACCATACTACCATTATCACCACCATCACCAGCACACCACCACTATCACCACCACCACCATCACCAGCATACTACCACTATCACCACCACCACCATACTACCACTATCACCACCATCACCAGCACACCACCACTATCACCACCATGTACCCGTGTACATATGTGAATGTATACCCAGTAACAATACCAGTCAATAACACTACAATACAACTCAGTGATCCCTGAAATTGAGGTGACTAAAAGTTTATCGTTAAAGCAGCCTCTTACGAGCACCTGCACACGTCAGTTACCCTACAAACCTTCCCCTTCCCCTTCCCCGGATGTTTGAAGTTTGAAGCCGATTGGATGAGGCGTTCTGAAGTTATGAGCGACAACCTCAGATGGTTTTCAGGAAACTGTAGCTAACAGATGACCGGCTCTGGCATCAAGCCGTGCAGTATGTAAGGGCTGCCTCAACCCACAAAATATAGACGCGCTATTTTTTAGTTATATATATATTTTTTTTGCAGGTGTGTTAATTTAAAAATTCTCATCAATCGTGTAAGAATTTTCTTTTTTTTTTTCCAAGATAGTCAAATTTGTTGAAAATTCCAACAGTTCCAAGTTTTTGTCTTAAAATGTTGATTATATTGTCAGATTTGCCCCCCACAAATTGAATGGAATATGTAATAATCTGGCGATAAGATGTATGAGCTTCTAAATAATGGAGACATTCGGAAGGGGCAGACGAGTGTATTTTGATCGCAGTGACTAAACGAAAAAATCAAAATTTCACACAATTTCACCCATTAAAATCAGAATTTCACACAATTTCACCCATTAAAATCAGAATTTCACTCAATTTTATTCATTAAAATAAAAATTTCACACAATTTTTATTCATAAAAATCAAAATTTCACATAATTTTACCCATAAATTATAAATTTCACTCAATTTCATACATAAAATAAAAAAAATCACACAATTTTACCCATTAAAATAGAAATTTCACCCAATTTCACCTATTAAAATAAAAATTTCCCATATTTTTACCCATTAAAATCAGTCCAGTACAGAGAAGAATGGTTGAAGATCAGAAAGAGTTTGAGGTAATCAGTCCCTTACTTACTTCCCTCGTGTGGTCGATAGGCTTTAAACCCCATTTTTTTTTTTTAAATAATATTTGTAAATATTTTAATAGTGTTGTTTAATTGAGGTTCTGTCAGGTCTGAGACCAAGGCCCGGGGGCGGCGACCCCCCGAAAACCTCCTTCAGGTATTCTTGAGGTATATTTCAGGTATCCTTGAGGTATTCTTCAAATATCCCTGAGGTATCCTTGAGGTATTCTTCAAATATCCCTGAGGTATCCTTCGGATATACTTCAGGTATCCTGCAGGTATACTTCTAGAATCCTCCAGGTATCCTTCAGGTACACTTAACGTATTTTCCAGGCATCCTCCAGGTGTTCTCCACGACGAATTGACATCCCTGGTCAGCGTGTTTGACCACTCACCAAAACTCAGACCAGGCAGCCAGGGACTCAGAAATACCCAAGAAACATGGCCACGGGCATGACACAAAGGGTTCCCCTCGTCTTCCCCGCGTGTCTGTATATCTGTGAGAGAAACAAACACGGACAGACAGACAACAACCCCCCCCCTAACCACCTCTCCCCACATCCGTCCCCCTACCCAACGTATATCAAAGGAGATATCTCTCTTTTTATACGTTAATCCAAGGAAACAACTTTTAAGTGCCTTTCCTCCCTCTTTTTCCCCCTTACCCTTCCCTCCCTCCACCTGCCCCCCTCATCTCTCCTCCTCCCCCTCCCACGCCCCTTCCCTCCTCCCCCCCTCTCCTCTTTTGCCTTTGGGATTGTTTCTCCGGCAAGAATGAAGTTAGAGGTCGTGGAGGGGCTGTGTAGTGGAGGTCTTTGTGGACTCCTTACTGCTGACTTTGGATACACTAACTTGGCTGCTGGCAGGAATTATACATGGCAGAGAGAGACAGAGTGACAGAGAGAGAGACAGAGACAGACAGACAAATAGAGAAATGAATGGTAATAATTATTTTTATTAGTTCTTCCGAGTGTTACATTCTTACCTCTTGATATAATTCTTCTCTTCCTACTACTACGACTACCACTACTATTACTACCAATACTACTACTACTACTACTACTACTACTACTACTACTACTACTACTACTACTACTACTACTACTACTACTACTATTCCTCCTCCTTATTACACAATATTCCTTAATAGAAGAAGATAGTTGTTCTCAGCAAATAAACTCGGTGTGGACTTCCAATTCCCCAGACATCAGTCCTTCCCCTCATTCTCCTCCTCCTCCTCCTACTCCTCCTCATCCCCTCCTCGTCCTCCTCCTCATCTCCTCTTCGTCCTCCTCCTCATCTCTCCTCCTCTTCTCCTCCTCGTCCTCCTCCTCATCTCCTCCTCCTCATCCTCCTTCTCCTCCTCTCGAACACCCAAACATCAGGGAAGAGGGATGCTGAGGGTCAGCCTGATAACTTCACATCAGAACCTGTCAACACTCCTCTCTCTCCCTCTCTCTCTCTCTCTCTCTCTCTCTCTTCTCTCTCTCTCTCTCTCTCTCTCTCTCTCTCTCTCTCTCTCTCTCTCTCTCTCTTCTCTCTCTCTCTCCAACACAAATAACTGTATCTCCCAGTGTTATATCTGGGTATACATACACCACTATACACAAGACACATGTGCTACACTCGGGTGTCTCACACATGTGCCTTATCAACATTTTCCGTAATGTTAACATCATTCATACACATCTGTATGTTAGCTTGACTTACAGTCATGATTTCTATAGATATTTGTTATTTTTTTATGTGTAGTGTGTGTGTGTGTGTACTCACCTATTTGTACTCACCTAATTGTGGTTGCAGGGGTCGAGTCCTAGCTCCTGGCCCCGCCTCTTCACCGGTTGCTACTAGGCCCTCTCTCTCCCCGCTCCATGAGCTTTATCAAACCTCGTCTTAAAACTGTGTATGGTTCCTGCCTCCACTACGTCATTTTCTAGGCTATTCCACTGCCTTACAACTCTATGACTGAAGAAATACTTCCTACTATCTCTCTGACTCATTTGTGTCTTCACCTTCCAATTGTGGCCTCTTGTTTCTGTGTCCCCTCCCTGGAACATCCTGTCTTTGTCCACCTTGTCTATTCCGCGCAGTATTTTATATGTCGTTATCATGTCTCCCCTGACCTCCTGTCCTCCAGTGTCGTAAGGCCGATTTCCCTTAACCTTTCTTCATAGTACATTCACCTTAGCTCTGGAACTAACCTTGTCGCAAACCTTTGCACTTTCTCTAATTTCTTGACGTACCATACCCCGGCCGGGATTGAACCCGCGGTCAGAGAGTCTCAAAACTCCAGCCCGTTTGCAATCGTGTCATTACGATTTTGTGAGTCATTTCTTGACGTGCTTGATCAAGTGCGGGTTCCAAACAGGTGCTGCATACTCCAGTATGGGCCTGACGTACACGGTGTACGCTGTTCTCAGGTTTGCCAGGCGCCCATATGCTGCAGCAATTATCTGGTTAATGTATGCTTCCGGAGACATACTCGGTGTTATACTCACCCCAAGATCTTTCTCCTTGAGCGAGGTTTGCAGTCTTTGGCCACCTAGCCTATACTCCGTCTGCGGTCTTCTGTGCCCTTCCCCGATCTTCATGACTTTGCATTTGGCGGGGTTAAATTCGAGAAGCCAGTTGCCGGACCAGGTGTCCAGTATATCCAGGGCTCTTTGAAGTCCTGCCTGATCCTCATCTGATTTAATTCCCCTCATTAACTTCACATCATCTGCAAACAGGGACACTTCTGAGTCTAACCCTTCCATCATGTCGTTCACATATACCAAAAATAGCACTGGTCCTAGGACCGACCCCTGTGGGACCTCGCTCGTCACATTTGCCCACTGTGATACCTCATCACGTACCATGACTCGTTGTTGCCACCCTTTCAGGTATTCTCTGATCCATTGCAGTGCCCTTCCCGTTATATGCGCCTGATCCTCTAGATTCTGCACTAATCTTTTGTGAGGGACTGTGCCAAAGGCCTTCTTGCAGTCCAAGAAGATGCAATCAACCCACCCCTCTCTCTCGTGTCTTACTTCTGTTATTTTATCATAAAACTCCAGAAGGTTTGTGACACAGGATTTGCCTTCCATGAATCCGTGCTTGTTGGCGTTTATACTCTTGTTCCCTTCCAGGTGCTCCACCACTCTCCTCCTGATAATCTTCTCCATAACTTTGCATACTATACACGTCAGTGATACAGGACTATAGTTTAGTGCCTCTTTTCTGTCTCCTTTTTTAAAAATGGGAACTACATTTGCCGTCTTCCATACCTCAGGTAGTTGCCCAGTTTCCAGGGATGTGTTGAAGATTGTGGTAAGTGGCACACACAACATATCCGCTCCCTCTCTAAGGACCCACAGGGAGATGTCCAGTCCCATTGCCTTTGGGGTATCAATGTCTCTTACCAGCTTCTTCACCTCCTCATTTGTATGTATGTCATCCTTGCTGGTGTCCCCCTCTGTTCTATCCCCCAGAGGCCTTCTTGTCTCCACTGTAAATACTTCCTTAAATCTCGTGTTGAGCTCCTCACATACTTCTTGATCGTTTCTTGTGAGTTCCGCACCTTCTTTCCTCAGCCTTATCACCTGGTCTTTGATTGTTGTCTTCCTCGTAATTTGGCTATACAGCAGTTTCTTGTCAGACTTTATTTTCGACGTTATGTCGTTTTTGTACTGTCGCTGAGCCTCCCTCCTTATCTGTGCATACTCATTTCTGGCTCTTCTACTAATCTCCTTATTTTCCTGGGTCCTTTGCCTCCTGTACCTTTTCCATTCTCTGGTGCACTTAGTTTTTGCCTCCCACCACCTTCGGGTAAACCAAGCATTCGTTTTGGTCTTCCTATTGTTTTTATTTCCCTTGAGAAAAACCTTTCCTCTGCCTCCTTGCACTTTGTTGTTACAAATTCCATCATCTCGTTTACTGATTTTCCTACTAGTTCTCTGTCCCACTGAACCTCCTGCAGGAAGTTCCTGATACCTGTGTAGTCCCCCCTTTTATAGTTTGGCTTTTCCCATTCAGTTCCTGTTACTTTCTCCATTTGTAACTCTACTATATAATCAAAACTCAGAACCACGTGATCACTAGCTCCAAGGGGCCTCTCGTAAGTGATGTCCTCAATGTCTGAACTGCTCAGGGTGAACACAAGATCCAGTCTTGCTGGTTCATCCTCCCCTCTCTCTCTGGTAGTGTCCCTGACATGTTGATGCATGAGGTTTTCAAGTACCACATCCATCATCTTGGCGCTCCATGTTTCGGGACCCCCATGTGGCTCCAGGTTTTCCCAGTCGATCTCCCTGTGGTTGAAATTGTCAATTACCAGTAATTTTGCTCTGCTCGAGTGAGCTCTTCTTGCCACTTCAGCCAGTGTGTCCACCATCACTCTGTTGTTTTCTTCGTACTCCTCTCTTGGCCTCCTGCAGTTCTGTGGTGAGTTATACATCACTCCAATGACTATGCTCTCCAGACTGAATTGTACCTACTATATAGTCTCTTTCTCCAATCATGTCCATACCTTCCATTTCCTCAAATCCCCATCGGTTTTTTTGAGCAGTGCAACCCCTCCTTCCCCTCTACTCCTATCTTTCCTCAGGATCTGATATCCCTGTGGGAAGATTGCATCTGTTATTGTCTCAGCGAGTTTCGTTTCTGTGACTGCTATGATGTCTGGGGATTTCTCGCTGATTCTTTCGTGCCACTCCTCATATTTATTTGTTATTCCGTCCGCATTTGTGTACCAAACCTTCAGCATCTTTTCTATCACTGTGGTCCTGGGAGAATATTGGGGTTGGGGGAGTGAGAGCCTTGGTGGAGGCCTATAGGGGGGCTGTGGTGTGGGTAGGGTTTTTGATGAGGGGTGGGGTCAGAATGCCCATAGGGGGCAGCTGTTGGGGTGAGGTTTGTGATGTGGGGGTTGGTGGCAGAGGGAACAGTGTGTGGGTTCTGGTTTAGATTGCTCAGTTGCGTTGGGATTGTCGCGGTCGGGAGTTTCTGCGGGGTGTGTTTGCCGTTCCTCCTGTGTCTGGGTCTTGCTCATCATCATTGCCTCTCATTCCTCTTTGCGTCTCTGTACCCTCTCTTTCAGTGTAGTCCTTTCTTCTTGTGTTCTGTCACGATCGAGGTATACTCTCCGGTACCCCTGTTTGTCCCTCAGTCGTGCTTTCTTTTGCAGGATCCTGGTTCCAGCTGATTCTTCCTTGAAAGTTACTCTGACAGGCCGTATCCTTCCACTCGCAAACCACCCAATTCTCCGAAAATTTGTCGCCTGGGTCATATCGCCCTCACCTATTGTTTTCATGATGCCTTCATGTGTGTGTGTGTGTGTGTGTGTGTGTGTGTACTCACCTAATTCATCTAATCGTGGTTGCAGGGGTCGAGTCATAGCTCCTGGCCCCGCCTGTTCAGTGATCGCTACTAGGTCCTCTCCCTGCTTCATGAGCAATAAAGTACCTCTTCTTAAAACTATGTATGTGTGTGTATGTGTCTGTCTGTACTCACCTAGTTGTGGTTGCAGGGTTCGAGTATGTGTGTGTGTGTGTGTGTGTTTGTATGTGTGTGTGTGTGAGTGTGTTTAGTGGACGTGTGTTTGTTTATTTGTTACACGTGCATTAAGCAGAAGTAGTTTCTGTTGTTGTTGCTGTTGTTGATGTTGTTTTTGTTGTTGCTGATGTTATTGCTGCTGCTGCTGTTGTTGATGTTGTTGCTGGCTATTGTTGCTGTTGTTGATGTTGCTGTTGCTTTTATTGTTGCTGTTGTTGTTCCTGTTGTTGATGTTTTTTGTTGCTGTTGTTGCTGATGTTATTGTTGCTGCTGTTGTTATTGCTGTTGTTGTTGCTGCTGTTGTTGTCGCTGTTATTGTTGCTGTTGTTGGTACTGTTATTGTTGCTGTTGTTGTTCCTGTTGTTGCTGGTGTTGTTGTTCCTGTTGTTGTTATTATTGATTTTGTTTATGTGTTTTTTATCTTGTTATTGTTGCTGTTCTTCTTCTTTCTTCTTCTTCTTCTTCTTCTTCTTCTTCTTCTTCTTCTTCTTCTTCTTCTTCTTCTTCTTTTCTTCTTCTTCTTCTTCTTTTCATTATTATTACCATAAGACAATCAATATCAAAGAGTAGATGAGAGAGAGGTGAGAGAGAGATGAGAGAGAAGAGTGGTGAGATGAGAGCTGTGATTGCTGTGTGTTGAGGTAGTTGGATGTAGTGGACGGAGAGTGAGAGTATGTGAGAGTGGAGGTGAGATGAGGTGTGTTAGTGTGATTAGGAATGTTATGTGATGATGTGTGTCGAGCATAGATTGAGTTATCTATATATACAAGACGAGAGCAGAGAGACGAAGAGAGAGGAGAGGAGAGAGAGAGAGAGAGAGAGAGAGAGAGAGAGAGAGAAGAGAGGAGAGAGAGAGAGGAGACGAGAGAGAGAGAGAGAGAGAGAGAGAGAGAGAGAGGAGAGAGAGAGGGAGGAGAGGAGAGAGAGAGACAGAGAGAGAGAGAGGGAGAGAGAGAGAGAGAGAGAGACTCCCTCACACTCAGACTCAAACTTAGGTTCGGTGTTCGAACTTCCACCGCCTTCAGTCTTGATACTTAGAACTTAACTCAAGTACTCAGGTACCGAACTTAAGAACCAGTGGATCCAGCTTAAAACCTTGTAGACCGAACTTAATTGTATCACCGAACTGGAGAATTTGTGGACCGAACCAAAGATAGTGAGGACCGGTAATTTTAAGCCATTTAAAGACCGCAGTAGTGAGTCTGAGGACCGAACGTAAGTGCTGGAAGCTGGAACTTAGGTCCTGGACCTGCGCTAGGAACAGAGATGCAAAACTTTGTCTAAGTCTCCGCCAGACCCTCCAGGCTTGTTTATATCTGAGATAATTGAATGTTGGTGTTCTGATGGCTCTGGTGTGACCTGTGGCCCCCCCAGGCGTGACCTCTCTCTTCCTTTACAGGTGTGACCTGTGACCTCCAGGTGTGACTTGTGACCTTTCTTCCTTTACAGGTGTGACCTGTGACCCCTTTCTTCCTTTACAGGTGTGACTTGTGACCCCTCTCTTCCTTTACAGGTGTGACCTGTGACCTCTCTTCTACAGGTGTGACCTGCGACTCCTCTCTACAGGTGTGACTCGTGACCCACAGATGTGACCTTTGACTTCTATGTCTCTCTACAGGTTTGACCTGTGACCTCTGACTCACCTATATTCTCTATATTAGAGTAACCAATTCAGACTCACTTTTGATATGATCACTGGCCAGTCTGACTTCTCTCTATCTCTTTCTCTCTCTATAGGTGTGACCTATTTGACCTCTAACCTTTCTGTTTCTCTTTATAGGTGTGGCCCATTTAACCTTTGACATCTCTGTCTCTACAGGTGTGACCGCAGCGGAGCCGCCGCTAATGACCCGCTTCTCCGGAAGCATCGGTAACGTTACGGTGACGGTAGGACGCGACGCCGCTCTCTCCTGCACCGTGGAGGACCTGGGAGAACACAAGGTAGGATGCTGACTCCCACTCTCTCTCTCTCTCTCTCTCTCTCTCTCTCTCTTCTCTCTCTCTCTCTCTCTCTCTACCCACACTTCGAATAATTAAGCATATATCGAATCAGTGATATTTACCCTGCTTCTCGGGACACTGGGTAAATATCTCGACGCCTTTATCCACTAGGCCACCATGCTACGTACACCAGGGACCTAGTAGGTACACTGGGGACTTGAACCGTGGCCATCCCAGGTGTGTGACCACTCAGCCACGAGGGTTGTAATAAGATGATTCTCACCACCAGTAGCACCTCCGTAGCATGTTTGTACCACCGGCACCAACTGTGACCCCCAAAGGTCACCTAACTCACAGAGGAGAACTAGACGGTAAAAACACACAGATATGAGGATAAAACTGTAGATGGAAAGGGAGGGAGAAAGAAGGAGGGAGAGAAAGAGAGATAGAGGGAATTGTGGTTGTGGAGGGAGTGGTGTTGGAGTCACAAGAAAGGTTCAACACTAAGCTCACCTACCGTGGGATCCACTATAAGGGATTTCAACTCTTTATCCTACGTCTCCTCCGACTCTCTTCTTTCTTTTTTTTTTTTTTTATCGCCGACACAGATTTGCTGGATCTGTCTTTTATAGGTGTTGTGGCTGGGGTTTTGGAAGATAATATTAACTGTGTGCTAGCTCTCTCTCTCTCTCTCTCTCTCTCTCTCTCTCTCTCTCTCTTTTCTAATAACTTTTCTCTCCCTTATTGGAATATGGCTAAATGTATGTATGGGAGAGAGAGAGAGAGAGAAGACAGTATGTAGTGTGTGTGTGTGTGTGTGTGTGCGGCGTGTGTGTGTGTGTGTGTGTGTGTGTGTGTGTGTTGTGTGTGTGTGTGTGTGTGTGTCTGTGTGTGTATGTGTGCGTGTGTGTCATACCTGTTCGTGTTTGTGGTGATCAGTCAGTGGAAGGACCTGATACTCAGTTTGACGAGTAAGTACGACAGTGCCTTTCTCCCCCTCCCCCCTTTCAGGCTCAGGAGAGTGACTGTTCGGGAGTAACTGAGAGGAAAGTTCACGAACCGAGACTCGAACCCCCACAATCACAAATGGGCGAGCATATACATGTTTGCTTTTCCGGTTATATACATAAATATATACAGAAAGCTGCATACGTGTATGCATGAATACAAACATATACATACATAAATACATACATAAATACATGAACACTTACGTACATACGTACATACATACATACATACATACATACATACATACATACATACATACATACATGCACACATACATACATACAAACATACATACATTCATAGAAACATACATACATTCATATATATATGCATACATGCTTACGTACATACATATTTAAATACTTACATGTATACATACATACATAATTATATGTATGCATACATATATACATTACCCAGCTTCCATTCTATCCCTCCCTCCCTCCCCACCTCTCCCCTCCGTTCCCCACCATACACATACATACACACACAGAGGGGGCCAGGAGCTGTGAATCGACCCCTGCAACCACAACTAGGTGAGTACAACTAGGTGAGTACACACACAACCAGCGAAGAGGTGGGACCAGGAGCTGTGACTCGATAACTGCAACCACAATTAGGTGAGTACACACACAAACACACAGAAAAAAGAAACAACGCGTGTCGGTACGAGACGAAAGTATCAAAGTGGGTACATGTGTCAAGTGGAGTTCCACAAGGGTCAGTCCTAGGTCAGGTGCTGTATCTTGTATATTCGAATGACATGATGGAAGGGATAGTCAGAGGTGATTGTGGACGATGTGAAACTAATGAGGAGAATACAATTGGACGAGGATCAGATAAGCCTACAAGGGAATCTGGACAGGCTACAAGCCTGGTCCGACATATGGCTCCTGGAGTTTAACCCCACCAAGTGCAAAGTTAAGAAGCTTGGGGAAGGACAAAGAAGACCACGGACGGAGTACAGCCTAAGAGGTTAGAGGCTGCAAATCTCACTCAAGGAAAAGGATCTTGGGGTGAGTATGATACCGAGCACATCTGAGGCACACATCAACCAAATAACTGCTGCAGCATATGGACGCCTGGCAAACCTGAGAATAGCATTTCAACATCTAAGTAAGGAGTCATTCACGACACTGTACACCGTGTACGTCAGGCGCATACTGGAGTATGCAGCACCAAGTATGGAACCCACACCTGGTCAAACACGTTAAGAAATTAGAGAAAGTACAAAGGTTTGCAACAAGACTAGTCCGGAACCTGAGGGGTTTGTCCTACGAGGAGAGATTAGGGGAACTCAACCTGACAGCATTGGAGGACAGGAGGCATAGGAGAGACATGATAACGACATAAAATACTGAGAGGAATTTACAAAATGGACAGTGACAATGTTCCAGAGCCATGACACAGCAACAAGGGGTCAAAACTGGAAGTTGAAGACTCAGACGAGTCACAGTGATGTTAGGAAGTATTTCTTCAGTCATAGAGTTGTCGGGAAGTGGAACAATCTGGTTAGTGATGTAGTAGTGGCAGGATCCATACATAGCTTTAAGAAGAGGTACCATAAAGCTCATGGCGCAGGAAGGGTGTGGACCATTGAAGAAACGGGTGCCAATAGCTATGACACAACCCCTGAAACCCACATATGGACGTACAATTAGAGAGTACACACACCACACACACACAACACACACACACACACACACACACACACACACACACCACACAAAACCCACGTCCCACACACAAAACACGTACACACACACAAAAACACTACACACACACACACACACACACACACACACACACACACACACACACACACACACACACACACACACACACACACACACTCGCAAATACAACAGGCCTAGTGTCTAATCGACATGTGCCTAGGACAAAATGGTAACTAACACACACAAACACACACACAGACTCAGATGAGTCAAAGGGATGTTAGGAAGTATTTCTTCAGTCATAGAGTAGTTAGGAAGTGGAATAGTCTGGCAAGCGATGTAGTGGAGGCAGGAACCATACATAGTTTTAAGACGAGGTATGATAAAGCTCATGGAGCAGGGGGAGAGAAGACTTAGTAGCGGTCGGTGAAGAGACGGGGCCAGGAGCTGAGTCTCGACCCCTGCAACCACAATTAGGTGAGTACACACACACACACACACACACACACACACACACACACACACACACACACACACACACACACACACACACACACACACACACACACACAGCCATCAAGGAAGCTGGCAGGATTGCCGAGTGTCTGAAAGAGGAATTTTATGTAAATCTTGATACCTGCCATTTCAGCAAGTGTCTTCCACTTGTGGTCGCTGCAATGTTTTAACTTGTGCCACCACACAAACTTTTATTCTTAATGAAAGACTGGTACCCTGATGGCACTCTCTGGGGCAGAGAGAAAATTGTGTGCGTGTGTGTGTGTGTGTGTGTGTGTGTGTGTGTGTGTGTGTGTGTGTGTGTGTGTGTGTGTGTGTGTGTGTGTGTTGCCTATTCGAGAACACCTGTTATAGGCCCTATCATTCCCTGAGAGAGAGAGAGAGAGAGATAGAGAGACAGAGAGAGAGAGAGAGAGAGGACATAGATGGTAAACAAGGCTCTAACTCACTCCACACAACACAAGAGGCAATTTTTATGCAAATCTCTGGGAAGTGTTGAATGAAGAGGAAAAAAAGGAATGAAAAGAATGAGAAATGAAAGCCAGAGGAAAGGAACAACCGAGGGAGATTGAGGTGAAAGTAGCGAAAGTAGGAGAGAAAGTAGAATGAATATATATATATATATATATATATATATATATATATATATATATATATATATATATATATATATATATATATATATTATATATATATATATATATATTTATATATATATTCTAAAATTTTCTATTATTCGTTTGAAGGTATATTTTTTTCATTTATGTTAATGTAAAAGTTAATAATTTTATACCAAAAGAACCTTAGCAAACTTACCTAACCTTATTATAACAAGCGCAATTTAATTTAGACTAATCCAGCTAAATATATTATAGATAAGTTTACAATAATTTAATAATAAACAAACACAATTATATACATTTTTTCGTTATGTTCAGAATAATTTTTTGCGAAATTATTGCACACACAAATTTTCGCTTGCCTTATTCGGCAAGAAGAGGGTTGCTATTTAAATCAAAATAGCAAGTTTTACCTATTCGGCACGACGCACGCATGTAGACAGCCTGTACTGTCTGCACAGACAGCCTATGCTGTCTGCCAGCTTAGTTCATATTTCGTGCCACTAAGGTGCTGCCCTCTGGACCTGCTCCAGGTCAGTGGGATGCTGGGCCCACACACTCTCACTCTCACAGCGGCCTAGCAGCAAGACAGAAGGCCTACTAGCTCTCTCCTCTCATGGGATGGCCCTCCCGGGCCATGGGCACAACACACAAGCCTGTGTACCCACCACTACATTACAAATAAAGTAAAGAAGCCTCCGAAGGCGTATCATTGAACCCCGCTTGCAGAAATCACCAAATAATCCTGTTTCACATTGGTAGCAGCGGTGGTTGCAGCAGTTGTGTTTGCCCGGAGAGAGGAAGGAAGAGGGATGAAGTCATCTTCACTTCATCACCCTATACAAGAAACATCCGTCTCTCAACGAGTTATCCTGATGTCGTGTCTGCACGTTTGAGCATCCAGACACAGGTACAAACAGGATCTAGCCGAAATTTGTCGAATTTCTTCGAGAATTGTAAATGGCGTCCCAGTGACCCCACGCTGTTTCTCAAGTCACGTGTTCAGCATCACTTGTATGTTGCTGTTGTTGTTCAGCTCAGCACAGCTGTTTCAGCAAGCCAGAGGTGAGTTTTGTGGTGATTTCTGCGTCCAGTGTGTCTCCCTGTGTTTGTGGGTGGGGAAGGAGGAGGAGGAGGAGGAAGTGGCCGTTGCCTCGTCTCACCCATGCTCGCCCTACTCACGCTTACCCGTCTACCACTACTCTCTCCCTCTGCTGTGTTTCTGCTGTTTTTCATGTGAATTCATTGCCAGTGCTGTGTATCCGAGTGCCCAAGGCCACTCGAAGCTATGTGGATCAGCATGCCACGTAGATCACAAGCCACGTGGATCAGCATGCCACGTGGATCAGCAAGCCATGTAGATCAGCAAGCCACATGGATCAGCAAGCCACGTGGATCAGCAAGCCACGTGGATCAGCAAGCCACGTGGATCAGGAAGCCACGTGGATCAGCATGCCATGTGGATCAGCATGCCATGTGGATCACGATGCCATGTGGATCCCGACGCCACGTGGGGTGAGCAATGCCACGTGGATCTACAAGCCACGTGGGTTACCAAGCCAGATGTCCCAGGCCTCATGCTGCCTGCATCACATTGACGTCACCGACGATGCTGCCCGACTTCATGATGTCACAATGTCTGCCTGACATCACCTTGAGATGTCTGCTGATATCACCTCATAACGTCATGCCTGACATCACATGATGTCACATCGAGTGTTCCAGTAATTATTGCAGTATTGTCGAGAAGATTGAGAGAAGATATATGTCGTGTGTTAATGAATTCCTCTCAGTGTTCTCACATGTTAGTGTATGGCTTAGTGTCAGTTTTGTGCACAGAAAAGCATCATTTGCTAGTTAAGCCATGTTGTACCACATGTACCGCGGGTGTGTGTAAAGTTTTCCGTGTGTCCAGTGGTCTTGAGCCAGACCCCCGAGTAACACCACTGTGTTACTTAGTCACCCGGCGTGACCAGCGCGTTTGACAGCTGATATTACTCAGCCCCCGAGCGATCAAGCCCTCTTGTACAGAAAGCTCTTATGCTCGTCGCTCGTGATGTTCTGCAGAATCGTACCTGCTATGATTCCCATCGAGATTTGTTTCACTTCACCTCCAGACCTTCAGAGTGCAGTTATATGTAGAGAAACAAGTCTGGGGACACTTAGACTAACCTCTGCTATAACTCCAACTGCCGAGAGAATGACACTTGTCAAGCCACAGTTAGCCCTGTTGGCAGGCGCTGTGTCAGCCTCATGTCAAGCTTCAGTGAACAGCCTGCACGAAGAAGATGTCACTTCGACTGCTAGCTCGCTCACTGCAGTCTGGTGTATGATGTTACGACTCCCAGATGTTTCACCCAGTCGTCTCTGCAACGACTTGCTCCACGACTCGCTCCACGCTCGCCGGCAGTGACAGCCCAGCAACAGTACCAGTCGAGAAGTGTCCTCCTGAGTCGCTTGCCAGAAGTCCTGCCCAGTTGCCGAGTTTTGTCGACGCCTCACTCGAGGGCACCAGCATGTCGTGCCCCAGGTTGAGTGAAACCTGCAGCGACTCCTACGATGACTGCTTCACCGTTCCAGAGGAGACAGTACCCTGTTACGTCACAGCGATGTCTCCTGTGTTGCAGTATCTGTCCAGACGCAGAAAGGCGTGCAGTGATGCCCTTCGACGCTCACTGCCTATGACCACGATGTTTAGCACACCCCATATGTTTTTTTCTTCCCTCCCTGTAGGAAGTTTTTTTTCCATGTCCATATGTATATATATGTTTTTATTTTGTGTTCTGTGCCCTGTTGAGAGAGAGAGACAAAGTTTTTTTTACCACCAGTATTGTCGCATCGGGACGACGCGAGGTAGGTGGCCGAGCATATGTAGACAGCCTGTACTGTCTGCACAGACAGCCTATGCTGTCTGCCAGCTTAGTTCATATTTCGCGCCACTAAGGTGCTGCCCTCTGGGCCTGCTCCAGGTCAGTGGGATGCTGGGCCCACACACTCTCACTCTCACAGCGGCCTAGCAGCAAGACAGAAGGCCTACTAGCTCTCTCCTCTCATGGGATGGCCCTACCCAGGCCATGGGCACAACACACAAGCCTGTGTACCCACCACTACATTACAAATAAATTAAAGAAGCCTCCAAAGACGTATCATTCACGCACCCGCTTTCAGCCTACCCAATAATTTGTTTCACCACACACACACACACACACACACACACACGCACACACACACACACACACACACACACACACACACTGGGATGTAGTTCAACTGGGCTTGGTAGGTCGCTAAGGGAGACCTAATTTAAAAAAATTATATGGTCACACCTTGCCTTGGCAAATAGCTGTCACACACGCCTTTCGGCTTAAGTCTGAGGTCTTTTGTTCTTGACAGCGTCAGATCTCGGCGTCAGGTCAAAACATGTGGTGCACACCTCATTGTGGGGGGGGGGTTCTTGAAGGCCTATATAAGCTCAAAGAACAGCTAGAGCAGGAGACTTCGAGCAGAGCTGCTGCTGTATGCAGAGCTCTGAGCAGAGAGTCGAGCGGAGCTCTGGCTTGTGTGCAGAGCTGAGCTGGAGAGTCTCGGGAGGAGAGACTGTTGGAGATATTGGGCAGAGTACTGGCTTGGAGCAGTACTCGGCTGTGTAGGTCTTGGGACCTGTGGCTAGAGTGTGACTTTGTTCCTGTGGTGAACTGTCCTCTGAACTATATTGTAAGTTATATTCTGTTTCGTCAGTTGATTGTATTCCCTGTCTCACTGCTTATGTGTACCACCCATTTATCTAAACCCCAATAATGTTCTCCTGTTCCCAAATATACTATTGTACAAGGACTTGATAATAAACTTTGTTGGAGTGGAATAGCAATATTCACTGTCCCCGTTATGTATTTCTATTTTTTATACTTTATTTTGTTTATATAAGGTGGAGTGGACGAGTTATACGGTAATGAGTAGTATAGAGTTAATGAGAGTGTCGTGGTGGTCACCACTGACCTGTCATACCTACCTACCTACCCTACCCTACCTAGAGTGTCGGGCCCCCCCCTCCGTGGTGGGGGCACCACTGACCTGTCATACCTACCTACCTACCTACCTGAGTGTCGTGGTGGTCACCACTGACCTGTACCTACCTACCTACCTACCTGAGTGTCGTGGTGGTCACCACTGACCTGTCATACCTACCTACTCCCTCCCAATTACTCACATATACCCCAATTGTCCATACATTCGTCCCATACCCCACCCCTTTCATGACAACACACACACAAACACACACACATCTACACATACACATACAATAAAACACACACAACATAACATTTTATATATATATAATATATATTATATATTATATATATATATATATATATATATATATATATATATATATATATATATGAGAGAGAAGAGAGACAGAGCAGACAGACACAGACAGACAGACGGAGAAAGAGAGACAGAACAAAAGGCGATAAATCTTGAAGGTCAACATAGATTCATTGGCAACGAATATTTTTGGGGCAAATGTTGAAATAGTTGAGGGGAAAAAATGGAGAATATTTGAAAAAAGAGAAAAAGAAGGAAAACATGGGGGAAAAGAAAAAAAGTGAGGGGAACACAGAGAGACAAGCATAGATAAAGAGGGGAAGAGAGAGAGAGAGAGAGAAAAATTGAAAGTATCGAAAAATCTTTTTTTTTACTCTCTATCTTTCTCCTCTTCCTTTTACCTCCTCTTCCCTGCACCTCCCCTTCCCTCCACCTCTTATGCTCTCCACCTCCTCTTCCCTCCACCTCCTCTTCTTCCTTCCACCTCGCAACCATCGGTGGAAAATTGATGGTTGCAGCAGTTCAATGGAAAGATTGGAAGAACGTGCGTGGAAACTGAGACAGGGGGGGGGAGGGGGAGGGGGGATGTTTGTACGATCTCAAGCGAAAAAGTCTTATAGCTGTCAAGCTATTGGATGATTTCCAGTTTATCATCTACTGATCCCTTGCTCACTATTAGTTAGCCTTCTCAGTACCTTTGTTTTCGAGAACATGAGAGAGAGAGAGAGAGAGTGAGGCAGCGAGAGGAAGAGAGAGAGAGAGAGGGAAGACGAAACGAGAGAGAGAGAGGGAGGGAGAGTGAGAAGTGAGACACAAGAGTAAACTGCGGGTTGGGTCAGCTATGCGTCTCTTACTCAGGCAACCACTTTTTCCTTTTCTTGTATGTAAATTTCTACTCATTCAACCGGAGACAGTGAGAGGAAGATGTGCGAGTGAAGACTGGTCCAGGCTGGTGGCTGTGGGCTGGTAGTTACTTGTGACTGGTGCTTGTAGGCTGGTGATTGCTTGTAGCTGGTGTTTGTGGGCTGGTGACTGCTGGTAGGTGGGGTTTGTGACCTGGTGGTTGCTGGTAGCTGGTGTTTGTGGGCTGGTGACTGCTGGTAGCTGGGGTTTGTGACCTGGTGGTTGCTTGTAGCTGCTGTTTGTAACCTGGTGGTTGCTGGTAGCTGGTGTTTGTGACCTGGTGGTTGCTTGTAGCTGGTGTTTGTGACCTGGTGGTTGCTTGTAGCTGGTGTTTGTGACCTGGTGGTTGCTTGTAGCTGGTGTTTGTGACCTGGTGGTTGCTTGTAGCTGGTGTTTGTAACCTGGTGGTTGCTTGTAGCTGGTGTTTGTGACCTGGTGGTTGCTTGTAGCTGGTGTTTATGGCCTGGTGGTTGCTTGTAGCTGGTGGCTATTTGTAGATGGTGCTTATGGCCTAGTGCCTGCCTGTAGGCTGGTGTCTGTGGCTTGGTGTCTACTTGCAGTGGAACATTTAACAAGACACACCTGGCTTGAGGCAACTTCCCAGCATTATTCAAAACAGCGAAAATGATATTCCCTTCCAAGCGCAACGTGGATAAGCACAAGTCTGAGAACTACATGCCTCTCTCTCTCTCTCTCTCTCTCTCTCTCTCTCTCTCTCTCGCAGAGTACCTAGAAAGATCTTGATTAACCAGTATCTAACAAGTTTTATCTAATACACTGAATATCGCCGTCTTGTCACCTCATGGTTTCAGAAAGTATAAGCATCATCTACGACGCTCTAGTCAGTCAATGTCAACATGGTAATCTGGCACTTACAGAGGCATTCAACAGTCCGTGGGACAGTGACCTGATGTTTTCACACAGGTTGACGTTCCCGACCACAGGTGAACACTCCTGGGAGTGATGCACAGTTTGTTGAACAGCAAACGTACCATTCCTTCTTGAATTCAGCCGCAAAGGCCTCGTGCGTGTGTCACATCGTCACAAAATTGGGTTACGCTAGCGCCTCGGTGCCCAGACTGGGGAGAGATTGTTGACATGGATGTTGAAGAGTACAGCTGGAGTGCCGCAAGGGTCCATAGGAACATCAGTTCGATAGGACTTAGTCACTCATAAGCCCAAGGCTATAGTCTGATTCCACTGGCGTGGAATCAGACCTTGGGCAAGTGGCCTTGGGCAAATAGAGTTCGTGATCTTCCAGAACACAACAGAAATCCAGACGCCACATCCATAAGGATAATTCCTCAAGGTCAAGGATACTCGGGATCCATCAGGAGACGAACAATGGAGAACAACTGAACCAGACGAGGCTGGCCCTAGACCGGGCTCCGGGTGTAGAAAGATTCTCGAAACTCATCGCTAACGCCACACCCGCGAACTCATGAACGCCACGAAGAACAGCGAAGGGCAGAACACCTATCAAGTGCCCACCAGCAAAGCACCTGCTCCTCCACCTAGCGTCTACAAACCTCCTCTGCGACCTCTCCACCAAAGGAAAATAACCACTAAAAAAAATAGCCACACATCCAGTATACAACCTAAATACATTTCATGTTGAGAGAGAGAGAGAGAGAGAGAGAGAGAGAAGAGAGAGAGAGCTACTGATCACATAAACACGTCAGCTCCAACAAGGACCTGACTTCTCCACGCTTGGAGTGTCTCCTATGGATCAGCTCAAGCTTCAGTACCGCCAGGGACAGCATCCACTTGTCCGCCTCTGCTCGCTCTTGTCCAGGTCCTCCTCCTGCTGCTAGCAAGCCAGTAGTTCTTCCTCCTGCTGCTAGCAAGCCAGTAGTTTTTCCTGCTGCTGTTAGCAAGCCAGTAGTTCTTCCTCCTGCTGCTAGCAAACCAGTAGGTCATCCACCTGCTGCTAGCAAGCCAGTAGTTCTCCTACTGCTGCTAGTAAGCCAGTAGGTCCTCCTCCTTCTGCTAGCAAGCCAGTAAGTTCTCCTCCTGCTGCTAGCAAGCCAGTAGTTCCTCCTATTGCTGCTAGCAAGCCAGTAGTTCCTCCTTCTGCTGCTAGCAAGGACGTAGGTCCTCCTACTGCTGCCAGCAAGCCAGTAGTTCCTCCACCTGCTTTTAGCAAGCCAGTAGGTCCTCCATCTGCTGCTAGCAAGCCAGTAAGTTCTCCACCTGCTGCTAGGAAGCCAGTAGGTCCTCCACCTGCTGCTAGGAAGCCAGTAGGTCCTCCACCTGCTGCTAGAAAGCCAGTAGGTTCTCCTTCTGCTAGCAAGCCAGTAGGTCCTCCTACTGCTGCAAGCAAGCCAGTAGTTCCTCCTACTGCTGCTAGCAAGCCAGTAGGTTCTCCACCTGCTGCTAGAAAGCCAGTAGGTTCTCCGCCTGCTGCTGGCAAGCCAGTAGGTTCTCCGCTTGCTGCTAGCAAGCCAGTAGGTTCTCCACCTGCTGCTAGCAAGCCAGTAGGTTCTCCACCTGCTGCTGGCAAGCCAGTAGGTCCTCCACCTGCTGCTAGCAAGCCAGTAGGTCCTTCACCTGCTGCTAGCAAGCCAGTAGGTCCTTCACCTGCTGCTAGCAAGGCAGTAGTTCCTCCTACTGCTGCTAGCAAACCAGTAGGCCCTCCTCCTGCTGCTAGCAAGCCAGTAAGTTCTCTTCCTGCTGCTAGCAAGCCAGTAGTTCCTCCTACTGCTGCTAGCAAGCCAGTAGGTCCTTCACCTGCTGCTAGCAAGCCAGTAGTTCCTCCTCCTGATGGTAGCAAGCCAGTAGTTCCTCCTACTGCTGCTAGCAAACCAGTAGTTCCTCCTACTGCTGCTAGCAAACCAGTAGTTCCTTCTCCTGCTACTAGCAATCCAGTGGGTTCTCCACCTGCTGCTAGCAAGCCAGTAGGTTTTCCACCTGCTGCTAGCAAGCCAGTAGGTTCTCCACCTGCTGCTAGCAAGCCAGTAGGTTCTCCACCTGCTGCTAGCAAGCCAGTAGGTTCTCCCCTCTGCTAGCAAGCCAGTAGGTTCTCCACCTGCTGCTAGCAAGCCAGTAGGTTCTCCACCTGCTGCTAGCAAGGAGTGAGGGTGTACATACGCATCGCTTCTCAGTATAAAAATGTTATTTCTGCTTGTGTCTGCTTCTCAGCAGACCTGCTTCGCTATAAAGATTATTACTGCTGCTGGAGCTCGTGTCTGCTGAGAATAAGTGGTGCTCTGCACTATACAGTGTCACTGCTTCTGCTTTTCTCTCGCGAGAGGAACGTCCGTCTGCTTTACTTACTGCTGCTGATGCTGCTTGTGTCTGCGGAGAAGACGTGGTGACGCCTCACTCTGAAGACTGCCGCTGTGGCTTTCTGCTTGCATCTGCTGAGAATAAGGGAGGGGGTGCCTGCTTCTCTTTAACAACGTTGCTGCTGCTGCTGCTGCTGCTGGTTGTGTCTGCTGAGGGGAGGGGGAAAATCTGTTTTATTCTATGTGGTGTTAGTGTGCTGCTTCCTTGTGGCTGTTGCTGCTGTCTGCCGCTGTGGCTCGCTGTCTCTCTCTCTCTCTCTCTCTCTCTCTCTCTCTCTCTCTCTCTCTCTCTCTCTCTCTCTCTCTCTCTCTGTCTGTCTCTCTGTCTCTCTGTCTCTCTTTCTCTCTCTTTTTTTTTTTACAGGGTTTGACAAGGTTAAGGATCCCTAGCTTTATTGACAAGCTATTTACAGGTTAAGGATTCCTAGCTTTATTGACAAGCTATTTACAGGTTAAGGATTCCTAGCTTTATTGACAAGCTATTTACAGGTTAAGGATCCCTAGCTTTATTGACAAGCTATTTACAGGTTAAGGATTCCTAACTTTATTGGCAAGCTAAGAGCTGTTACCTACATCAGCTCATTTGAAAGCATTTTTATTGTTATGAGACATACAAGTAGGGAACAGGATGAAGTTGGAGCCTTCTGTGGGCCAGCATTTTCATTTGATCAACTGACTTTATCTCGTTGACATCATTATGCTGTACGAATGTGTTCCATACTCGAGTCATCCTGGGTATATATGATCTCAGATGGAGTGATGTTCTGGAGAAGGGTACAGCCAGAGTGAAGTTGCTGCTTTCTGCCCGTCTTGTGGCATAAAAGCTTGTTTTAACGCTGTCCTCGAAGTGGATCCAAGTGTGGTATTTTGACAATATTGGCCTTGTACATAACAGTAAGGCCACCCACATCCCTCCTATGTTGAAGGCTCTGCTGAAATGACAGATCTATCCAGGATGGGTCCAGGCGAGAGATGAGACGTCTTGCTCTGTTCTCTACTCTGTCAAGCAGTCGCAGATGAGAGGGGGGGGGGGCAGGCAAACCAAGAAAGTGGAGCATACTCAAGGTGTGAGCGTACTTGTGCCTCGTACAGAATCTTGCAACCCCTACTGTCAAGCAGATGCGAGATACGGCGAAGTGCTGTAAGCTTCCTGGCTGCCTTGTTTGCAAGATTTACAACATGGTTCTTCATGGTTAGTTTGGAGTCAAATTTCACCCCAAGGATATCAACTTCTTCTCCAGGTGCCAACACCCTCCCATTCATCCTTACTACTGCACCAGCATTACCATCATGGTGCTTAGAGACGATCATCATTTGCGTTTTCTCAGGTGCAAATGTTACTTGCCATCTATTTCCCCAAGCTGATATAGCTCTCAGCTGGTGATTGATGTAGCTTAGGGCAGCTGGCATTTCTTCTCTTGGATAAGTGAATGTCAGTGTACAGTCGTCTGCATATGCATGTGATTCTGGGATGAGATGAAGAAGGTCGTTGAAGTAGACATTCCATAACAATGGACCCAGCACGCTTCCTTGTGGAACACTTGCCCCAATAGGATGTCTTGCTGATTCCGTTCCATTGAGAACTACACTTAGAGATCTACCATGAAGGTAATCGCTGAGGAGACATAGCGTAGAGCCTGCAATTCCCAGTGCTTGAAGTTTTGCTAAGAGGCCCTGGTGCCACACCCGGTCGAAAGCGCCAGCAATGTCCAGTGCTAACCACACAGCTGACTTTGGATTCATCCAGTGACTGGTGCCACTTAGTGGAGAGGTTTAACAACGGATCAGCAGCAGAGTAACCTTTCCTGAAGCCATATTGACGATCACAAAGTAGTGAGTGGTAGTCAAAAAACTCTGTCATTTGTCTTGAGATTATTGTCTCAAGGATCTTACCAGTGATTGACAGGAGTGACACTGGTCTGTAGTTGCTGATTTCTGCTCTGCTCTTCTTTTTGTGAACAGGGACTACATTTGCCTCTTTCCATAGAGAGGGCCATTTACACTGTACTAGGCAGTGCTGAAAGATGCGAGTTAGAGGTGCTGCTAGCTGGTCTGCACATCTTCTCAACAATCTTGGGCTCAAGTTGTCTGGGCCCACAGCCTTTTCTTGGTCAAGCGATTTAAGAAGGAAATGCACCTCCTCCTGCCTTATTGTTACCACTGACAGTTTTGACACAGTTCTTGCAGCTAGCCAAGGAGGGTCCCTTGCTGGATCAGGAACTTGCATTTTGGTAGCAAAGTGTTCAGCAAAGAGGTTCGCCTTCTCTTGACTACTAGTAGAGGTGGTCCCATCCTGTCGATTTAGAGGTGGAATGAGTTCATCAGGCAGATAACCTTGTCTGTCCTTGATCAGGGACCACCAGGTTTTGGAGCGTACCCTACCTGATGCTAGCTTTCTTTTAGTGTCCACCTCCCATTTAGCAATGGCCCACTTTTGAACGTCACCCATATGCCTACAGGCTTGCGTGTGCAATTCCTGTTATAGGTGGTAGGATGTCTCTTATACCTTCGCCATGCTTTGTACTTAGCAGTAGCAGCCTCTCTACAACGAAAGCCAAACCAAGGCTGATCTGTAGGCTTTGTCACATATTGCCGGTGAGGAATGTGTTATTGTTGTAGGTTAAGGATGTGTCCAGTGAAGGCTTTCACTTGGTTGTCAACATCCCCTTGGAGAAGAGCATTCCAATCGGTGGTGGCGAGCTCAGAGCAAAGGGCTGGCCAATTACCTCTTTTCCATAGCCAGGTTGTGCGTGTGGACTCCTCACCTCGTTCTGTTGGGATCTTAAGTGTCGTAAAAACAGCCTTGTGGTCAGACGATCCAACGTAGCCGAGGGGTTGACAAGTGACTATGCCTTCTGCCAGATCACTCACTACTGGGTCAAGGGAGGAGCCAAAGATATGAGTAGGGAAATCAACAAAGTTTCTCATGTCAAACACTGCAAGAAAGGTCACCAAAGTCCCTCTGTATAAGGTGCTGGTTGAGGTCACCAACAATTATAATATGTTGACAGTTGTGTTGTAGCAGAAGGGAGTCAATATTTTCCATTAGGAAGTTGATGGGGTCTGCATGTTGCCACTGAGGTCTGTACATTGCACATGCTAGTACAGAGGTACTAGTGTTTATACAGAGCTTGAAGAACATTTCAAGATGTGTAGGGTGTGCAACATCAATGTGCTGGGCATGAACACTTTTAGAGAAGCACACAGCAACACCTCCTCCTTGCCCTTGCCTGTCTCTTCTCATCCATGAGGTGTAGCCAGCAATTCTTGCAAAATTTTCTGGAGTCCTGTCATCCAAAAATGTTTCAACAACAGCTATCATGTCGGGACGTCGAGTGTTCACAAAACTATGTGTGAGCTCTCCAACATTAGTAATGAAACCTCTAATGTTGGCCGACAGGATGCTGATAGACTGGCTCCTCATGATGAAGTGGTCAGCTTGAGGTGGTGGGTGTGTAGGGAATGTAAGGTGCCTGCCCTTGAGAAAGGTAGGGTACTGAGGCAGCTGCAGGGATGTAGGTCTGTGGTCTTGTATAAGGCACAATACCACCTACTGGGCTGGGATAGGAGTAGCTAAGTGGGTGACGTGTGAGAGTGTTCACCAATTCAGAGATCCTGCTGGTTTGTTCTGAGAACAGGTCTCTAAACAGGTGGCCCTGTCTGTCAAGTTCCTTTTTCTTCCGACACTGGTCCTCCTGATGTCCTTTCTTGTAGCAGTAATTACACCTGGTATCTCGCAGGCATTTGTTGGCAGTGTGCCCCTCCGGTGACAGCGGGAGCACAGCCTAGGTGCCTGGGAGGGTGGACTAGGATTTGTTGCACCTCCTGTGTTTTGCAGATTTGTCCTCAGATTCTGCCGCTGGAACTGTGTTAGTGGAGGGTGAGACCGCTGTAGATGTCTTCCTCCTCCACGTCCTCTTCCACGTCTCCGTCTCTCTCTCTCTCTCTCTCTCTCTCTCCTCTCTCTCTCTCTCTCTCTCCTCTCTCTCTCTCTTCTCTCTTCTCTTCTCTCTCTCTCTCTCTGTCTTCTCTGTCTGTCTGTCTGTCTGTCTTCTCTCTCTCCCTCTCTGTCTCTCGTCTCTCTCTCTCTCTTCTCTCTCTCTTTTCTGTCTGTCTCTGTCTGTCTTCTCTCTCTCTCTCTCTCTTTTTTTTTTTTTGTTTTTTTTTTTTTTTCTCATGGTTTGACAAGGTTAATCCCTAGTTTATTGACAAGCTATTTACAGGTTAGGATTCCTAACTTTATTGACAAGCTAAGAGCTTTACCTACATCAGCTCTTTGATAAGCATTTTTTTTCTTATGAGACATACAGTAGGGAACAGATAAGTTTGGAGCCATCTGTGGCCATCATTCTTCTTTGTTCACTGACGTTATCTCGTTGCATCATTTGCTGTACGAATGTGTTCCATACTCGAGTCATCCTGGGTATGTTGTCTCAGATGGAGTGATGTTTCTCTCTCTCTCTCTCTCTCTCTCTCTCTCTGCATGCTGCAGTTACTGTACGCTGCGTCTCGGTCTGCGGCTGCGGCTGCGGCTGCGGCTACGACTGCGCTTGCGGCTCTATCCTCGACTGCGATCGCCTGTCACGGCTAAAGACACACTGGACATCACCATCCTTAATGAAATACCGCAGGATCCTATATAAGGCCTAACCATGATTCAGTTACAACCTTAGCATCTCTTCCAAGAGGCCCTGACAGGTGACAATATGGTTAGACAGGTGTGCGACTGGCGATTCAACAGGTGTTGGAAACTCTTAAGAAAAACAGGATACAATGAAGAGTGCGCTCCAATGCACACACTTACATAGAGCACTGTAATCAACAGTCCGTTAGGGGCATTTAATGTAAATTGACGGATGACAATGAGAGTGGTACACACAACACACACAACACACAACACACACTACACAACACACACACACACACAAACACACGAGAGGAGGTGAAGAAGCTGCTGAGTGACCTTGATACCTCAAAGGCAATGGGACCGGACAACATCTCCTCGTGGGTCCTTAGAGAGGGAGCAGAAATGCTGTGCATCCCATTAACCACAATCTTCAAACATCCCTTGAAACTGGGTAACTACCTGAGGTATGGAAGACGGCAAATGTAGTTACCATTTATAAAAAAAGGAGACAGAAAAGAGGTGCTGAACTACAGACCTGTGTCACTGACGTGTATAGTATGCAGAGTCACAGAGACGATTATCAGGAGGAGAGTGGTGGAGCACCTGGAACGAAACAAAGTATAAATGACAACCAGCACGGTTTCATGGAAGGCAAATCCTGTGTCACAAATCTTCTGGAGTTTTCTGAAAAAGTAACAAAAGTAAGACACGAGAGAGAGAGAGAGAGGGTGGGTTGATTGCACCTTCTTGGACTGCAAGAAGGCCTTCGACACAGTTCCTCACAAGAGATTGGCGCAGAAACTAGAGATCAGGCGTGTATAACGGGAAGGGCACTGCAATGGATCAGAGAATACCTTACAGGGAGGCAACAACGAATCATGGTACGTGATGAGGTATCACAGTGGGCACCTATGACGAGCGGGGTCCCACAGGGGTCGGTCCTAGGACCAGTGCTATTTTTGGTATATGTGAATGACATGATGGAAGGAATAGACTCAGAAGTGTCCCTGTTCGCAGATGATGTGAAGTTAATGAGGAGAATTAAATCAGATGAGGATCAGGCAGGACTACAAAGAGACCTGGACAGGCTGGACACCTGGTCCAGCAAATGGCTTCTCGAATTCAACCCTGCCAAATGCAAAGTCATGAAGATCGGGGAAGGGTAAAGAAGACCGCAAAGAGAATATAGGCTAGGTGGCCAGCGACTGCAAATCTCGCTCAAGGAGAAAGATCTTGGCGTGAGTATAACACCGAACACCTCTCCGGAAGCACACATCAACCAAATAACTGCTGCAGCATATGGGCGCCTGGCAAACCTGAGATTAGCATTCCGATACCTAGGTAAGTAATCTTTCAAGACACTGTACACCGTGTACGTCAGGCCCATACTGGAGTATGCAGCACCAGTTTGGAACCCACACCGGGTCAAGCACGTTAAGAAATTAGAGCTAAGGGGAATATCCTACAAAGAAAGGTTGAAGGAAATCGGCCTGACGACACTGGAGGACGGGAGGAATAGGGAGGACATTATAACGACATACAAAATACTGTGTGGAATAGACAAGGTGGACAGAGACAAGATGTTCCAGAGAGTGGACACAGAAACAAGGGGTCACTCTTGGAAGTTGAAGATTCAGATGAGTCACAGGGATGTTAGGAAGCAGTTCTTCAACCATAGAGTGGTCAGGAAGTGGAACAGTCTGGCGAGCGATGTAGTGGAGGCAGGAACCATACATAGTTTTAAGACGAGGTATGATAAAGCTCATGGAGCAGGGAGAGAGAGGACCTAGTAGCGTAGTCTCGACCCCTGCAACTACAATTAGGTGAGTACGCACACACAAACAAACAACAAAGCCAAACACACACACACACACACACAACGCACACGCCCAAAACACACACACACACACACACACGCACACCACACACACACACACATAAGCAAACAAACAACACACACACACACACACACGAGGCGAGGTGTCAGAGTGGGCGCCTGTGACCAGGGGGTCCCACATGGCCAGTCCTAGGACCGGTGCTGTTTCTGGTATTTGTGAACGACATGACGGAAGGGATAGACTCCGATGTGTCCCTGTTTGCAGATGATGTGAAGTTGATGAGAAGAATTCAATCGGACGAGGACCAGGCAGAACTACAAAGGGATCTGGACAGGTTGCAGGCCTGGTCCAGCAATTGGCTCCTGGAGTTCAACCCCACCAAGTGCAAAGCCATGAAGATTGGGGAAGGACAAAGAAGACCGCAGACGGAGTACAATCTAGGGGGCCAGAAACTACAAACCTCACTCAAGGAAAAAGATCTTGGGGTGAGTATAATACCGAGCACATCTCCTGAGGTGCACATCAATCAGATAACTGCTGCAGTGTACGGACGTCTGGCAAACCTAAGAATAGCGTTCCGATACCTCAGTAAGGAATCGTTCAAGACTCTGTACACCATATACGTCAGCATTTGACAGATGCGATCATGGCGTAATAGCGCACAAAATACGTGCTAAAGGAATAACTGGGAAAGTGGGGAGATGGATCTTCAGCTTCCTAACAAATCGAACACGAAGAGTAGTGGTCAACAGAGTTAAATCGGAGGCTGCCATTGTGAAGAGCTCTGTTCCACAAGGCACAGTACTCGCCCCCATCTTATTCCTCATCCTCATATCAGACATGGACAGAGATATACACCACAGCATCGTATCATCCTTTGCGGATGATACTAGGATCTGCATGAGGCTGTCATCTGCTGAGGACGCGGTTAACCTCCAAGAAGATATAAACAAAGTTTTCCAGCGGGCAACGGTAAACAATATGATGTTCAATGAGGACAAATTCCAACTACTCCGTTATGGAAAACTGGAGGAGATAATAACTAGAACAGAGTATACTACTGACTCCGGCCATACAATAGAATCACAACAGTGCCACGATCGCAAGTGCAAAGAAAATGATAAGATGGATAATGAGAACGTTCAAAACGAGAGATGCCAAGCTAATGATGATCCTTTTCAAATCACTTGTTCTCTCTAGGCTGGAATACTGCTGTACATTAACATCTCCATTCAAAGCAGGTGAAATTGCAGATCTGAAGAGCGTACAGAGATCTTTTACTGCACGTATAAGTTCTGTCAAGCACCTTAACTACTGGGAACGCTTGGAAGCACTTGACTTGTACTCGTTGGAACGCAGGAGGGAGAGATATATCATAATCTACACTTGGAAAATCTTGGAAGGAATGGTCCTAAATTTGCACACAGAAATCACTCCCTACGAAAGTAAAAGACTGGGCAGGCGATGCAAAATGCCCCAATTAAAAGTAGGTGGGCCATTGGTACACTAAGGGAAAACACCATAAGTATCCGGGGCCCAAGACTGTTCAACAGCCTCCCATCAAACATTAGGGAATTGCCAATAAGCCCCTGGCTGCCTTCAAAAGAGAGCTGGACAGATACATAAAGTCAATGCCGGATCAGCCGGGCTGTGGCTCGTACGTTGGACTGCGTGCGGCCAGCAGTAACAGCCTAGTTGATCAGGCCCTGATCCACCGGGAGGCCTGGTCATGGACCGGGCCGCGGGGGCGTTGATCCCCGGAATAACCTCCAGGTAACCAGGTAAGGCCCATATTGGAGTATACAGCACCAGTCTGGAATCCACACCTGGTCAAGCACGTCAAGAAATTAGAGAAAGTGGAGTGGTTTGCAAGAAGATTGTTTACAGGCTTGTCCTTCGAAGAAAGGTTAAGGGAAATCGGCCTGACGGCACTGGAGAACAGGAGGGTCAGGGGAGACATGATAACGACATGCAAAATACGGCGCAGAATTGACAAGGTGGACAAGGACAGGATGTTCGGGAGATGGGACACAGAAACAAGGGGCCACAATTGGAAGTTGAAGACTCCTATGAGTCAAAAGGATGTTTGGAAGTATTTCTTCAGTCATAGAGTTCTCAAAAAGTGGAATAGCCTAGAAAGTGACGTAGTGGAGGCAGGAACCATACATAATTTTAAGACGAGGTTTGGTAATGCTCATTGAGCAGGGAGAGAGAGGACCTAGTAGCGATCAGTGAAGAGGTGAGGCCAGGAGCTACGACTCGACTCCTGCAACCATAGATAGATGAGTACACACACACACACACACACACACACACACACGACGAGGTGTCAGAGTGGGCGCCTGTGACAAGCGGGGTTCCACAGGGGTCAGTCCTAGGACCTGTGCTGTTCTTGGTATATGTGAACGACATAACGGAAGGGATAGACTCAGAAGTGTCCTTGTTTGCAGATGATGCGAAGTTAATGAGAAGAATCAAATCGGATGAGGATCAGGCAGGACTACAAAGAGACCTGGACAGGCTACAAGCCTGGTCCAGCAGCTGGCTCCTTGAATTTAACCCTGCCAAATGCAAAGTCATGAAGATTGGGGAAGGGCAAAGAAGACCGCAGACACAATATAGTTTAGATGGCCAAAGACTGCAAACCTCACTCAAGGAAAAAGATCTGGGGGTGAGTATAACACCGAGCATATCTCCTGAGGCGCACATCAATCAGATAACTGCTGCAGCATACGGGCGCCTGGCAAACCTACGGATAGCGATCCGATACCTCAGTAAGGATTCGTTTAAGACTCTGTATACCATCTACGTCAGGCCCATACTGGAGTATGCAGCACCAGTTTGGAATCCACACCTAGTCAAGCACGTCAAGAAATTAGAGAAAGTGCAAAGGTTTGCAACAAGACTAGTCCCAGAGCTACGGGGATTGTCCTACGAAGAAAGGTTGAGGGAAATCGGCCTGACGACACTGGAGGACAGGAGGGTCAGGGGAGACATGATAACGACATACAAAATACTGCGCAGAATAGACAAGGTGGACAAAGACGGGATGTTCCAGAGATGGGACACAGACACAAGAGGTCACAATTGGAAGTTGAAGACTCAGATGAATCAAAGGGATGTTAGGAAGTATTTCTTCAGTCATAGAGTAGTCAGGCCGTGGAATAGCCTAGAAAGTGATGTAGTGGAGGCAGGAACCATACATAGTTTTAAGGCGAGGTATGATAGAGCTCATGGGGCAGGGAGAGAGAGGACCTAGTAGCAATCAGCGAAGAGGCGGGGGACAGGAGCTGTGAATCGACCCCTGCAACCACAAATAGGT
>NC_069453.1:34486656-34529156 GCF_026875155.1 Cherax quadricarinatus | reverse complement strand
TTTTAATATGCCCCCTTGTACATGTATGTGAAGTGTGACCTAACTGTAAGTGATTGCAAGACGTACCTGGAAATCTTGCATGTTTATGAGACAGACAAAGAACACCAGCAAATCCTACCATCATGTAAAACAATTAAAAGGTTTCTTTTAAAACTCAATTGGCAGACGTAAGTACCTCCCTGGGCGTTGCTGTTTACAACCTACAAACTTAAATTTAAATATATATAATATAATATATAAATATAATATAAAATATATATAAAATATAACATGTGTTACGTGTGTATCACCGATTATAAGCGAAAATCTAAATCCACTCCTCAAGCTGGGGCGTGTGCCCAAATGCAGCATGCATACCCCTTTGAACACCCTGCGCTGGCCGCTGGAACAGAAAAAACTAGCTGCCCTGGATCCCAAGTTACCCTAAATGAGTTTTTTTTTCCCAGCTCCTTAAGGAAATTAGATGCACTCTTTCCCCATGAGCCAAGGGTCTCTGAGCCTATGGAACAAACAAAATGATGGGCAAGTTCTCCATATTTTCTAGACTTTGGGACTCCCTAAAGCGGGCAGCTGCCCCTCCTTCCCTCCCTGGTGTTTGGAGAAAAGGTATCAGCCAAGGTAGATGCACATGTATAGTCCCACACCACCTGCCTTCCCATCTGTCCAGGCTTGAAGGGTGATACCATCTGGACGCTTCTGGCTGCCATCAGATCTGCATAGTTGGGGGTTTGGGTCCCTTACTGCTGGGCATCCAGCTGTTGTGAGGCCTCCCCTTTATAATGTTATTAACCTCCTCAAAGTCCCTTGCAATCTTTCCCTCGGATTTTACGGCAACAAGACCATGGTACCCGAATCGGTCTGCTGCTTCACTGCCAAAAAATACACCTGTGTTCGGGGAGAATAGGGGGCAAGTCGAAGGGCAAAACCGATGCGGATGGTCTGTGGGTCGAGGCGTGTGCCAAGGCTGGAGTTGGGAACAGCCAACAGAAAGTCCCCAGCATGAGGGGCTCTCACTGCCAGCAGGCAGGCTCTATCCTTCCCTGACACACTCTGAAATATATATATATATATATATATAAAATAAAATTATATTTTAAATATATTATATATATATATATATATTTTATATATATATATAAAATATAACATAAGAAAGAAGGAACACTGCAACAGGCCTACTGGCCTATGTGAAGCAGGTTCAGTTCTCCCACCACCTTAAGCCATACATTGACCTAGTGAGGTCAGACACGTCACTTAAAGAAGGAGCACTGCGTCCGACATAGTAGCACAAGCTAGTCAGGTCCAACTCACACCCACCCACACCCACTCATGTATTTATCCAACTTATTTTTAAAACTGCACAACGTCTTAGCTTCTATGACGATACTCGGGAGTTTGTTCCAATCATCCATGACTCTATTACCAAACCAGTACTTTCCTATATCCTTCCTGAATCTGAATTTTTCCAGTTTAAAGCCATTGCTGCGAGTCCTGTCTATGTTAGATATTTTTAGCACGCTATTTACATCCCCTTTATTAATTCCTGTGTTCCATTTATACACATCGATCATATCCCCCCTAATTCTACGCCTTTCTAGAGAGTGCAGATTCAGGGCCTCAGTCTATCCTCATAGGGAAGATTTCTGATAAATGGGATCAACTTTGTCATCCTCCTTTGTACGTTTCCAGATCACTATATCCATTCTGTAATACGGTGACTGCATATGTGTTTATATTTCCAATACGGTGACCAAAACTGTGCAGCATAATCTAAATGAGGCCTAACCAAGGATATAAAGAGTTGAAGAACAACCTGAGGACTTCTATTATTTACATTTCTTCCTATGAAGCCAAGGACTCTGTTAGCTTTATTGCAAACACTTATGCACTGTTGCCTTTTCGCAATCCGTAATATTAAGATCTACATTATTTAGTTTATATGTGACATGGTTGTTTTCCTGTCCAGCATTTAGAACTTTGCATTTGTCTATATTAAACTGCATCTGCCACTTCTCCGACCACTGCATCAGTCTATTCAAATCATCCTGGAGTGCTCTAGTGTCCTCATTAGAATGGAGTGGACGGCCTACTTTGGTGTCATCAGCAAATTTGCTTATGTCGCTATTTATTCCCTCATCTATGTCGTTTATGTAGATTGTGAACACCGCTTGTGACGTGCCCCTATTCTGATTTCTCCCCATTTATGCAAACTCTCTGCTGCCTATTTGTCAGCCATGCCTCAACCCAGGAAAAAATTTCTCCTCCTATTCCGTGTGCCTTAAGTTTCCTCAAGGACCTGTGATGTGGGACCCTGTCAAAAGCCTTACTGAAATCCATATACATAATACCATATTCATTACCATGATCTACCTCCTCAAACACCTCAGTGAAAGAAGTTTGTAAATTCCTAAGATAGGAACGCCCCTTTGTAAAACCATTTTGAGATTCCTTAATCAATTTATGCCTTTCAAGATGGCTACGAATTGCCTCGGCAATTATTGACTCCACAAATTTACCAACTATGGAGGTGAGGCTTATTGGTCTATAGTTCGAAGCTAAGGACCTGTCACCTGCCTTGTAAATAGGTATTATTACACATGTAGTAACACCTGTTCTCACTCACCACCTGCCCTTGCTTCCTCCTACAGGTAGGCTGGATACACCTGCAGCGTCAGATGATCGTAGCGGTGCACACACGCATGATATCCCGCATCTCCCGCTACTCCGTGACTCACGACTCGCACAAGACGTGGACGCTGCATATTAACGGCGTCACGGAGGAGGACAGTGGCTATTATATGTGTCAGATCAACACTGACCCCGCCCTGGCGCAGGTGGGGCTCCTGCAGGTCGTAGGTGAGTGTCTATTAGGATACGGATGTTCTAGGTTTGAACCCCATAAAAATCATTTATTTTTTATTTTTCTCAAAGGATTTATATATATAATATATAAATTATATAAAAAAAATAATATATATATTAAATAAAAAATAATTTTTAAAATATGTAAAAATATATATATACACATACATCCATAATGGAATTCCTTCTTTCCCACCTTAAGAGAGACTCTTGCATTTTACCACCTGAAAGATGACTCCTCAAAGACCACCTTGTCCCTGGAAAATCGACCCTTGGCTAGTGTTCTCCCCTTCAAAAGACCCTTCACTGTGTTCCACCTAAAAAATGATCCTCAGGGACCTCTAGCATACCAGGCAAAAGCGCAGGGGGGGGGGGCGGGGAAAAAAGGGGAAAAAAGGGGGTAAATGGTGGGTAGAGAATATTTGATAAAGGGGTAGTATAAATAGGGGGGTAGGCAAGGGAAGGGATGACAAGGAAGAAGGCGAAAAAAAAATTTAGGAAAGGCAGTAAAAGGGGGCGGGGGGGCAGGGGCGGGGGGGTCAGGCGGGGGGGAAAACAGGAAGGGTTTTATTCTTTTTTTACGTCTGGTCATAACAAGTTATGACTTCAAGGCCCTTTAAAAACCCAGGCTTAAGGGAGGTGAAGGAGGGGGAGACAGGGGTGGGGGGGGAAGGAGGGAGAAAGGGTGGAGGGGGTCTAAGTCTCTATCCTCTCCTTTCTCCTCCTTTCCTTTCCTTTTACTTTTTCCCTTTAAAAGGGGCGGTTTTAGAAGGGTTTTTAATTCCTTTGGCTTTCAGCCGTACCCCGCTAGGCAACACCGGTGGTAAAGGTGTGGTTTTAGTGTCAGAGGTCTGGTTTTCTAGTGTCAGAAGTTGGTTGCTATGTCAAGGTCTGGTTGCTAGTTCAGAGGGGCCCGTTATGTTCAAGTCTGGTTGCTATGTCAGAGGTCTGGTTACTAGTTCAAGGTCTGGTTTCTTGTCAGAGGTCTGGTACTGTGTCAGAGGGCTGGTTAATGTCAGGGCCTGGGTTTTTAAATTTAGAGGTTTTGGGGACTTGTGTCAGGGGGGCTGTTACTAGGTCGAGGCTGGTTTCAGTGTCAGAGGTCTGGGTTCCTATGTCAGAGGTTGGTTCCAGTGTCGAGGTCTGGTTACGGTGTCAAAGGGGTGTGGTTCCCAGTTCAGAGGGCTGTTTTTAAATGTCGAGGCGTTTTAGTGTCAAGGGCTGGTTATTATATCAAGGTCTAGTTACAGGTCGAGGTCTGGTTACTAGTGTCAAGGTTGGTTACTAGTGTCAGAAGTTGGTTTTCTAATGTTAGAGGTCTGGTTGCTAGTTGGGCAAAGGTCTGGTTGCTAGGGCAAAGCTGTGCTAGTGGAAAGGGCTGGGTTTTAGGGACGAGGTCTGGTTCTATGCAGAGGCTGGGTTCCTATGTCAGAGGTCTGGGTTAAAGTGTCAGAGGTCTGGGCATGGAAAGGGCTGGTCCGTTAATGGTCTGGTTTTAGGGCAAAGGGCTAGTTGTTAGTGGCAAAGGTCGGTTCTAGTGGGAAAGGTTAGTTACTAGTGTCGGAGGTCTGGTTGCTAGTGCAGAGGGTTTTGGGTTTCTATTGGCAAGGCTAATTACTGTGTCAAAGGGCTGGTTGGGTGGCAAAGGCTGGGTTTTTTGGGAAAGGTCTTGTTACTATTCAGAGGTCTGGTTGCTAGTGTCAGAGGTTTTGGTTTCTAGTGGCAAAGGGCTAAAGCTGGCAGAGGTTGGTTGTAGGGGCAAAGGCGGTTGCTGTGGCAAAGGTCAGTTTTTAGTGTCAGAGGGGGGGCTGGTGCTGTGGGAAAGCTGGCTGTTTTAAAGGAATACTTGACATATCCTCGTCACACTACTGAATTCCCGCCAGGGTTCACTATGAAATCTCCCGCTCAGGCTGACACTCTGAAGTCTCCCAGCTCAGGTTTACACTACTGAAATCCCAGCTCAGGGGACACACTGAAGCTCCCAGCTCAGGCGACACTACTGATGTCTCCCGCTCAGGCTGACACTACTGAAGTCTCCCAGATCAGGAGTGGACTATTTCTCCAAAGTACTGCACTATCCTGTGGGTTGGAATATTTTTTTTCTCATGGGAATGTGGCACTCGTTGTACAGGTTACAAACGTGTTTTTCAAAGGAACTTTTCGCCCCAGAGTGGATTGTTCTGTCCATTATGAAGATGAAACACTCTGGGCTAAACGTTGCCTTTAATATATGTCCTGACGATGAAAACTCAACCCACACACACACAACACACACTATAGTTCCTACCTCTCACCTTTGGGACTAGTTTCGTTGCAAACCTTTGTAACTTTTCCAGTTTCTTCGTGTGATTTATCAGATGTGGGTTCCATACTGGCGCTGAATACTCTAAGATTGTCCAGCTACCCAGGTTCCAGGTTCCACTACCCAAGTCCCACAACTCAGGTCCCTGGTCTCACAACTCGAGTCCCAGGTCCCGCTACCCTGGTCCTAGGTCCCAGGTCTCATAACTCAGGTCCTAGATCCCACTACCCATTTCCCAGGTCCCACAACTCAGGTCCCAGGTCAGTGTATAGGATGATGCAGTTTGGGAAACACAATTGACTCTATTTAAGATCTAAATTAGAACGGCCCGGTAACATCTGTATCTCATTCGCACATTTGAATAAGGTTTAGAGAGGTAGTTAGAGATTTAGAGAGCTTGTTAGATGACTTTGAGGGGAGTGAGAGGGTTAGATAGTGTGTTTGATGATTCTGAGAGGGTTAGACGGTGTGTTAGATAACTTTGAGAGAGAGAGTGAGAGGGTTAGAGAGCTTCTTAGATGTCTTTGAGAGGGAGTGAGTGGGGTTAGTGGGTTAGATGGGTTTGAGAGGGTTAGTGTGTTAGATGGTTTTGAGAGGGAATGAGAGGGTTAGATAGTGTGTTAGATGGTTTTGAGAGGGAATGAGAGGGTTAGATAGTGTGTTAGATGGTTTTGAGAGGGAATGAGAGATTAGATAGTGTGTTAGATGGATTTGAGAGGGAATGAGAGGGTTAGATGATGTGTTAGATGATTTTGAGAGGGAATAAGAGGGTTAGTGTGTTAGATGGTTTTGAGAGGGAATGAGAGGGTTAGTGTGTTAGATGGTTTTGAGAGGGAGTGAGTGGGGTTAGATAGTGTGTTAGAAGGTTTTGATAGATAGGGATTCAGATAGTGTGTTAGATAACTTTGAAAGGGTGTTAGAGATTGAGAAAGCGTGTTAGCTGACTTTCTGAGGGAGATAGAGACTTAGAGAGTTAGTTCTTGCACAAATTCATCAATACTTTACCCCTTGCACTCCTTCCCTCTCCCCCTCCTTTCTTTCTCCCCTCCTTCCCTCTCCCCCTCCCTCCCCTCCTCCTCTTCCCCCTCCCTCCCCTCCGCGGTCGCCATCCCTTACTCCCCCCCCTTCCAACTAAGAATTTTCATTTATAAGTTTTTTTAAGAATTGTGATTGAATTCTTTCCCCCCCTCCCCCACCACTCTCTCTCTCTCTCTCTCTCTCTCTCTCTCTCTCTCTCTCTCTCTCTCTCTCCTCTCCCTCTCTCTCTCTCTCTCTCACATTCTCATTCTCTCTTTCTCTCCCTCCTGTGTAATATCACCAGTGTCTATCTTTTTCACGAGTGCCACACACCACCCCTGGCAACCCACCCAACTGTGCCCCCCCCTCTCTCTCTTCTCTCTCTCTCTCTCTCTACTCTCTCTCTCTCTCTCTCTCTCTCTCTCTTTCGAAGTAAGAAGTTTTCATGAAGTTATTTTCTTGTTCGTCGAGATTTTCATTTCCTTTCACATTTTCCTATCTATTTTGTTGTGCTGACTTTTTTTTTGTCTTTGTTTTTCCACAGTGTTGCTTGTATCAAGGTTGAGGGGACGGACACCTTGTATCAATGGTTGTGGGGACTGTCCACCGTGTATCAAGGTGTGGGAATGACCCCCTTGTATCAAGGTTGTGGACTGACACCCTTGTTATCAAGGTTGTGGGACTGACCCCTTGTATCAAGGTGTGGGACTGACACCCTTGTATCTAAGGTTGTGGGACTGACACCTTGTATCAAGCGTTGTGGGACTGAACACCCCCTTGTATCAAGGTTGTGGGACATGACCCCTTGTTATCAGGTTGTGGGACTGACCCCCTTGTATCAAGGTTGTGGGACTGACCCCCTTGTATCAAGATTGTGGGACTGACCTCTTGTATCAAGGTTGTGGGACTGACCCCCTTGTATCAAGGTTGTGGGACTGACCCCCTTGTATCAAGATTGTGGGACTGACCCTCTTGTATCAAGGTTGAGGGGACTGACCTTTGTATCAAGGGTTTGAGGGACTGACCCTTTGTATCATGGTTGTGGAACTTGACCCCCTTGTCTCAAGGTTGTGGGACTGACCCCCTTGTATCAAGGTTGTGGGACTGACCCCTTGTATCAAGGTTGTGGGACTGACCCCCTTGTATCAAGGTTGTGGGACTGACCCCTTGTATCAAGGTTGAGGGACTGACCCTCTTGTATCAAGGTTTGTGGGGACTGGACCCCCTTGTATCAAGGTTCTGTGGGACTGCCCCCCTTGAATCAAGATTGTGGGGATGACCTCTTGTATCAAGGTTGAGGGGGACTGACCCCTCTGTTTCAAGGGTTGAGGGACTGACCATCTTGTTCAAGGTTGAGGGACGAACCTCCTTGTATCAAGCGTTGGGGGACTGACCATCTTGTTTCGAGGTTGAGGGACTGACCACCTTGTATCAAGGTTGTGGGACTGACCACCTTGTATCAAGGTTGTGGGACTGACCACCTTGTATCAAGGTTGTGGGACTGACCACCTTGTATCAAGGTTGTGGGACTGACCACCTTGTATCAAGGTTGAGGGACTGACCCCCTTGTATCAAGGTTAAGGGGACTGCCCCACTTGCATCAAGGATGAGGGACTACGGTCCCTCTTCTTGTATCAAGGTTGCAGGAATGGACCTCTTGTATCAGGTTGAGGGACTGGACCCCCTTGTATCAAAGGTTGTGGGGACTGACCCCTTGTATCAAGGTTGTGGGGAACTGACCCTATTGTATCAGGTTGTGGGACTGACCCCCTTGTATCAGGTTTGAGGGACTGACCCCCTGTATCAAGGTGAGGGACTGACCCTCTTGGTATCAAGGTTGAGGGACTGTCCCCCTTGTAATCAAGGTTGTGGGACTGACCCCCTTGTATCAAGGTTGGGGATCTGGACCCTCTAGTTCAAGGTTGAGGGGACTGGTCCACCTTGTATCAGGTTGAGGGACTGACCCCCCTTGTTATCAAGTTGGGGACGGACCCTCTTGTATCAAGGTTGTGGGACTGACCACCTTGTATCAAGTGAGGGGACTGACCACTTGTATCATGGTTGAGGGACTGACCAACTTGTTATCAGGATTGAGGGACTGACCACCTTGTATCAAGGTTGAGGGACTGACCACCTTGTATCAAGGTTGAGGGACTGACCACCTTGTATCAAGGTTGTGGGACTGACCACCTTGTATCAAGGTTGAGGGACTGACCACCTTGTATCAGGTTGAGGTCATGACCAACGTGTATCAAGGTTGTGGGACTGACCACCTGTATCAAGCGTTGGGGAATGACCACATTGCTATCAAGGTTTGTGGGAACTGACCACCTTGTATCAAGGTTGAGGGACTGACCACCTTGTATCAAGGTTGTGGGACTGACCACCTTGTATCAAGGTTGTGGGACTGACCACCTTGTTATCAAGGTTGAGGGATGACCCTCTTGTATCAAGTTGTGGACTGGACCACCTTGTATCATGGTTGAGGGACTGAACCCCTTGTATCAAGGTTGAGGGCCTGACCCTCTGTATCAAGGTTGTGGGATGGAACCACTTGTATCAAGGTTGAGGACGGACCCTCTTGTATCTAGGTTGGGGACTGACACCTTGTATCAAGGTAGAGGGACTGACCCTCTTGTATCACGGTTGAGAGATGACCCCTTGTATCAAGGTTGAGAGACTGACCCTCTTGTAATCAAGGTTGAGGACTGACCTCCTAGTTGCAAGGTTGAGGACAGACCATCCTTGTATCCAAGGTTAGGATACTGACCACTTGTATTCAAGGTGAGGGACTGGCACCTTGTATTCAAGGGTGAGGGACTGACCGCCCTTGTATCAAGGTTGAGAGACTTATCCACCACCTTGTATCAAGCTGAGTGGACTGACCAACCTTGTACAAGATTGAGGGACTGGCCCCTTTGTTTCAAGTTTGAGGGACTGACCCCCTTGTATCAAGGTTGAGGGACTGACCACCTTGTATCAAGGTTGAGGGACTGACCCCTTGTATCAAGGTTGAGGGACTGACCCTCTTTTGTCAAGGTTGAGGACTGAAACCCTATTGTATCAAGTTGTGGGACTGATCCCTTGTATCAATGTTGAGGACTGACCTCTTGTATCAGGTTGTGGGACTGACCACCTTGTATCAAGGTTGAGGGACTGACCACCTTGTATCAAGGTTGAGGGACTGACCCTCTTGTATCAAGGTTGTGGGACTGACCACCTTGTATCAAGGTTGAGGGACTGACCCTCTTGTATCAAGGTTGTGGGACTGACCAACTTGTATCAAGGATGTGGGATGACCCCTTGTATCAAGGTGGAGGGACTGACCCTCTTGTATCATGGTTGTGTGGAATGACCACCTTGTATCAAAGGTTGAGGGACTGACCCTCTTGTATCAAGGTTGTGGGACTGACCACCTTGTATCAAGGTTGAGGGACTGACCCTCTTGTATCAAGGTTGAGGGTATGATACCACCTTGTATCAGGTAAGGGACTGACCACCTTGTATCTAGGTTGGAAGGACGGGACCTCTTGTTTCAATGGTTGTGGGTGACAACCCTTGTATCAAGGTTGAGGGACTGAACCCTCTGGTTATCATGGTTGGGGGACTGACCACCTTGTATTCAAAGGTTGAAGGGACTGACCACCTTGTTCAAGGTTGAGGGACTGGACCCTCTTGTATCAGGTTGTGGGACTGACCACCTTGTATCAAAGGGTTGTGGACATGACCACCTAGTATCATGGTTGAGGGACTGGACCCTCTTGTATCAGGTGAGGGACTGGACCCTCTTGTATCAAGGTTGTGGGACTGAACACCTTTGTATCAAGTTGAGGTACTGCCACCTGTATCATGGTTGAGGGACTGGACCACCTTGTTTCAAGGTTGTGGGCCTGACCTCTTGTTCAAGGTTGTGGGACTGAACCCTCCTTTGTATCAAGGTTTGTGACTGACCACCTTGTATCAAGGGTGAGGGATGACCACCTTGGTATCAAGGTTGAGGGACTGACCCCGTGTATTCAAGGTTGAGGGATGACCACCTGTATCAAGGTTAAGGGACTGACCCACCTTGTATCAAGGTTGAGGGACTGACCACTTGTATCAAGGTGGAGGACTGACCCCCTTGTTTCAAGGTTGTGGGATCTGACACACTTGTATCTAGGTTGAGGGGACTGACCACCTTGTATCAAGGTTGAGGGACTACCACTTGTATCAAGGTTGAGGGACTGACCCACTTGTATCAGGTTGAGGGAGACCCCTTGTATCAAGGTTGAGGGACTGACCTCTTGTATCAAGGTTGAGGGAATGACCCTCTTGTATTCAAGGTTGAGGGACTGATCACTTGTATCAGATTGAGGACTGGACCACCTGTATCAAGGTTGAGGGACTCAACCCCTTGTATCAAGGGTTGATGGGGACTGTCCCCCTTGTATCAAGGTAGAGGGATACCCTCTTGTTCAAGGTTGAGGTAATTGACCCTTTGTATCAAGTTGAGGGACTGACCCTCTTTATCAAGGGTTGGAGGCTGATTTCACCCGTATCAAGGTTGAGGGAATGAAACACTCTTGTATCAAGGTTGAGGACTTAACCCCCTTGTATCAAGGTTGAGGGACTGAACCCCCTTGTATCAAGTTGATGGACTCACCGTTTTGTATCAAGTTGAGGGACTGACCCTTTTTATCAAAGATTGAGGGACTGATCACCTTGTATCTAGGTTGAGGGACTGACCACCTTGTATCAAGGTTGAGGGACTGACCCCCCTTGTATCAAGGTTGAGGGACTAACCCCCTTGTATCAAGGTTGAGGGACTGACCCCCCTGTATCAAGGTTGAGGGACTGACCCTCTTGTATCAAGGTTGAGGGACTGACCCTCTTGTATCAAGGTTGAGAGACTGACCCCCTTGTATCAAGGTTGAGAGACTGACCCTCTTGTATCAAGGTTGAGGGACTGACCTCCTTGTATCAAGGTTGAGGGACTGACCACCTTGTATCAAGGTTGAGGAACTGACCACCTTGTATCAAGGTTGAGGGACTGGCCACCTTGTATCAAGGTTGAGGGACTGACGCCCTTGTATCAAGGTTGAGAGACTGACCACCTTGTATCAAGGCTGAGTGACTGACCACCTTGTATCAAGATCTGAGGGACTGACCCCTTGTATCAAGGTTGGAGGGACTGACCCCTTGTTTCAAGGTTGAGCGGGACTGACACCTTTTATCAAGGGTGAGCGGACGGTCCCCCCTTGTATCAAGGTTAGAGGGACTGTCCCGCCTTTTGTCATGGTGTGGACTGAACCCTTGGTATCAAGGTTGAGGGGACTGACCCCTTGTATCAAGGGTGATGGACTGACCACCTTGTATCAAGGTTGAGGGACTGACCCCTCTTGTATCAAGGTTGAGGGACTGACCCCCTTGTATCAAGGTTGAGGGACTGACCCTCTTGTATCAAGGTTGAGGGACTGACCACCTTGTATCAAGGTTGAGGGAGTGATCACCTTGTATCAAGGTTGAGGGACTTACCCCTTGTATCAAGGTTGAGGGTCTGCCACTTGTACAAGGTTGAGGGAACTGACCCTCTTGTATCAAGGTTGAGGGACTGACCCTCTTGTATCAAGGTTGAGGGACTGACCCTCTTGTATCAAGGTTGAGGGACTGACCACCTTCTATCAAGGTTGAGGGACTTACCCCTTCTATCAAGGTTGAGGGACTGACCCTCTTGTATCAAGGTTGATGGGACTGAGCCTCTGGTATCAAGGTTAGAGGGACTGGACCACCTTGTATCAAGGTTGAGGGACTGACCCTCCTTGTATCATGGTTGAGGGTCTTGGCCACCTTTTATCAAAGGTTGAGGGGACTGCGCCTTGTATCAAGGTTGAGAGACTGACCACCTTGTATCAAGGCAGAATGGTCTGACACCTTGTATCAAGATTGAGGGACTGACCCCTTGTATCAAGGTTGAGGGGACTGACCCCATTGTATCAAGGGTTGAGGGGACTGACCCCCATGTATCAAGGTTGGAGGGACTGACCCTTCTTTATCAAGGTTGAGGGAGTTTATCACCGTGTTTCAAGGTTGATGGGACTGACCTCTTTATCAAGGGTTGAGGGACTGTCCCTCTTGTATCAAGGTTGAGGCGACTGACTCCTCTTGTATCAGGTTGAGGGACTGACCCTTGTATCAAGGTTGAGGGACTGACCATCTTCTATTTTCAAGGTTGAGGGTCTGACCACCTTGTATCAAGGTGAGGGGACTGACCCCTTGTATCAAGGTTGAGGGCTGACCACCTGTATCAGGTTGCGGGACTGATCTCTTGTATCAAGGTTAAGGGATGACCCCCTTGTATCAAGGTTGAGGATTGACCTCCTTGTATTCAAGGTTGAGGATGGCCTCTATATACTGGTTGAGGGACTGACCCCCTTGTATCAAGGTTGAGGGACTGACCCTCTTGTATCAAGGTTGAGGGACTGACCCTCTTTTATCAAGGTTGAGGGACTGATCACCTTGTATCAAGGTTGAGGGACTGACCACCTTGTATCAAGGTTGAGGGACTGACCCCCTTGTATCATGTTTGAGGGGGGCTGACACCTTGTATCAAGGTTGAGGGACTGACCCTCTTGTATCAAGGTTGAGGGACTGACCACCTTGTATCAAGGTTAAGGGACTGACCCCCTTGTATCAAGGTTGAGGGACTGGCCTTCTTATATCAAGGTTGAGGGACTGACCCCCTTGTATCAAGGTTGAGGGACTGACCCTCTTGTATCAAGGTTAAGGGACTGACCCCCTTTTATCAAGGTTGAGGGACTGGCCTTCTTATATCAAGGTTGAGGGACTGACCACCTTGTATCAAGGTTGAGGGACTGACCCCCTTCTATCAAGGTTGAGGGATGGACCCCTTGTATCAAGGTTGAGGGACTGCCCTCTTGTATAAGGTTGAGGGACTGACCCCTTTATCAAGGTTGAGGGATCTGACCCTCTTGTATCAAGGTTAAGGAACTGACCCCCTTGTATCATGGTTGGGGGACTGACCCTCTTTTGTCAAGGTTGAGGGACTGACCCCCTTGTATCAAGGTTGAGGGCCTGACCCCTTGTAATTCAGGGTGAGGGGGACTGACCAACTTGCATCAAGGCTGAGTGATGGACACTTGTATCAAGGTTGAGGGACTGACCCTCTTTTATCAAGGTTGAGGGACTGATCACCATGTATCAAGCTTGAGGGACTGACCCTCTTGTATCAAGGTTGAGAGACTGACCCTCTTGTATCAAGGTTAAGGGACTGACCCTATTGTATCAAGGTTGAGAGACTGACCCTCTTGTATCAAGGTTGAGGGACTGACCCTCTTGTATCAAGGTTGAGGGACTGACCCTCTTGTATCAAGTTTGAGGGACTGACCCTATTGTATCAAGGTTGAGAAACTGACCCTCTTGTATCAAGGTTGAGGGACTGACCTCCTTGTATCGAGGTTGAGGGACTGACCCCCTTGTATCAAGGTTGAGGGACTGACCACCTTGTATCAAGGTTGAGGGACTGACCCTCTTGTATCAAGGTTGAGGAACAGACCCCCTTGTATCAAGGTTGGGGGACTGACCCTCTTTTGTCAAGGTTGAGGGACTGACCACCTTGTATCAAGGTTGAGGGACTGACCCCTCTTGTATCAAAGGTTGGAGGGACTGACCCCTTTTATCAAGGTTGGGGACTGACCCTCTTGTATCAAGGTTGAGGGACTGACCACCTTTGTACAAGTGAGGATCACCACCTTTGTATCAAGGGTGAGGGACTGACCACCTTGTATCAAGGTTGAGGGACTGACCCCCTTGTATCAAGGTTGAGGGACTGACCACCTTGTATCAAGGTTGAGGGACTGACCACCTTGTATCAAGGCTGAGTGGACAGACACTTGTATCAAGGTTAAGGGTCTGACCACCTTGTATCCAAAGTTGAGGGACTGACCTCTTGTATCAAGGTTGAGGGACTGACCCCCCTTGTATCAAGGTTTGAGGGGACTGACCTCTTGTGTTCAAGGTGAGGAACTGACCCCTTGTATCAAGGTTGGGAGACTGACCCTCTTTTGTCAAGGTGTAAGGACTCACCACCTTGTATCAAGGTTGAGGGACTGATCCTCTTGTTATCAAGGTTGACGGAACTTGACCCTCTTGTATCAAGGGTTGAGGGACTGACAACCTTCTATCAAGGTTGAGGGACTGCCACCTTGTATTCATGGTTGAGGGACTCCCCTCGTGTATCAGGTTGTGGGACTTGACCCTCTTTGTTTCAGGTTGTGGGCTGTCCCTCTTGTATCAAAGGTTGAGGGACTGACCCTCTTGTATAAGTTGAGGACTGACCCTATTGTATCAAGGTTGAGAGAAGACCCTCTTGTATCATGGTTGAGGGACTTGACCTCTTGTATCAAGGTTGAGGGACTGGACCCCCTTGTATTCAAGGTTGGGGACTGACCACTTGTTTCATGGGTGAGGGACTGACAACCTTGCATCAACGGCTAGTGACTGACCACCTTGTATCAAGGTTGAGGGACTGATCACCTTGTATCAAGGTTGAGGGACTGACCATCTTGTATCAAGGTTGAGGGACGACCCACCTTGTATCAAGGTTGAGGGACTGACCCTCTTGTATCAAGGTTTAGGACTGACCACCTTGTATCAAGGTTGGAGGGACTGGACTCTTCGTATCAAGGTTGAGGGACTGGACACCCTTGTATCAAGGTTGAGGGATGACCCTCTTTGTATTCAAGGTTGGGAACTGACCCCTTGTATCATAGTTGGGAGACTGTCCTCTTTTTGTCAGGTTGAGGGACTGACCACCTTGTATCAAGGTTGAGGGACTAACCCTTTGTTCAAGGTTGACGGGATGCCACTTGTATCAAGTTGAGGGACTGACCCTATTGTATCAAGGTTGAGGGACTGACCTCCTTCTATCGGTTGTGGAATGACCAACTAGTATCATGGTTGAGGGAATGACCCTCGTGTATCAAGTGAGGGACTGACCCTCTTGTATCAAGGTTGAGGGACTGACCCTCTTGTATCAAGGTTGAGGGACTGACCCTCTTGTATCAAGGTTGAGGGACTGACCACCTTGTATCAAGGTTGAGGGACTGACCCCCTTGTATCAAGGTTGAGGGACTGACCACCTTGTATCAAGGGTGAGGGACTGACCACCTTGCATCAAGGCTGAGTGACTGACCACCTTGTATCAAGGTTGAGGACCCAAAATGAAAAAAAAAAAACAACCCCAAAAACCCCCCCCCCCCCCCCCCCCCCCCCCCCCCCCCCCCCCCCCAAGAACCCCCAAAAACGGGGTCTGATCACCTTTTATCAAGGTTGAGGGACTGACCATCTTGTATCAAGGTTGAGGGACTGGCCACCTTGTATCAAGGTTGAGGGACTGACCCTCTTGTATCAAGGTTTAGGGACTAACCACCTTGTATCAAGGTTGAGGGACTGACCACCTTGTATCAAGGTTGAGGGACTGACCACCTTGTATCAAGGTTGAGGGACTGACCCCCTTGTATCAAGGTTGAGAGACTGACCACCTTGTATCAAGGTTGAGAGACTGACCACCTTGTATCAAGGCTGAGTGACTGGACCATTGTATTCATGTTAAGGGACTGGACACCTTGTATCAAGGTTGAGGGAACTTGACCACCTTGTATCAAGGTTGAGGGACTGACCCCCTTGTATCAAGGTTGAGAGACTGACCACCTTGTATCAAGGCTGAGTGACTGACCACCTTGTATCAAGGTTGAGGGACTGACCACCTTGTATCAAGGTTGAGGGACTGACCCCCTTGTATCAAGGTTGAGGAGACTGACCCCCTTGTTCAAGATGAGGACTGACCCCCCTTGTATCAAGGTTTGAGGGACTGACCCTCTTTTTCAAGGTTGAGGACTGACCCTCGTATTCAAGTTGAGGGACTGACCTTTTTATCAAGGTTGAGGGACTGATCACCTTGTATCATGATTGGGACTGACCTCTTGTCATCAAGGTTTAGGTACTAGCCACCTTGTTTCAAGGGTTGAGGGATGACCCCTTTTGCATCAAGGGTTGAGGGACTGACCCCCTTGTATCAAGATTGAGGGGGACTGACCCCTTGTTTCAAAGGGTTGAGGGACTGACCATTGTATCAAGGTTTGAGGGACTGACCCCTTGTATCAAGGTGAGGGACTGACTCCCTTGTATCAAGGTTGAGGGATGACCCAATTGTATCAAGGTTGAGGACTGAACCACTGGTATCAGGTTGAGGATGACCCTCTTGTATCAATGTTGGAGGGACTGACCCCTTGTATCAAGGTTGTGGCCTGACCTCTTGTATCAAAGTTGATGGACTGACCACCTTGTATCAAGGTTGAGGGACTGACCACCTTGTATCAAGGTTGAGGGACTGACCACCTTGTATCAAGTGAAGGTTGACAACCTTGTATCAGGTTGAGGGACTGACCCCTTGTATCAAGGTTGAGGGACTGACCCCCTTTGTATTCCAAAAGTTGGAGGGACTGACTCCCTTGTATCAAGGTTGTAGGGGGGACGGACCACCTTGTATCAATGTTGAGGGACTGTCCCCCTTGTATCAAGGTTGAGGGGATGACCCATTGTATCAAGGTTGAGGACTGACCACCTTGTATCAAGGTTGAGGGAGACCACCTTGTATCAAGGTGAGGGACTGACCCATTTGTATCAGGTTGAGGGACTGAACCCCCTTGTATCAAGGTTGAGGGACTGACCACCTTGTATCAAGGTTGAGGGACTGACCCCCTTGTATCAAGGTTGAGGGACTGACCCCTTGTATCAAGGTTGAGGGACTGACCCCCTTGTATCAAGGTTGAGGGACTGACCACCTTGTATCAAGGTTGAGGGACTGACCCTCTCTTGTATATGTAGAGGGGACTGAACCCCCTTGTATAAGTTGAGGGACTGACACCTTTGTATCATAGTTGAGGGGACTGACACCTTGTATCAAGGTTGAGGGACTGACCACCTTGTATCAAGGTTGAGGTCTGACCACTCTTGATCAAGGTTGAAGGACGACCTCTTGTATCTAGGTTGGGGGACTGACCCCCTTGTATCAAGGTGAGGGACTGACCCCTTGTAGCTAGGATGAGGGAACTGACTCCCTTGTATCTAGGTTGAGGACTGACCCCCTTGTATCAATGTTGAGGGATGACCCCTTGTATCAAGGTTTGAGGGACTGACCTCTTGTTATCAAGTTGAGGACTGACCACCTTGTATAAGGTTGAGGGAATGACCCCCTTGTATCAAGGTTGAGGGACTGACCACCTTGTATCAAGGTTGAGGGACTGACACCTTGTATCAAGGTTGAGGGACTGACCCCCTTGTATCAAGGTTGAGGGACTGACCCTCTGGTTTCTAGGTTGAGGACTGACCACCTTGTTCAAGTTGTATAGGACTGACCACCGTGTATCATGGTTGAGGGTTGACCCCTTGTATCAAGGTTGAGGGACTGACCCCCTTGTATCAAGGTTGAGGGACTGACCCCCTTGTATCAAGGTTGAGGGACTGACCCCCTTGTATCAAGGTTGAGGGACTGACCCCCTTGTATCAAGGTTGAGGTGAACTGAACCCTTATTGTATCAAGGTTGAGGGACTGACCACCTTGTATTCAGGTTGAGGGACTGACCACCTGTATCAGGTTGAGGACTGACCACCTTGTATCCAAGGGGTTGAGGGACTCGAAACCCCCTTGTTTTCTATCAGGTTGAGGGATGACCCCCTTGTATCAAGGTTGAGGGACTGACCCACTTGTATCAAGGTTGAGGAACTGACCCCCTTGTATCAAGGTTGAGGGAGTGACCACCTTGTATCAAGGTTTAGGGACTGACCCTCTTGTATCAAGGTTGAGGGACTGACCCTCTTGTATCAAGGTTGAGGGACCGACCACCTTGTATCAAGGTTGAGGGACTGACCACCTTATATCAAGGTTGAGGGACTGACCACCTTGTATCAAGGTTGAGGGACTGACCCTCTTGTATCAAGGTTGAGGGACTGACCCTCTTGTATCAAGGTTGAGAGACTGACCCTCTTTTTTCAAGGTTGAGGAACTGACCTCCTTGTATCAAGGTTGAGGGACTGACCCCCTTGTATCAAGGTTGAGGGACTGACCACCTTGTATCAAGGGTGAGGGACTGACCACCTTACATCAAGGCTAAGTGACTGACCACCTTGTATCAAGGTTGAGGGACTGACCACCTTGTATCAAGGGTGAGGGACTGACCACCTTACATCAAGGCTGAGTGACTGATCACCTTGTATCAATGTTGAGGGACTGATCACCTTGTATCAAGACGGAGGGACTGTCCACCTCATAATTACCTACCTATCCACTTCTTTTACTGTCTCCTATGTTGTTATTCTTGTATGGAGTTCTGAGTGAGAGTTTCGGGGTAGTAGAAACGCCCTTCACCATCTAAGCATTTGTATATTACTCGAAGAGTATATACATTTATACAAAGAGGTATAACAGACTGTGGTAGTTTTCACAGACTCCAGGTAAACATACACAGTGGACTCTCAGACATAAATAATATTAATCTTACACAGAAAATACAGACGAATGTCACATTATATGTAATTGATTCATGAGAGTAGACAGACGGCTGGCAAAAGTGGCAGATTAAAGGAGAGAGCAGCAGAGGATCATCTTGGTATTATAGGGATCACAGAGACGAAATCTTGTGTAGAGTTAATCAGTGCAATATTCCCAGAGGGATACATCATATTGCTGCCTAACTAGCGTGTCATATAAAATTAATGTATCGGGAAAGTTCTTACATATGTGAAGATGGAGTTAGTGGGTAACTTGTTACCAATTCTCTCTTCCTGTCTATCCACAAGCTGCCTAATTCTCTCTTCCTGTCTATCCAAAGCTTCTCATTCTCTCTTCTGTTATCCCAAGCCGCCTAATTCTCTTTCTGTCTATCCACAACCCTTCTCATCTCTCTTCTGTCTATACCAAGCCTTCTAATCTCTCTTCCTGTCTATCCACAAGCCTTCTAATTCTCTCTTCCTGTCTATCCACAAGCCTTCTAATTCTCTCTTCCTGTCTATCCACAAGCCTTCTAATTCTCTCTTCCTGTCTATCCACAAACCTTCTAATTCTCTCTTCCTGTCTATCCACAAACCTTCTAATTCTCTCTTCCTGTCTATCCACAAGCCTACCAATTCAATATTCCCATACATCAACAAGCTTACCAATTCTCTTTCCCAGCCCGACCACCCGCCTTCTTCCCCTAAGATTTATGCTCTCTAGTCATCTGTTTTGCTGTGTCTCTCTAAATTCCGAGCACCAATCCTTCTGCCCGTCTGGTAATCTTTTGAACCCCCTCACATAGACACTCTGTAAATATTGTTGATTCGTCTTTTACTGTGTTTGTAAATGTTATAGTTTTAGACACCAGTGTGAACATTCTGTTGTGATGTTCTTAAACCAGCAAACTTATTTATAGGTAGAGGAAAAATATTGTCTTATTTTGTTATTAAATCCCACCTGTTAGTTTAGTCTGTGCACTGTGCCACCACTGACAACCTTCCCTTCACTGTGCTCATGCACCTTCCCTTCACTGTGCCACCTTCAACTTCCCTTCACTGTGCCACACGAAAACCCTTTTCCCTTCACTGTCCCACCTGACAACCTTCCCTTCACTGTGCCACCACTGACAACTTCCCTTCCTGTGCCACCATGACAACCTTTCCCCTTCACTGTGCCACCACTGACAACCTTCCCTTCACTGTGCCACCACTGACAACCTTCCCTTCACTGTGCCACCACTGACAACCTTCCCTTCACTGTGCCACCACTGACAACCTTCCTTCACTGTGCACACTGTTCAACCTTCCTTCACTGTGCCACCATGTCAACCTTCCTTCACGTGCCACACTGTAAACCTTCCCTTCACTGTGCACATGACAACCTCTTTTCACTGTGCCACCACTGACAACCTTCCCTTCACTGTGCACCATGACAACTTCCTTCACTGTGCCACCACTGTAACCTTCCTTCACTGTGACCACCACTGTAAACCCTTCTCTTCACTGTGCCACCACTGACAACCTTCCCTTCACTGTGCCACCATGACAAACTTCTCTTCACTGTGCCACCACTGACAACTTCCTTCACTGTGGCCACCACTGACAACCTTCCCTTCACTGTGCCACCACTGACAACCTTCCCTTCACTGTGCACCACTGACAACCTTCCCTTCACTGTGCCGCACTGACAACCTTCCCTTCACTGTGCCACCACTGACAACCTTCCCTTCACTGTGCCACCACTGTCAACCTTCCCTTCACTGTGCCACCACTGACAACCTTCCCTTCACTGTGCCACCACTGACAACCTTCCCTTCACTGTGCCACCACTGACAACCTTCCCTTCACTGTGCCACCACTGACAACCTTCCCTTCACTGTCCCACCACTGACAACCTTCCCTTCACTGTGCCACCACTGACAACCTTCCTTCACTGTGCCACCACTGACAACCTTCCCTTCACTGTGCCACCACTGACAACCTTCCCTTCACTGTGCCACCACTGACAACCTTCCCTTCACTGTGCCACCACTGACAACCTTCCCTTCACTGTGCCACCACTGACAACCTTCCCTTCACTGTGCCACCACTGACAACCTTCCCTTCACTGTGCCACCACTGACAACCTTCCCTTCACTGTGCCACCACTGACAACCTTCCCTTCACTGTGCCACCACTGACAACCTTCCCTTCACTGTGCCACCACTGACAACCTTCCCTTCACTGTGCCACCACTAACAACCTTCCCTTCACTGTGCCCACTGACAACCTTCCCTTCACTGTGCCACACTGACAACCTTCCCCTTCACTGTGCCACCACTGACAACCTTCCCTTCACTGTGCCACCACTGACAACCTTCCCTTCACTGTGCCACCACTGACAACCTTCCCTTCACTGTGCCCCCACTGACAACCTTCCCTTCACTGTGCCACCACTGACAACCTTCCCTTCACTGTGCCACCACTGACAACCTTCCCTTCACTGTGCCACCACTGACAACCTTCCCTTCACTGTGCCACCACTGACAACCTTCCCTTCACTGTGCCACCACTGACAACCTTCCCTTCACTGTGCCACCACTGACAACCTTCCTTCACTGTGCCACCACTGACAACCTTCCCTTCACTGTGCCACCACTGACAACCTTCCCTTCACTGTGCCACCACTGACAACCTCCCTTCACTGTGCCACCACTGACAACCTTCCCTTCACTGTGCCACCACTGACAACCTCCCCTTCACTGTGCCACCACTGACAACCTCCCCTTCACTGTGCCACCACTGACAACCTTCCCTTCACTGTGCCACCACTGACAACCTTCCCTTCACTGTGCCACCATGACAACCTTCCCTTCACTGTGCCCCCACTGACAACCTTCCCTTCACTGTGCCACCACTGACAACCTTCCCTTCACTGTGCCACCACTGACAACCTTCCCTTCACTGTGCCGCCACTGACAACCTTCCCTTCACTGTGCCGCCACTGACAACCTTCCCTTCACTGTGCCACCACTGACAACCTTCCCTTCACTGTGCCGCCACTGACAACCTTCCCTTCACTGTGCCGCCACTGACAACCTTCCCTTCACTGTGCCACCACTGACAACCTTCCCTTCACTGTGCCACCACTGACAACCTTCCCTTCACTGTGCCACCACTGACAACCTTCCCTTCACTGTGCCACCACTGACAACCTTCCCTTCACTGTGCCACCACTGACAACCTTCCCTTCACTGTGCCACCACTGACAACCTTCCCTTCACTGTGCCACCACTGACAACCTTCCCTTCACTGTGCCACCACTGACAACCTTCCCTTCACTGTGCCACCACTGACAACTTCCCTTCACTGTGCCACCACTGACAACCTTCCCTTCACTGTGCCACACTGACAACCTTCCCTTCACAGTGCCACCACTGACAACCTTCCCTTCACTGTGCCACCACTGACAACCTTCCCTTCACTGTGCCACCACTGACAACCTTCCCTTCACTGTGCCACCACTGACAACCTTCCCTTCACTGTGCCACCACTGACAACCTTCCCTTCACTGTGCCACCACTGACAACCTTCCCTTCACTGTGCCACCACTGACAACCTTCCCTTCACTGTGCCACCACTGACAACGTCCCTTCACTGTGCCACCACTGACAACCTTCCCTTCACTGTGCCACCACTGACAACCTCCCTTCACTGTGCACCACTGACAACCTCCCCTTCACTGTGCCACCACTGACAACCTCCCTTCACTGTGCCACCACTGACAACCTTCCCTTCACTGTGCCACCACTGACAACCTTCCCTTCACTGTGCCCCACTGACAACCTTCCTTCACTGTGCCACCACTGACAACCTTCCCTTCACTGTGCCACCACTGACAACCTTCCCTTCACTGTGCCGCCACTGACAACCTTCCCTTCACTGTGCCACCACTGACAACCTTCCCTTCACTGTGCCACCACTGACAACCTTCCCTTCACTGTGCCGCCACTGACAACCTTCCCTTCACTGTGCCGCCACTGACAACCTTCCCTTCACTGTGCCACCACTGACAACCTTCCCTTCACTGTGCCACCACTGACAACCTTCCCTTCACTGTGCCACCACTGACAACCTTCCCTTCACTGTGCCACCACTGACAACCTTCCCTTCACTGTGCCACCACTGACAACCTTCCCTTCACTGTGCCACCACTGACAACCTTCCTTCACTGTGCCACCACTGACAACCTTCTCTTCACTGTGCCACCACTGACAACCTTCCCTTCACTGTGCCACCACTGACACCCTCTCCCTTCACTGTGCCACCACTGGCATCCTTCCCTTCACTGTGCCACCACTGACAACCCTGCCTTCACAGTGCCACCACTGACAACCTTCCCTTCACTGTGCCACCACTGACAACCTTCCCTTCACTGTGCCACCACTGACAACCTTGCCTTCACAGTGCCACCACTGACAATCCTTCCTTCACTGTGCCACCACTGACAACCTTCCCTTCACTGTGCCACCACTGACAACCTCCCTTCACTGTGCCCCACTGACAATTCCTTATGTGCCACCACTGACAACCTTCCCTTCACGTGCCACCACTGACAACCTTCCCTTCACTGTGCCACCACTGACAACGTTCCCTTCACTGTGCCACCACTGACAACCTTCCCTTCACTGTGCCACCACTGACAACCTTCCCTTCACTGTGCCACCACTGACAACCTTCCCTTCACTGTGCCACCACTGACAACCTTCCCTTCACTGTGCCACCACTGACAACCTTCCCTTCACAGTGCCACCCTGACATCCCCTCCCTTCACAGTGTCACCACTGACAACCTTCCCTTCACAGTGCCACCACTGACATCCCCTCCCTTCACAGTGCCACCACTGGCATCCCCTCCCTTCACAGTGCCACCACTGACATCCCCTCCCTTCACAGTGTCACCACTGACAACCCTCCCTTCACAGTGTCACCACTGACAACCTTTCCTTCACAGTGCCACCACAGGCATCCCCTCCCTTCACAGTGCCACCACTGACATCCTCTCTTTTCACAGTGCCACCACTGACAACCTTCCCTTCACAGTGCCACCACTGACAACCCCTCCCTCCGCAGTGCCACCACTGACAACCTTCCCTTCACAGTGCCACCACTGACATCCCTTCCCTTCACAGTGCCACCACTGACAACCCCTCTCTCCGCAGTGCCACCACTGACATCCTTCCCTTCACAGTGCCACCCTGACATCCCCTCTCTTCACGGTGCCACCACTGACAACCTTCCCTTCACAGTGCCACCACTGACAACCCCTCCCTCCGCAGTGCCACCACTGACAACCTTCCCTTCACAGTTCCACCACTGACATCCCCTCCCTTCACAGTGTCACCACTGACAACCCCTCCCTCCGCAGTGCCACCACTGACAACCTTCCCTTCACAGTGCCACCACTGACATCCCCTCCCTTCACAGTGCCACCACTGACAACTCCTCCCCCACAGTGCCACCACTGACAACCCCTCCCTCCACAGTGCCACCACTGACAACCCCTCCCTCCACAGTGCCACCACCGACAACCCCTCCCTCCACAGTGCCACCACTGACAACCCCTCCCCCACAGTGCCACCACTGACAACCCCTCCCCCACAGTGCCACCACTGACAACCTTTCCCTCCACAGTGCCACCACTGACAGCCCCTCCCTCCACAGTGCCACCCAACATCGTAGACGAGAGCAGCAGTAGCAGCGAGATCCAGGTGCGCGAGAAGGCCAACGTGACCCTGCGCTGCGCCGCCAAGGGCAACCCTGACCCCAGGATTATGTGGAAGAGGGAAGACGGTGCCATGATCGTCACCAACACCAGAAATCCAGGTCAGGTTATTCATTTCTTCCACTGTGTAATTGTTTTTCCCACTGTGTAGTAGCATTCTCCCACGGTGTAATAGCTTTTCCCACGGTGTAATATTTTTTTCCCATGGGTGCCAAAGTTTTCCCACGGTGTCAGATTTAGTGTTTTAATCTGAAGTGCTTTACGTACTTACCCAAAGGGGAGGTTGTATCCCCCTGGGGGATACTACCGCCTCCTTAAGCTACATTCTCCTCACACACACACACACACACACACACACACACACACACACACACATTTACAGAACCAACCTATCATTTACTGTAATTTACAGTAAACACCTCGAGTAAAAGAATTTATTTGCTGCATTTACAATTATTGTAAATCAATGAGATTCAAGGATGTTGTTCCGATTTACATCAATGCATTTTTTTTTACATAATTTTACACAGATTATCCCCCTCCTCTGGATTTACATCGGTTTTTGTAAATCTTTTACGAATTTGTATATCTTAGATGAGAAGCATTTACGTATTGGAAATTTACAAAATAAAGGCCCCCTGTAAATCAACCCGGGAGAATCCCGACCACGGGGGAGACGCACACCTCCCCCACACCTCCCCCTCCTCCCCCTCCACCCCCTCCTCCCCCCTCCTCCCCCTCCTCCCCTTCCTCGCACCAGGAAAGCTAGTAGGCTTAAAGTAAGGCTGAGCCTAGGAATTTTTTTTTTTAACAGTGACGTTACCAAAAATATTTCTGTAGTTATAGAAGGGGGGTAGAGGGGGCATATGCCCCAGGCCACGATTAAGATGGCCGGCCGGGATGTACAGAGTATATAACTGGTTGCAGATATTCACCTCCGTGATAATATAAACGAGAGATAATCAACTCTTGCTGAGTATGGCGATTTCAGTGTATATCATTGAGAAATTTTCACAGAACTTTGTGTAATATATATACACATTTGTGTGTATATACACGCTCTAGGTGTTTTTTCAAGGTGTATATACAGACTCCAGGTACTATCACACCACACTAATTTTATATTATATATATTTAATATATATTTATATATATGAATTTCAAAATATAATATAATATATAATACTTCTAGGGTTTATTACCACCCCCTAGGTGTATTACACCCTCCTAGGCTTATACATAATCTAGGGGTATACAACACTCCTAGGTTTTTACCTTCTAGTTGTTATAAACATTCCTAGGTGTATATATTATATACTCCTAGGTGTATACACACACTCCTAGGTGTATATACACACTCCTAGGTGTTTATACACACTACTAGGTGTTTATACACACTTCTAGGTGTATATACACACTCCTAGGTGTATATATATACTCCTAGGTGTATACACACACTCCTAGGTGTATATACACACTCCTAAGTGCTTATACGCTGGCGAATACACCAAGCGGGGAAAAATAGGTTCTCTCCTGAGTCTCAGTTAATTAGGGCTAAGTACCTGGCTGCCGCTGGCGGCATCAACGGCCGCCGCTAGCGGCATCAGGACCTCCGCCACTCTCGCTACGTAGCGATTTATTGCGCTTTCTTGAGCCTCTCTCGATCTTGACGTACGACGGTAGAGGCTTCCCCCTGACTCCCGGCCCCCGTCCCGACGTACGGACGGTCGTACAGCGTACCCAGCATCCGTCGTGATCCTGGTCCTTTAAAAGTGAATTTAATTCGGGCTCGTGGATGACGGTATCTAATATTTCCCCGTTACTCTCTCTCTGTCTCTCTCTCGCTCTGTCTCTCTCTCGCTCTGTCTCTCCTCTCTCTCGCTCTCAAATTCAAATACAATATTTTTTTGTATTTCTATTTGTTGAAATGTTTACACACAGCACACACCACACACCACACCACCACACACAGACGCGACACGCACACACACCACACAGGTTCGACTGATGTGTTTTCGTAGTTCCATCTTCATCCATCTCATTTTAACTCGAAGTACAACCAGCACACAAACACCTCAGTCAGCCTGTGTGTGTGTGTGTGTGTGTGTGTGTGTGTGTGTGTGTGTGTGTGTGTGTGTGTGTGTGTGTATGTGTGTGTGTGTACTCACCTAATTGTGGTTGCAGGGGTCGAGACTCAGCTCCTGGCCCCGCCTCTTCACTGATCGCTACTGGGTCCTCTCTCTCTCTGCATCCTGAGCTGTATCATACCTCTTCTTAAAACTATGTATGGTTCCTGCCTCCACTACTTCACTTGCTAGGCTATTCCACTTGCTGACAACTCTATGACTGAAGAAATACTTCCTAACGTCCTTGTGACTCGTCTGAGTCTTCAGCTTCCAGTTGTGACCCCTGGTCCCTGTGTCCCCTCTCTGGAACATCCTATCTCTGTCCACCTTGTCTATTCCCCGCAGTATCTTGTATGTTGTTATCATGTCTCCCCTGACCCCTCTGTCCTCCAGTGTCGTCAGTCCGATTTCCCTTAACCTTTCCTCGTACGACATTCCCCTGAGCTCTGGGACTAGCCTTGTTGCAAACCTTTGTACTTTCTCTAACTTCTTGACGTGCTTGACCAGGTGTGGGTTCCAGACTGGTGCTGCATACTCCAGTATGGGCCTAACATACACAGTGTACAGTGTCTTGAACGATTCCTTATTTAGGTATCGGGACGCTATTCTCAGGTTTGCCAGGCGCCCGTATGCTGCAGCGGTTATTTGGTTGATGTGTGCCTCCGGAGACATGCTCGGTGTTATACTAACCCCAAGATCTTTCTCCTTGAGTGAGGTTTGCAGTCTTTTCCCACCTAGCCTATACTCTGTCTGTAGTCTTCTGTGCCCTTCCCCTATCTTCATGACTTTGCATTTGGCAGGATTAAATTCGAGAAGCCATTTGCTGGACCAGGTGTCCAGTCTGTCCAGGGCTCTTTGAAGTCCTGCCTGGTCCTCATCTGATTTAATTCTCTTCATTAACTTCACATCATCTGCAAACAGGGACACTTCTGAGTCTAACCCTTCCATCATGTCGTTCACATATACCAAAAATAGCACTGGTCCTAGGACCGACCCCTGTGGGACCCTGCTCGTCACAGGTGCCCACTGTGATACATCATTACGTACCATGACTCGTTGTTGCCTCCCTGTCAGGTATTCTCTGATCCATTGCAGTGCCCTTCCTGTTATATGCGCCTGATGCTCTAGCTTCTGCACTAATCTCTTGTGAGGAACTGTGTCAAAGGCCTTCTTGCAGTCCAAGAAGATGCAATCAACCCACCCCTCTCTCTCGTGTCTTACTTCTGTTATTTTATCATAAAACTCCAGAAGGTTTGTGACACAGGATTTGCCTTCCATGAATCCGTGCTGGTTGGCATTTATACTCTTGTTTCGTTCCAGGTGCTCCACCACTTCCTCTGATAATCTTCTCCATAACTTTGCATACTATACACGTCAATGACACAGGTCTATAGTTTAGTGCCTCTTTTCTGTCTCCTTTTTTAAAAATGGGAACTACGTTTGCCGTCTTCCATACCTCAGGTAGTTGCCCAGTTTCCAGGGACGTGTTGAAGATTGTGGTAAGTGGCACGCACAACATATCTGCTCCCTCTCTAAGGACCCACGGGGAAATGTTGTCCGGTCCTATTGCCTTTGAGGTATCGATGTCCCTTAGCAGTTTCTTCACCTCCTCCTCATCTGTATGTATGTCGTCCAACACTTGTTTGTGTATTCCTTGCTGATGTCCCCATCTGGTCTGTCCCCCCCAGAGGCCTTCCTGTCTCTACTGTAAATACTTCCTTAAATCTCGTGTTGAGCTCCTCACATACCTCTTGATCGTTTCTTGTGAGTTCTCCACCTTCTTTCCTCAGCCTTATCACCTGGTCCTTGACTGTTGTCGTTTCTGGCTCTTCTACTAATCTCCTTGTTTTCCTGGGTCCTATGCCTCCTGTACCTTTTCCATTCTCTGTTGCACTTAGTTTTTGCCTCCCTACACCTTCGGGTAAACCAAGGACTCGTTTTGGTCTTTCTATTATTTCTGTTTCCCTTGGGAACAAACCTTTCCTCTGCCTCCTTGCACTTTGTTGCCACATATTCCATCATCTCGTTTACTGATTTTCCTACCATTTCTCTGTCCCACTGAACCTCCTGCAGGAAGTTTCTCATACCTGTGTAGTCCCCCCTTTTATAGTTTGGCCTGTCCCCTTCAGTTCCTGTTACCTTCTCCACTTGTAACTCTACTATATAATCAAAACTCAGAACCACGTGATCGCTAGCTCCAAGGGGCCTCTCGTAAGTGATGTCCTCAATGTCTGAACTGCTCAGGGTGAACACAAGATCCAGTCTTGCTGGCTCATCCTCCCCTCTCTCTCTGGTAGTGTCCCTGACATGTTGATGCATGAGGTTTTCAAGTACCACATCCATCATCTTGGCTCTCCATGTTTCGGACCCCATGTGGCTCCAGGTTTTCCCAGTCGATCTCCCTGTGGTTGAAGTCGCCCATTACTAGTAACTTTGCTCTGCTCGAGTGAGCTCTTCTTGCCACCTCAGCCAGTGTGTCCACCATCACCCTGTTGTTTTCTTCGTACTCCTCTCTTGGCCTCCTGCAGTTCTGTGGTGGGTTATACATCACTCCAATGACTACTTTATGTTCTCCAGACTGAATTGTACCTACAATGTAGTCTCTTTCTCCAATCCTGTCCATTTCTTCCATTTCCTCAAATCCCCATCGGTGTTTTATGAGCAGTGCAACCCCTCCTCCCGCTCTACTCCTTCTATCTTTCCTCAGGATCTGATATCCCGTTGGGAAGATTGTGCCTGTTATTGTCTCAGCGAGTTTTGTTTCTGTGACTGCTATGATGTCTGGGGATTTCTCACTGATTCTTTCGTTCCACTCCTCATGTTTATTCGTTATTCCATCCGCGTTTGTGTACCAAACTTTCAGTTTCTTTTCTATCATTGTGTGTGTGTGTGTGTGTGCTAGTGTGTGTGTGTGCGAGTGTGTGTGTGTGTGTGAGTGTGAGTGTGTATGTGAGTGTGTGTTTGTGGGGGGGAGGTTCTTTAATAATTATTTTCTCGGTTATTGTGGGTTAAAAACCCAACTGGATTAAGCCAGCAGTGGCTTAACCAGTTAACGTGTTATCCTCTAACACTGTCTCGTGTCAAAAGAACCTCACATCTTCTGTTTCCTGACGGACAAAACTCTAACCCAGGAAACACTTCTCCTGACAAACAAAACACCATCACCCTACACCAACCTTCGTAATTCTGGCCACACCTCCGTGGCAGACCATACACCAGGTTCAACACTGTCCCAGTATACGATATACCCAGCATGGTATACCGCATTATGCGCAAGGTAATTAGAGATACCTGGGTGTCATATATGCTTGACAATCACATTGGAAAACAGAGTTGAAAGGTTTTGGGGGACGGGGGAAAAAAAAAAATTTTGGAAACCTATAACAAGGGGTTTTCTTTTTTGTCCCCCCCAGATCTTTTAAATCTGCTTGAAAAATAAAAAAATTTTTAATTTTTTTATTTTAATTTTTTTATTTTTTTAAATTTAAATTTTTAAAAAACGGTCAAAAAGGCAGGGGCCTTATTTTTGCCTTATTGAATTGGGGGAAAAAACCCCGGGGTAATTTAAATTTTTCTTTATGTATTTAATGAAATTTGTCCTGGCTTCCTCTTGTTACCTTTTTAATAAAGGGTCCATAAAATTTTAAAGGAAATCGGTTCCTTTTTTTTTGGGGTTTTTTGGGGGTTTTTTTCGCTTTCCCTTCTTCCCCTTTTAACCAGCTCCTCCCACCTCTTTAACACCTACACCCTTTTTCCCCCCCCACCCTTTATCACCTTTTACACACCCCTTTTTAAAACCATTATACAACCTAATATACGGGCCTTTTTAAAACTCCCCTCTATTTTAAAAATTTTTTTAACGCTCTTAAACTTTAAAAGTTGTCCGGGGCCTCATACCAACCTCAAAAGCTCATAAAAACCTAACACAGCCTCTTTAACAGCCTCAAAAACCAGCCATACAAGCTTTAACAGCCTTAAAACCTTCATAACCTTTTATACACACCCATAACACCTATACCAAAACTTGCACACCTCATACACACCCAAACAGCCTTCACACCAAAACACCAACACCTCATAAACCTTTAACACCTTTTATACAGCAACCATCAAACCCTTTAACACACCTTAAACACCTCATACACAGCTTCTAACAGCCTCATAACACCCATACACCCCCATACACAGCCTCATACACACCCTCAAAACAAGCCTCAACACAGCCCATACACAGCCTCATTTATACCAAATTCACCCTCATACACACCCTACACATTTTTAAATACACCCCATCCAACCTTACACAATCATACAGCTCACAAAAGCCCAACACGCCTCAACAAAAGCCCAAACAACCTATCACAACCTAATACACAACCTAATACACAACCTTTACACAACCTCATACCAGCCTCATACCCCTCAAAAAACCATCCCATACAACCCTATAAAAACATTTTATCAGCCTCATACCACCCATAACACTCATACACAACCTAATAAAAAACACAGCCTCACCCCTCACACCCCAACCACCTTATACAAAAACTAACCACAAAGCCTATACCCCAGCCTCATACAAGCCCATACAAAACCCCAAAACCTATACACCCCCAAATACAAAACCTTTCCCAAAACCCAACAAAACCTTTAAAAAAACCAACAAACAACACAGCCTATACAAAACCTTTATACAAAACATACACACCTAACCCAAAAACCTTATCACAACTTAAAAACACAGCCAATATCAACAATTTTCCCCCTTTTTTTTTTTTCACCTTTTACAAAACCTCTACACGTTTTTACAACCTCATACCAGCCTCATACACAGCCTTTTCAATACACACCTTATACAAAAACTTCATACACACCTTAACACGCCTCATACACAGCCTTATACAAAACTCAACACACCTTATACACACCTTCAACACAGCCTTAAAAATTTTCCCTTCATACCCCCAACCTTATACACAGCCTCTACACACCTTTAAAATTAACACACCTCATCACGCCTTATACACAGCCCTACCAGCCTTATACACACCTCATACCACCTTAACACGCCTCATACCACCTTATACACAACCATACACCCTAACACAGCCTCAACAAAACCTTTATACACAATTTCAACACAGCCAACACCCCCATACACAGCCTTATACACAACTTCATACACGCCTTAAAAAACCCTCATACAAAAGCCTATACCAACTTCTACACAGCCCTTATACAAAAAACCCCCTTATACAAAAACTTATAACTTTAAACACATACACACCTTATACAAACTTCATACACAGCCTTTATACAAACCCAAATACACAGTAAAACAACTTCATCCGCCTTATACAAACTTCATACACACCTTAACCACTTCATACACAGCCTTATACAATTCCTACACACCTTATACACAACTTCATACACAGCCTTATCAAACTTCATCACACCTTATACACAACTTCAAAACCCACCCTTTATAAAACCTCAACCAGCCTTATAAAACCTCTACACACCTTTAACCAACTTCAAACACGCCTTATACAACTTCTTCACCCCTTTATACATAAAAACCCCCTTTTTTCATACACACCTATACAAAATTTTCTACACCCCTTTTTTTTTCCACTTATACCAGCCTTATCAAAACTCATACACACCTTATACAAAATTCATCACACCTTTTTAAAACAACCCCTCATACCACCTATACAAGCCTATACACAACTTATACACACCTTTTCAAAACCAAACCCCCAGCCTTATCAAACTTCTACACAACCTTTACTTTAACCTCCAAAGACCACCATAAAACTTCATACCAACCTTATACAAACTCAACACAACTTTACAAAACCTTAAAACCCCCCTTATACAAACCTCAAAAAACCTTTAAACTTCATCCACCTTAAAAATAACTTCATACAAAACCCTTTTAACAAAACTTCAACAAACCTTTAACAAATTAAAACACAACCAACCCCTCATAACCCTTTAACAATTTTTATAAAATTTAATTTTTAAAACTTAATCCTAATAAAAATTTCACTCATCACGCCAACAAACCAACACACCTTAAACACCTTCATAAAAGCCTTAACTAACCTACACACCTTATAACCTTCATAAAAATTTTTTTAAAAACAGTTTACAAAAACTTCATACACGCCTTTACAAACTTATACACAGCCCATACACACCTTTTATACAAACTTCAACACACCCTTTATACATAATTTTCCCATACACAGCCTTATACAAACTTCATACAAAAACCTTATACAACTTCATAAACCCTTTACATAATTTTCATACACACCTCAACAAAACTTCATACACACCTCATACACAACCATACACAATTTTCATACACCCCTTATACCAACTCATACACCCCTTTAAACAAACTTAAACCCCAAAACCCTTATACCAGCCTCTACAAATTTTTAAAACCACTCAACACGCCAAAAACCCAAACTTCTACCACCCAAACCAACCAACACACCAACCAGCCCAACACCCTTAACCAACCAACACAGCCATCCCCCCAACACCCTTAAAACCCCCTTCTCCCAAACCAAACACCTCCACAACCAAACACACTTCAACCACCTTATACACAACTTCAACCAACCTTTCCCAAAACTTCAACACACCTTAACACAACCAACACAACCTTTACACCCCCAAACACACCTTTACCAATTTATCACACCTTTTAACCCCAACTTAACACAACCAACACAACTTCATACCACCCTTTATACCAACATCCCCACCTTATATAACTTAACCCAAAACCCTTTAACAAAACTTCAACACCCCTATACAAAACTTCATACACAGCCTTTAATAACTTCAACACACCTTTATACACCCAACACACCTTATACAAACTTCATACAAACCTATACAAAACTTCACCCCCCTTATCACAACTAAAATTCACCCTTAAACAAAATTCAACACAGCCTTATACTAACTTCTAAAAACCTTTAAAAACACAACTTTTTACACAGCCTTAACATAACTTCAACACACCTTAAAAATAATTTCAACCAGCCTATACATAACTTCAAAACACAGCCTTATACATAACTTCAACACACCTTAACACAATTTTCATACACACCTTTATACTCCCTTTCATACACACCCTTATACAAAACCATACCAGCCTATAATAACTTCATACACAGCCTTTACACAACTTAACACAGCCTAAATAACTTCTACACAGCCTTATACATAATTCATACACAACCTTATACACAACTTAAACACACCTTATACATAAACTTCTACCAGCCTTAAATAACTCATACACAAACCCTTATACAAAACTCAAACACCTATACACAACCAACACAACCATCACAGCCTTATACAACCATACACAACCATACACAACTTCATACACGCCAAAAAAATTTCAACCACCATCATAATTTCATAAAACCCCCTTATACAAAACTTCATACCACCCTTTTAAACACAGCCTCATACACAACCCTTTAACAACTCAACACCCTTAACAAAACTTCAACACACCCTTAAACAAACCCATAACAAAAATTCTACACAACCTTAACTACTTCTACACCCCTTTATACAAACTCATACACAGCCTTATCACACCCATACACAACCTTTACCAACTCATACACACCTTTTACACAACTTCATACACACCTTTACACAGCCTCATACACAACCTTAACCAACTTCATACACAGCCTTATACACACCCCTCATACACAACCTTATACACAACTTCTACCACCTTAACATAACTTCTACCAACCTTATACACAACTTCATCACGCCTTTACATAATTTAACACAACCTTAAATAACCATACACAGCCTTATACCAACTTCATACACGCCTTATACATAACTTCATACACACCTTTATACACAACTTCTACAAAACCCTTTTATCACAATTCTACACACCCTTTTTCCCAAAACTCATACCAGCCTTATCACACCTCATCACCCTTTAACAACTTCATACAAGCCTTAACATAACTTCATACAAAACCTTTACACAACTTCATACACAGCCTTATCCCCCTTTCTACACAGCCTTATACACAACTTCAACACAACCTTTATACACAATTTTCAACACACCTTTAAACACAACTTCATACACAGCCTTAACACAACCATACACCCCAAACACCCTTATCACAATTTCATACACAAACCTTAACACAACTTCAACAAACCTTATACATAACTTCAACACCCTTAAAAACCAACCATACACAGCCCATACACACCTTATACACAACTTCATACAAGCCTTATACACAACTTCTACACACCTTTAAAAAATTTAAACCCAGCCCTACACACCCTCAACACACCTTATACAAAAATTTTCTCCCACCTCATACACGCCCATACACAACCTTAACAAATTTCATACACAGCTTCTACGTGCCTCATACACGGCCTTTACACATCTCATAAAACAGCCTCATCCAGCCTCTATAGAGCCTCATACAAAACCTTCTCCCCAGTCTCATAAATGTCCTCATACACACCCCCAACAAACCCTCTTCCTCAACTACAAAACCGTACGTAACCCCCCCTTTTCCCCATACACAACACTCGTAACCCCCCCCCCTTCCTCCACACACAACCCGTACTAACCCCTCCTCCTCCACACGACCCGACTAACCCCCCCCTCTCTCCTCCACTACACACACGTAACGTCCCCCCCCTTTTCTCCCCCCAAACCGACAGTACTAACCCCCCCCCCTCCCAAATACACCCCGTACGTACCCCCCCTCTCTCCCCCCCCCAAACACCGTACAAACCCCCCCCTCTCTCCTCCACTACACAAAACTACTTTAACCCCCCCTTTCTCTCCTCCACACACACGACGTCCCCCCCTTTCCTCCACTACAGAATCTGTACTAAGGAGAACGCTTCGCTGGGGCAGTTCGCAGGACTCCAGGGAGCCTCCTCTGTAAGCCCCAACGGTGTTCCCCCTTCATCACAAGAGAATCACCTGAGGGAGTGTAAGTAACAGGGGGGAAAGTAATCTTTGGAAGTGTGTGGGGTGGGGGGGGGCTGATTAGTCGCCGGGGTAATACAAACCCGAATTTATCAGGATGCCCCGAGAAGGATTCCCAGAGGTTAGAAGAGCTATCAGCAAAGAGCATGTATGTAGTGATGTAGGAGCATGAGTACAGCAGTGTGGGAGTATTAATGTGAAATATATGTGTACGAACATGTGTGGGAGCTGTATAACGAGCATGTGGGGAGCAGTATAACGGCAGTGTGGGACATGTATGTATTATGATGGGACCATTATGTATGATGAGGACCATGATGTATGGGGACCATGTAGTATTGTAGGACCTGTAAATTTTTGGGGGGACCATGTTTTGGGGGGCCCTTAGATGTTGTTAGGAACAGTAGTGTGGGCCCATGTTGAATGTGTGGCCCAGTAGATATGGGGGGACCATGAAGTAGTGTGGGACGTAGTATGTTAAGTATGTAGTATGGGGGGGACCAGTATGTTGTGTGGGACCAGTATGTAGTGTGGGCCATTAAGTATAGGTGGGACCATGTAGTATGTAGTAAATGTGGGCCCTGAATTTTGTGTGGGGAGTATGTATAAAAGCATATAGAATTGTGGAAGCTTATGGACCGGGGGAGAAAGAAACCCTGGTGGAGAACACGGGAAAAGCAATATGAGTGTCCCTGACACGGGTAATTATCCGTGGCAGGGGAAGACAGAGACTGGAACACACACAGACGAACAAAAAACACGCACAAACTGAAAAAAACAGGCCAAAAAAAAAAAAAACTCGGAAAAAAAAAACGTCATTTGACCCAGCGTTAGAGAACCCAACAAAACAAGCCGTCCAAGACCAAGGTTGATAATGAAATTTTCAAAACAGGAGAGTTCCTCTCTCTCTCTCTCTCCTCTCCCCCCTCCCCCTTCTTCCCCCTCTCCTCTCTCTCTCTGGTACTCCTATACGAGTCGCTTCGTCCTCACACCTCCAGCATCCCGTGCCAAGCGCCTTTCGGGCAGGAAATATCAGGCGGGAAAAAATTTACCGGGAGCTTTTACTGCCCACAAGTCAATAAACCATCTAAACTCTGGAACCTTCAGGGCACTTAAAATGTTCTCTCGGGCACCGAAAAAAGACGGCAAGACCCGATACTTACACACGAACAGATTTTTGGAAAAATGTCTAGAAAGCCGATAAGATAAGTAAGACTTTTTTTGCAACACTTGGGGACTGAAAGTCTGGAAACGTTTCGCCACAGTGGCTCTTCAGTCTAAGCAGAAAAAGGGTTTGGAGATAGGGGGATTTGGGGTTAATCAGCTCTCGCCTGAAGTTTTTAAAATGGGGGGACTGGTAAGCCAGGGGAAAGGACTCGGCAGATGACCAAAGAGCTCCAGCCAACCTACTTTTCCTTGGGGGTCACCCCTTCCCCCATATGTCATGTCAAGAAATACTGGAGAGGAAATGGGGAGAAGTGCAAAAGAGACCAGTAAAAAGCATCGCCACCAGGGGCCCCAAAGGGGCGGAAGGGGAAACACTGCATCAATTTGCTGGAAAAACACCGAAATGGAAAAGACCCGGGGCCGGGACACCCCAAACCCTCATTACATACTACTCAGCGTTAGCGGCCCACGACTCGAACTGCTCCCAGCACAAACCCCAAAAATGTTGCGCAGCAAGTTGGGGTTGTCAGTGAGGGAATAGAGCACGTTTGACGTACCTTTTTAAAGGGGCAAATTGTGAGGGGCTTTTGGGGATTTTGGGCCGCCACCACCAACAACCTTTTTGACCAAGGCCAAACATATTGAGGCCATTGTAAGCGGTATGGAAGTTTGATTTTTTTACGTTAATATATGACTAATTTTTGGCAGACTCTCAATTATTTTTTAATTACATATTCCCCCCCTCCTTCTCCTTCCTTTCCCCTTCTCCACCTTTCCCAAAATTTCTCCTCTCCCTCCCCTTCCTTTTCCTTCCCCCTCTTCTCCCCCTCCCCCCTCATTCCCATATAATCCCCTCACCATTTTATCAACCCATTTCGAGTATTTCACTCACTCTTCGTTTTTTCTTCATTTCCCCCCACAGATCCACTTTCCCCAACCCCTGGTGGGGGTACCCACTGGTGACAACGTTCATAAATGCTTCGTCGGGCCTTTCCCCCAAGGTCAGTGCTTGTGCTTGTATTGTGGTTTGTGGGTACCTTTGTTTTTTTTGGGTTAATTCACCAATCACCCGAAGCCCATATAAAATCAAAAATCTCTCCTTGTCAACGCAAACAGTCGGGGTCGTAAAGACATGTGATTTTAACTGGGGCAAGTACCGGCAGGACCTTTGAGACGGGATTTGAATCCCATGAGCTGACATCTTCAAATTTTCGCGGGACGACAAAACACCTACGGGTGCCAAGAATCCGGGGGAGACCGAGGGAACATCAAGCCAACGGTGAGAGACTCTTTCCCAAACATCTCTTTGAGGTTATGTTTCTGTTAGGTACCCGTTAACCGGGTTGGTGTCGCTACTGGTTTTTAATGGGTTTAAATGTTTTTATGTCCATACCCATGGAGTTACAACTCCCTTAAAACAAAGTACTGGTGACTACCAGTAAGTCAGTGGGAACCCACACTGTCAGTTCCTGTGGTATACAGTAATCCTTGAGAAAAGCCATTCCGATCGAAATTTAAACCTTTTGCTGTGTAGTTTAGGGTTTGGGTTTTTTTTTTTTGCGTATGTCAGCATGTGTGTGTGTGGGTTGTGTACACGTACACACCCACCCCCCAATCCCTCTCTCATAATTACAAAACCCTCTTCCCCCCCAAAAAACATTTTTTTCGTATTCCAAAGTATTTTAAGTATTTGAGCGACAAAGACAGACTGGCGGGCCCGTGTGTCTTTTTGACCACCTCTAAATTCCCCAACATTTTACAAGAAATAATCCCCCTCATTGATTTAATTTTTTTGACAAGAATGTCAAAAGCGCTCTCTGATTATACTTCGATTCCTCTCATTATTATTATTATTATTATTTTATTATTATTTTATTATTTTAAATTATTTTTATTATTTTTTTTTGTTGTTGTTGTGTTGTTTTTTGTTATTGTTATTATTAATATGTCATATTATTGTTTTTTTATTACATTTTTATTATTTTTATTGTTATATTCTTTTTATTATTTTATATTACTACTATTTGTTATTATTTTTATTGTCATTATTTTATTGTTGTCATTATTATTATTTTATTATTATTTTGATGGAGTGCCCCTGCCTTCCTCCATCCTCTCCCCCCACCAGGGGGAAGGCACCTGACACCCCTGACCCCACCTGACACCACCACACCACCTGACCCACCTGATACCCCTGACACCACCTACACCCCTGTACCACCTGCACCCCCTGACACCCCCTGCCCCACCGAACCACCGACACCACTGAAAACCCCCGACACCACCTGACCCCACCTGCCCCCACCGACACCACCTGACCCCACTGAAAACCACCTAAACCCCACTACACCCCCTGAACCACCTGATACCCCCGACCCCACCTCCCCACCAACCCCCCAAACCCCACCTCACCCCACCCACACCACCCACACCACCTGACACCACCTCACACCACCTGTTCCACCTACACCACCTGACACCACCTGCACCACCGGGCACCCTGACCCCACCTGAAACCCCCGACACCCCCGCTTAATGTCTTATGCGTGATCAACAACAACGCAAAAACAACGCAAAACAACAGCAACAACCCCCAAAAACAACAACAGCAAAAACAGCAACATAACAAATCAACAACAAAAACAGCAAAAACAGCAGCAGTAACATCACAAAAAACTTTAAAGAAACAAAAAACAATCACAACAACAACAGCATCAAGGGCAACAATAAACACAAAAAACAGTTACAACAAAAACAACAAGAAGGCAAAACCAACAAAAAAAATATTAATAAAAAAAATAAAAAAAAAACAAAAAAAAAGGGGCGGAAACAAAACAAAAACTTAAAAAAACAATAAAAACAAAAACACAAGCGCAACAAAAGCAGCAGCAACAAACCAACAAGAACAAAACAGAAGCAACAACATTCTAACACACACACACACACACACACACACACCACACACACACACACACACACACACACACACACACACACACACACACATTGGAGTGATGTACAACCCACCACAGAACTGCAGGAGGCCAAGAGAGAGTAGTAGAAGAAAACAACAGGGTGATGGTGGACACACTGGCTGAGGTGGCAAGAAGAGCTCACTCGAGCAGAGCAAAGTTACTGGTAATGGGCGATTTCAACCACAGGGAGATCGACTGGGAAAACCTGGAGCCACATGGGGGTCCCGAAACATGGAGCGCCAAGATGATGGATGTGGTACTTGAAAACCTCATGCATCAACATGTCAGGGACACAACCAGAGAGAGAGGGGAGGATGAACCAGCAAGACTGGATCTTGTTTCACCCTGAGCATGTTCAGACATTGAGGACATCACTTACGAGAGCCCCTTGGAGCTAGCGATCACGTGGTTCTGAGTTTTGATTATATACTAGAGTTACAAGTGGAGAAGGTAACAGGAACTGAAGGGACATGCCAAACTATAAAAGGGGAAAACTACACAGGTATGAGAAACTTCCTGTAGGAGGTTCAGTGGGACAGAGAAATGGTAGAAAATCAGTAAACGAGATGATGGAATATTAGCAACAAAGTGCAAGGAAGCAGAGGAAAGGTTTGTTCCCAATGGAAACGGAAATAATAGGAAGACCAAAACGAGTCCTTGGTTTACCCGAAGGTGTAGGGAGGCAAAAAACTAAGTGCAACCAGAGAATGGAAAAGGTACAGGAGGCATAGGACCCAGGAAAACAAGGAGATTAGTAGAAGAGCCAGAAACGAGTATGCACAGATAAGGAGGGAGGCCCAGCGACAGTATGAAAACGACATAGCATCAAAAGTCAAATCTGACCCGAAACTGCTGTATAGCCACATAAGGAGGAAGACAACAGTCAAGGACCAGGTGATAAGGCTGAGGAAAGAAGTGGAGAACTCACAAGAAACGATCAAGAGGTATGTGAGGAGCTCAACACGAGATTTAAGGAAGTATTTACAGTAGAGACAGGAAGGACTCTGGGGGGACGGATCAGATGGGGACACCAGCAAGGAATACACCAACAAGTGTTGGACGACATACATACACATGAGGAGGAGGTGAAGAAACTGCTAAGGGACATCGATACCTCAAAGGCAATGGGACCGGACAACATCTCCCCGTGGGTCCTTAGAGAGGGAGCAGATATGTTGTGCGTGCCACTTACCACAATCTTCAACACGTCCCTGGAAACTGGGCAACTACCTGAGGTATGGAAGACGGCAAATGTAGTTCCCATTTTTAAAAAAGGAGACAGAAAAGAGGCACTAAACATAGACCTGTGTCATTGACGTGTATAGTATACAAAGTTATGGAGAAGATTATCAGGAGGAGAGTGGTGGAGCATCTGGAACGGAACAAGAGTATAAAATGCCAACCAGCACGATTCATGGAAGGCAAATCCGTGTCACAAACATTCTGGAGTTTTATGATAAATAACAGAAGTAAGAACGAGAGAGAGGGGTGGGTTGATTGCATCTTCTGGACTGCAAGAAGCCTTTGACACAGTTTCCTCACAAGAGGTTAGTGCAGAAGCTAGAGCATCAGGCGCATATAACAGGAAGGGCACTGCAATGGCTCAGAGAATACCTGACAGGGAGGCAACAACGAGTCATGGTACGTAATGAGTATCACAGTGGGCACCTGTGACGAGCGGGGTCCCACAGGGTCGGTCCTAGGAACAGTGCTATTTTTGGTATATGTGAACGACATGATGGAAGGGTTAGACTCAGAAGTGTCCCTGTTTGCAGATGATGTGAAGTTAATGAGGAGAATTAAATCTGATGAGGACCAGGCAGGACTTCAAAGAGACCTGGACAGATTGGACACCTGGTCCAGCAAATGGCTTCTCGAATTTAATCCTGCCAAATGCAAAGTCATGAAGATAGGGGAAGGGCACAGAAGACCACAGACAGAGTATAGGCTAGGTGGCCAAAGACTGCAAACCTCACTCAAGGAGAAAGATCTTGGGTGAGTATAACAACGAGCATGTCTCCGGAAGCACACATCAATCAGATAACTGCTGCAGCATATGGGCTCCTGGCAAACCTGAGAACAGCATTCCGATACCTTAGTAAGGAATCGTTCAAGAAACTATACACCGTGTATGTCAGGCCCATACTGGAGTATGCGCACCTGTTTGGAACCCGCACTTGATAAAGCACGTCAAGAAACTAGAGAAAGTACAAAGGTTTGCGACAAGGTTAGTTCCAGAGCTAAGGGGAATGTCCTATGAAGAAAGATTAAGGGAAATCGGCCTGACGACACTGGAGACAGGAGGGTCAGGGGAGACATGATAACGACATATAAAATACTGCGTGGAATAGACAAGGTGGACAAGACAGGATGTTCCAGGGAGGGGACACAGAAACAAGAGGCCACAATTGGAATTGAATACACAAATGAGTCAGAGAGATATTAGGAAGTATTTCTTCAGTCATAGAGTTGTAAGGCAGTGGAATAGCCTAGAAAATGACTAGTGGAGGCAGGAACCATACACAGTTTTAAGACGAGGTTTGATAAAGCTCATGGAGCGGGAGAGAGAGGGCCCAGTAGCAACTGGTGAAGAGGCGGGGCCAGGAGCTAAGACTCGGGCCCCTGCAACCACAAATAGGTGAGTACAAATAGGTGAGTACACAAAACACACACACACACCACACACACACACACAC
>NC_069453.1:34327333-34486156 GCF_026875155.1 Cherax quadricarinatus | reverse complement strand
TCAGTTTTAAAAATTTAAAACCTTTACCGCCTCTTTTCAGCTCATACCAGTTCGTACCAGCCTCATACACAGCCTCATACACAGCCTCATACACAGCCTCATACACAGCTCTCATACACAGCCTCATACACAGCCACATACACAGCTTCTAACACAGCCTTATAGCTTCATGCACAGCCTCATACACAGCCTCATACAACAACCTAATACACAACCTTGTACACAACCTCATACACAACCTCATACACAGCTTCACACATAGCCTCACACACAGCCTCATACACAGCCTCATACACAACCTCATACACAACCTAATACACAACCTAATACACAACCTTGTACACAACCTCATACACAGCCTCATACACAGCCTCATACACAACCTTATACACAACATACACAGCCTCATACACAGCTTCATACACAGCCTCATACACAGCCTCATACACAGCCTCATACACAACCTTATACACAACATACACAGCCTCATACACAGCTTCATACACAGCCTCATACTCAACCTTATACACAACTTCATACACAGCTTCACACATAGCCTCATACACAGCCTCATACACAGCCTCATACACAACCTCATGCACAACCTAATACACAACCTAATACACAACCTTGTACACAACCTCATACACAGCCTCATACACAACCTTATACACAACATACACAGCCTCATACACAACCTTATACACAACATACACAGCCTCATACACAGCTTCATACACAGCCTCATACACAACCTTATGCACAACTTCATACACAGCTTCACACATAGCCTCATACACAGCCTCATACACAGCCTTATACACAGCCTCATACACAGCCTTATACACAGCCTCATACACAGCCTCATACACAGCCTTTACACAGCCTCATACACAGCCTTATACACAACTTCATACACAGCCTTATACACAACTTCATACACAGCCTTATACACAACTTCATACACAGCCTTATACATAACTTCATACACAGCCTCATACACAGCCTTATACACAGCCTCATACACAACCTTATACACAACTTCATACACAGCCTTATACACAACTTCATACACTGCCTTATACATAACTTCATACACAGCCTCATACACAGCCTCATACACAGCCTTATACACAGCCTCATACACAGCCTTATACACAGCCTCATACACAGCCTTATACACAGCCTCATACACAGCCTTATACACAGCCTCATACACAGCCTTATACACAACTTCATACACAGCCTTATACACAACTTCATACACAGCCTCATACACAGCCTTATACACAACTTCATACACAGCCTTATACACAGCCTCATACACAACCTTATACACAACTTCATACACAGCTTATACACAAACTTCATACACAGCCTTATACATAACTTCATACACAGCCTTATACACAGCCTCATACACAACCTTATACACAACTTCATACACAGCCTTATACACAACTTCATACACAGCCTTATACATAACTTCATACACAGCCTTATACATAACTTCATACACAGCCTTATTACATAACTTCAACAACAGCCTTATACACAGCCTCATACACAACCTTATACACAACTTCATACACAGCCTTATACACAACTTCATACACAGCCTTATACATAACTTCATACACAGCCTTATACATAACTTCATACACAGCCTTATACATAACTTCATACACAGCCTTATACATAACTTCATACACAGCCTTATACACAACTTCATACACAGCCTTATACACAACTTCATACACAGCCTTATACACAGCCTTATACACAACTTCATACACAGCCTTATACACAGCCTCATACACAGCCTTATACACAACTTCATACACAGCCTTATACACAACTTCATACACAGCCTTATACACAACTTCATACACAGCCTTATACATAAATTCATACCCAGCCTCATACACAGCCTTATACACAGCCTCATACACAACCTTATACACAACTTCATACACAGCTTCATACGTAGCCTCATACACGGCCTTATACACAGTCTCATATACAGCCTCATACACAGCCTCATATAGAGCCTCATACACAACTTCATACACAGTCTCATAAATGTCCTCATACACACACACTCATACAAACCCTCTCTCCTCAACTACAAAACACGTACGTAACCCCCCTCTCTCCTCCACTACACAACACGTACGTAACCCCCTCTCTCCTCCACTACACGACACGTACGTAACCCCTTCTCTCCTCCACTACACGACACGTACGTAACCCCCCTCTCTCCTCCACTACACGACACGTACGTAACCCCCTTCTCTCCTCCACTACACGACACGTACGTAACCCCCCTCTCTCCTCCACTACAGAATCTGTACATAATGGAGAGACGCTGTCGCTGCGGCAGGTCAGCAGGACTCACATGGGAGCCTACCTCTGTATAGCCTCCAACGGTGTTCCACCTTCAGTCAGCAAGAGAATCACCTTAGACGTGGAGTGTAAGTAACAGCGGAGAGTATATCATTGGTCAAGTGTGTGTGTGGGGGGGGGCTGATTAGGTCTGCCGGAAGGTAATAGCAAGAGCCGAATTTGATCAGGATGTCGAGAAGGATTGCCAGAGGTTAGAAGAGCTATCAGCGTAAGAGCATGTATGTATGTGTATGTAGGAGCATGTATGTACGAGCATGTGTGGGAGCATGTATGTATGTATGATTGGGACCATGTATGTATGTGTGGGACCATGTATGTATGTGTGGGACCATGTATGTATGTGTAGGACCATGTACATATGTGTAGGACCATGTATGTGTAGGACCATGTATGTATGTATGTATGTATGTGTAGGAACATGTTTGTATGTGTGGGACCATGTATGTATGTGTGGGACCATGTATGTGTGGGACCATGTATGTATGTGTAGGACCATGTATATATATGTGGGACCATGTATGTATGTGTGGGACGTATGTATGTGTAAGACTATGTATGTATGTGTGGGACCATGTATGTATGTGTAGGACCATGTATGTATGTGTAGGACCATGTATGTAGTATGTGTGGGACCATGTATGTATGTAGTATATGTGGGACCATGTATGTATGTGTGGGGCATGTATGTATGAAAGCATATATGTATATGTGGAAGCATGTATGGACTCGAGGGAGCATGTAACCTGGTGTGAGAACACGCAGGTATAAGCAAGTATGAGTAGTCTCCTGACACGGGTAATTATCCGTGGCAGGGGAAGACAGAGACTGGAACACACACAGACAGAACAATAACATCGCACAGAACTTAAAAAGAACAGGCCTAAAAAAAAAAAAACTCGGAAATAAACACGTCATTTGACCCAGCGTTCAGAGAACCCAACAAAACAAGACCGTCCAAGACCAGAGGTTGATAATGAGAACTTTCAAAACAGGAGAAGTCTCTCTCTCTCTCTCTCTCTCTCTCTCTCTCTCTCTCTCTCTCTCTCTCTCTCTCTCTCTCTCTCTCTCTCTCTCTCTCTCTCTCTCTCTCTCTCTCTCTCTCTCTCTCTGGTACTCCTATACGAGTCGCTTGCGTACTCACAGCCTCCAGCATCCCGTGCTCACAGCGCCTTTCAAGGCAGGGAATATATCAGAGCTGGAAAATTTACCGGGAGCGTTTACTGCCCACATAGTCAATAAACCATCTAAACTACTGGGAACGCTTCAGGGCACTTAGAATGTTCTCTCTGGCACCGAGAAGAAAGACAGGCAGAGACACCTGATACTGTACACACGAACAGATGTTTGGATAAATAGTCTAGAAAGCCGATAGGATGATAAGTAAGACATTTTTGCAACACTTGGGTATCTGTAGTCTGGAAACGTTTCGCCAGCTAGTGGCTTCTTCAGTCTAATGCAGAAAAACGTGTGAGATGAGGAGGAGTTTGAGGTAATCAGTCTCTCGGCCTGAAGATTATTAAATGGGTGGACTGGTAAGCCAGCGGAAGGACTCGGTCAGATGACCAAAAGCTCCAGCCAAGCCATACATATCCTTTGTGGGTCAGCCCCTTCCCCCATATGTACAGTGTCATAGCAACATACTGGAGTGAGAAATGTGGGAGGAAGTGTAGAAGAGATCCAGTAAAAAGCATGGGCACCATGGCCACCATGGGCACCATGGGCGCGGTAAGAGAACACTGCATCAATTTGCTGGATCACGAAATGGACAAGACCCGGGCCGGGACATCACCGGCAAACCTCATTACATACTACGTCAGCGTTAGCGGACCACGACTCTTGAAACTGCTCCCAGCACATATCAAATGTTGCAGCAGCAAGTATGGAGGTTGTCAGTGAGGGAACTAGAGCACTGTTTGACGTACCTTCTTGATGAGGCTAATTGTGACGGCTGTGTGGACATGTGGGCCGCCACCACCAACAACCTGGTTGACCAAGTGGCCAACATATGCGTGAGGCCATGTGTATATGCGAGTATGGAAGCTTGTATTTTGTATACAGTTAATATATGACTAATTGTTTGGCAGACTCTCAATTATTTTTTAATTACATATTCTCCCCTCCTTCTTCCTTCCTTCCCTCTTTCCACCTTTCCCTAATTCTCCTCTCCCTCCTCCTTCCCTTTTCCTTCTCCCTCATTCTCCCCTCCCCCCTCATTCTTCCATATAATCCCCTCACCATTTGTATCAAAGCCATTTCGAGTAGTTTCACTCACATCTTCGTGTTTTCTTCAGTTCCCCCACAGATCCACGTTCCCAACCAGCTGGTGGGGGTACCCACTGGTGACAACGTTACTATAGAGTGCTTCGTCGAGGCCTTCCCCAAGGTCAGTGCTTGTGCTTGTAGTTGTGGTAGTGGTGGTAGCCGTGCTTGTTTGGGTTAATTCACCAAGTCACCCGAGTCATATAAAATCAAGAATCTCTCCTTGTCAACAGGCTATCAGCTACTGGGTACGTAAAGACATGATGATTCTTAACTCGGACAAGTACCGGTCAGAGACCTTTGAGACGGTGTATCGAATCCACATGAAGCTAATCATCTTCAACTTCTCGCGGGACGACAACACAACCTACAAGTGTGTGGCCAAGAACTCTCTGGGGGAGACCGAGGGAGACATCAAGCTCAACGGTGAGAGACTCTTCCAAGCATCTCGTTTGAGGTTATGTTTCTGTTAGGATACTGTTAACCGGGTTGGTGTCTGCTACTGGTTAACTGGTTAACTGGTTTCATGTCTCATACCTACTGGAGTTACAACTCCGTTAAAACAATGTACTGGTGACTACCATAATGTCAGGGGATCCCCCACACTGTCGGTTCCTTTTTATACATGTAACCCCTTGAGAATCCCCACCCCCATGAATTAAACCCTTCTGCTGGGTAGTTTAAGGGTTTAAATATTTTTTTGCGTTGTACATGCATGTGTGTGTGGGTGTGGGGGTTTTGGGTTGTGTGTGTGGGGTGTGTGTGTTGTGGGGTGTGTGTCTGTACACCCCACACCCCCCAAATCCACTCTCATAATTACCCCCCTCTTCCCAAAAAAGCACATTTTTTACGTATTTCCAGAAGTATTTGAAGTATTTGGAGCGAAACGACAGGACGGGCGGCCAGGGTGTCTTATCTCCACCTCAAAATTTCCCCAACATTTTACAAGAAGATAATCTCCCTCACTCGTTTTAATTTTTGAAAGAATGTCAAAAGTGCTTCTGATTATACTTCAGTTTCCTCTCATTTTATTATTTTTTATTTTATTATTTTTATTATTTTTCTTGTTGTTGTTTTTGTTATTGTTATTATTAATTTGTTTTTATTGTTATTACTATTTTTATTATTGTTTTATTACTATTATTTTTATTTTTTATTGTTATCATTCTTTTTATTATATTTTTTTATTCTACTATTTGTTTTATTTTTATTGTCATTATTTATTGTTGTCTTTATTATTATTATTATTTTTATTATTATTATTATTTTATTATTATTTTATGATGGGGGTTTAACCTCCCTTTCCCTCCAGTCCTTTTTCCCCCCACAGGGGAAAGGGCACCTGAACCACCTGACACCACTGACACCACCTGACCCACCTCACCACCGCGTAATGTCTTTGCGTGGGCGTCAACAACAACAGCAACACCAACGCAAAAACAAACTAACATATAACAAAAAAAAAACAGCAACAGTAACAATATCAACAACAAAAAACAGCAACATACAATATCAACAAAAAACAGCAAAAAAAGCAACATAACAATATCAACAACAAAAAAAACAAAAACGCGCAGTAACAAAACATTAACAGAACAAAAACAATCACAACAACAACAGCATCAAGGAAGCAAAAAATAAACACAACAACAGTTACAACAAAAACAACAAGAAGGCAAAACCCAAAAACAAAAAATTTTAAAAAAAATAATAAAAACAAAACAACAAAAAAGGGCGGAAACAAATAAAAAAAACTTTAATAAAAAAAATAAAAACAAAAACATCAAGCGCAACAAAAGCAGCAGCAACAAACACAACAAGAAAAAAACAGAAAACAACAACATTTTTAAAACACACCACACACAACAACACACACACACACACACAACACACAACAACACACACCATTGGGATGATTACAACCCACACGAACTGAGGAGGCCAAAAGAGGATACGAAGAAAAAACGGGTATGGGGGACCCGGTGAGGGGGCAAGAAGAGCTCATCGAGCGAGCAAAGTTTACTAGTAATGGACGATTTCAACCACAGGAGATCGACGGGGGAAAAACCCGGGGCCCATGGGGGTCTGAAACATGGAGAGCCCAAAATATGGATGTGGTACTTGAAACCTCATGTACAACATGTCAGGGACACAACCAGAGAGAGAGGGGGGGAAGACCAGCAAGACTGGGTCTTGTGTTCACCCTGGCGTTTCAGACATTGAGGCATCACTTTCGAGGGCCCCTTGGGCTAGCGATCACGTGGTTTTTTGAGTTTTGATTATATAGGGTTACAAGTGGAGAAGGTAACAGGGAAAAAGAAGGGGGACAGGGCCCAAAATATAAAAGGGGGGCTACACAGGGAGAGAAACTTCCCGCAGGAGGGTTTAGTGGGACAGAGAATGGGGGAAAATAGTAAACAGATGATGGAATATGTCAAAAAAGTGCAAGGGGCAGAGGAAAGTTTGTTCCCAAGGAAAAAAATAATAGGAAGCCCAAAAAGGTTTGGTTTACCCCAAAATTAGGGAGGCAAAAAAAAAGTGCAACGAAATGGAAAAGGTACAGGGGCATGGACCCCGCAAAAAAAAGAGATTAGTAGAAGAGCCAGAAAAGAGTATGCACACATAAGGAGGGAGGCCCAGCGACAGTATGAAAACGACATAGCATCAAAAGTCAAATCTGACCCGAAACTGCTGTATAGCCACATAAGGAGGAAGACAACAGTCAAGGACCAGGTGATAAGGCTGAGGAAAGAAGGTGGAGAACTCGCAAGAAACGATCAAGAGGTATGTGAGGAGCTCAACACGAGATTTAAGGAAGTATTTACAGTAGAGACAGGAAGGATCTTGGGGGGACGGATCAGATGGGGACACCAGCAAGGAATACACAAACAAGTGTTGGACGACATACATACAGATGAGGAGGAGGTGAAGAAACTGCTAAGGGACATCGATACCTCAAAGGCAATGGGACCGGACAACATCTCCCCGTGGGTCCTTAGAGAGGGAGCAGATATGTTGTGCGTGCCACTTACCACAATCTTCAACACGTCCCTGGAAACTGGGCAACTACCTGAGGTATGGAAGACGGCAAATGTAGTTCCCATTTTTAAAAAAGGAGACAGAAAAGAGGCACTAAACTATAGACCTGTGTCATTGACGTGTATAGTATGCAAAGTTATGGAGAAGATTATCAGGAGGAGAGTGGTGGAGCACCTGGAACGGAACAAGAGTATAAATGCCAACCAGCACGGATTCATGGAAGGCAAATCCTGTGTCACAAACATTCTGGAGTTTTATGATAAAATAAACAGAAGTAAGACACGAGAGAGAGGGGTGGGTTGATTGCATCTTCTTGGACTGCAAGAAGGCCTTTGACACAGTTCCTCACAAGAGATTAGTGCAGAAGCTAGAGCATCAGGCGCATATAACAGGAAGGGCACTGCAATGGATCAGAGAATACCTGACAGGGAGGTAACAACGAGTCATGGTACGTAATGATGTATCACAGTGGGCACCTGTGACGAGCGGGGTCCCACAGGGGTCGGTCCTAGGACCAGTGCTATTTTTGGTATATGTGAACGACATGATGGAAGGGTTAGACTCAGAAGTGTCCCTGTTTGCAGATGATGTGAAGTTAATGAGGAGAATTAAATCTGATTAGGACCAGGCAGGACTTCAAAGAGACCTGGACAGATTGGACACCTGGTCCAGCAAATGGGTTCTCGAATTTAATCCTGCCAAATGCAAAGTCATGAAGATAGGGGAAGGGCACAGAAGACCACAGACAGAGTATAGGCTAGGTGGCCAAAGACTGCAAACCTCACTCAAGGAGAAAGATCTTGGGGTGAGTATAACACCGAGCATGTCTCCGGAAGCACACATCAATCAGATAACTGCTGCAGCATATGGGCTCCTGCAAACCTGAGAACAGCATTCCGATACCTTAGTAAGGAATCGTTCAAGACACTGTACACCGTGTATGTCAGGCCCATACTGGAGTATGCAGCACCTGTTTGGAACCCGCACTTGATAAAGCACGTCAAGAAACTAGAGAAAGTACAAAGGTTTGCGACAAGGTTAGTTCCAGAGCTAAGGGGAATGTCCTATGAAGAAAGATTAAGGGAAATCGGCCTGACGACACTGGAGGACAGGAGGGTCATGGGAGACATGGATAACGACATATAAAAATACTGCGTGGAATAGACAAGGTGGACAAAGACAGGATGTTCCAGGGAGGGGACACAGAAACAAGAGGCCACAATTGGAAGTTGAAGACACAAATGAGTCAGAGAGATATTAGGAAGTATTTCTTCAGTCATAGAGTTTGTAAGGCAGTGGAATAGCCCTAGAAAATGACGTAGTGGAGGCAGGACCATACACCAGGTTTTAAGACGAGTTTGATAAATCCTCATGGAGCGGGGAGAGAGAGGGCCCAGTAGCACCGGTGAAGAGGCGGGGCCAGGAGCTAATACTCGACCCCTGCAACCACAATAGGTGAGTACACACATATATTATATATATATATATATATATATATATATATATATATATATATATATATATATATATATATATATATACACACACAACATACACACACACACACACACACAGACACACACACACCATAATATACACACAACACATATATACACAACACACATACACACACACACACACACACACACAACACACACAACTCACACACACACACACACACACAAACACACACACACGATACACACACATACACACACACACACACACACACAACACACACAACACACACACACCACCACACACACACACACACACACACACACACACACACACACACATATATTTATACACACACACATACACACACACACACACACACACATATATATCACATACACACATACACACATACACACACAAACACACACACACACACACACAACACAACAACACACACACACACACACAACACACACACACACACATAAATACTTGACACCATCAAAGGCGGTGGGACCAGAAACATCTCTCCAAGGTCCTAAAGAAGGGACCCAGAGTATATTGTGTGAGCCATTAACAAAGACTTCAACACATCATTGGAAACTGGGCAACTCCCTGAGTATGGAAAAATGGCCAAATTGTATCCCCAATTTTTACAAGGAGACAGACATGAGGCACTAAACTACAGACCTGGTATCACTAACGTGTATAGTATGCAAGGTCATGGAGAAAGATCATCATGAGGAGAAGTGTGGACATCCTGGAAAAGAACAAGTGTAATTGACAACCAGCACGGTTTTCAAGGAAGGAAAATCTGGTCACAATCTACACGAGTTTATGACAAGTGACAGAAGTAGACACGAGAGAGAGGGGTGGATCGACTGCACATTTTTTGGACTGCAAGAAGGCCTTCGACACAGTTCCTCACAGGAGGTTTCCTGCAGCAAAAGCTAGAGACCAGCACACATAACAGGGAAAGGCACTGCATGGATCAGAGAATCACTGACAGGGAGGCAAACAACGAGTTCATGATAAGATAAGAAAAGATAAAGATTTCGTTCGGATTTTTAACCCCGGAGGGTTAGCCACCCAGGATAACCCAAGAGAGTCAGTGCGTCATCGAGGACTGTCCTAACTTATTTCCATTGGGGTCCTTAATCTGTCCCCGCCAGGATCGAACCCACAACCATCGACTAACACCCCGGTACCTATTTGCTGCTAGGTGAACAGACAAGTAGTGTAAGGAAACGTGTCGAAATGTTTCCACCCGCCGGGAATCGAACCCGGGCCCTCCGTGTGTGAAGCGGGAGCTTTAGCCACCAGGCCACCGGGCCACCATGGTACGCGACGAGGTGTCAGAGTGGGCGCCTGTGACAAGCGGGGTTCCACAGGGGTCAGTCCTAGAACCTGTGTTGTTCTTGGTATATGTGAACGACATAATGGAAGGGATAGACTCAGAAGTGTCTTTGTTTGCATATGATGCGAAATTGATGAGAAGAATCAAATCGGATGAGGATTAGGCAGGACTACAAAGAGCTCTGTAACAGGCTACAAGCCTGGTCCAGCACTGGCTCCTTGATTTTAACCCTGCCAAAGTAAAGTCATGAAGATTGGGAAGGGCAAAGAAGACCGCAGACACAATATAGTTTAGATGGCAAAGACCTGCAAAACCTCACTCAGGAAAAAGATCTGGGGTGAGTATAACACCGAGCTATCTCTGAGGCGCACATCAACGAAGATAACGCTGCAGCATACGGGCGCCTGCAAACCTACGGATAGCGTCCGATACCTCAGTAAGGATTCGTTTAAAGACTCTGTATAACCATTTACGTCAGGCCCATACTGGAGTATCAGCCACCAGTTTGGAATCCACACCTAGTCAAGCACGTCAAGAAATTAGAGAAAGAGTCAAAGGTTTGCAACAAGACTATTCCCAGAGCTACGGGGATTGTCCTACGATGAAAGGTTGAGGAAATTATCGGCCTGACGACACTGGAGTGACCGGAGGTCAAGGGAGACATGATAACGGACATAATAAAATAACTGCGCGGAATAGACAAGGTGGACAAAGACGGGGATGTTCGAGAGAAGGGCTCAGACACATAGGCCACAATTGAAATGAAGACTCAATGAATCAAAGGGATGTTTAGAAAGTTTTTTCCTACCCAGTCAGGGACGTGGAATAGCCAAGAAAGTGACGTAGTGGAGGGGGAACCAATACATAGTTTTAAAGGCGAGTATGATAGAGCTCATGGGCAAGGAAGAGAGGACTAGTAGCAATACAGCGAAGAGGCGGCCAGGAGCTGTGACTCGAACCCTGCAACCACAAATAGGTGAGTACAAAATTCACACACACACGCATAAACACACACATACACACACATACACACACACCTACACACGGTACACACACACCTACACACACACACACACACTACACACACACACATACACACACACATACACACACACAATAACACAACAACACATACCCACACTCATACACACAACATACACCACATACACAACACACACACACACATACAACACACACTACATACACATAACACACACACACACACACACATAGCCACACACCACATAGCCACACACACACACACACACACACACACACACACACACACACACACACACGACACACCACACACACACACACCATACACAAACATCACACACACACAACACACAACACACACACACCACACACACATACACACACACACACACACATACACACACACACACACACACACACACAGGGCACACAAACCACACTCCACACACACAACACACACACACACACACACACGCACATCAAAAACATTCCATATGTAATTTTTAAACCAAAACATAACATACGGAATGCTAAGAGAGACACAACAGATTCCAGTCTGTTGTGATAATCATTACAAATGACCAGCAAAAAAAAAAAATTAGCCATTTTTTAATGTTAATTGTTATTTGTTTTAGATAAGAAGAAGTATTTGTTAAGTTGGAATTTCCTTAACTGGAATACTGGGAATGTTCTCATTTTTACCTTGGAATGGATTATATGGTGGGAATATGTTGTGGGAATATGTTGTGGGGATATGTTTGGCCGGAATAGTTGGTGGGGATATGTGTGGAATTTTGTTTGGTGGGGATATGTTGGCGGAATATGTGGTGGGAATATGTTGGTGGGAATAATGTTGTTTGGGAATAAGTTGATGGGAATATGTTTGCCGGAATATGTTGGTGAGAAATTGTCAGGGGGAATATGTTTGGTGGGAATATGTTGGGGGGATTATGTTGGTGGGGATATGTAGGTGGGAATATGTTGGTGGGAAATATGTTGGTGGAGGGAATATTGTTGGCGGGGATATGTGGTGGAATATGTTTGTGGTGATATGTTGATTCAAATATGTTGTGGGTGCATGATCATTGTAGAGTGTATGATTCCAGAGTGTTAGAGCGTCGTGTATTTTCGCTCACAATGAGGTGGGTTGAAACATCACGAGTTGGGATCCCCCGCTTAGTCGCAGTGTTATTATACATTATATACCACTAGTTCGTGGTTACAATAATATATATATATATATATATATATATATATATATATATTATATATATATATGGATTTGTCAGTTAAAAATAGGAGAGGAAGTTTTATTAAATGAGAGTTAGAGGTATTGGAAGATGGAAGGAATATTTGAGGAATTGTTAAATGTTTGATGAAGATAGGTAAGCTGGGATTTCGTGTATAAGGCAGAGGAGGAATAACAACTTGTAGGAGTGAGGAAAGAGCCAGTTTTGAGAGTGTGGGGGAGAAGTTCGTGAGGCAGTAGAAAAATGAAAGGGGTAAGCTAGCCGGGATTGATGGGATATAAATAAATTGTTAAATAGCAGTGGGGATTAGTTTTGGAGTGTTTGGTGCAAATTATTTAATAAATGTAGGAAGAGAAGGGTAAGTACCTAGGATTGGCCCAGAGAGCATGCATTAGTTTCCTTTTATAAAGGCAATGGGGATATAAGAGAGTGCAAAAATTATAGGGTAAAAGTCTGTTGAGTGTACCTGGTAAAGTTATGGTAGAGTTATAATTGAAAGAATTAAGAGTAAGACGGAAATAGGATAGCAGATGAACAAGGAGGCTTTAGGAAGGTAGGGGTCAGTGTGGACACAGGTGTTTTTACAGTGAAACATATAAGTGAACAGTATTTAGATTGGCTAAAGATTGGGGGCCGCTTTGTGGCATTTATGGATTTGGAAAGGCGTATGACAGGGTGGGAAGGGGCAAATGTGGTCAGATGTTGCAAGTGTAGGTGTAGGAGAGTAGGTTACTGAAAGCAGTGAAGAGGTTTTTACACGAGGATAGTGAAGGCTCAAGGTTAGAGTATGTAGAGAAAGAGTGAATTTTTTCCCAGAAAAAGTAGGCCTTAGACAAGGATGTGTGATTCACCGTGGGTTGTTTAAAATATTTATAGATGGGGTTGTAAGAGAAGTAAAATGCGAGGGTCTTGGCAAGAGGCGTGGAGTTAAAAGAATAAAGAATCACACACATAGTGGGAGTTGTCACAGCTGCTCTTTGCTGATGACACTGTGCTCTTGGGAGATTCTAAGAGAAGTTGCAGAGAATTGGTGGATGAATTTGGTATGGTGTGCAAAAGAAAGAAAATTACAGGTGAATACAGGAAAAGAGTAAAGGTTTATGAGGAATAGACAAAAAGATTAGTGATGAAAGATTGAATATCAATTGGAGGAGAGAGTATGGAGGAGTGAACGTATTCCAGAAATTTGGGAAGTGGACGTGTCAGCGGATGGGTCTATGAAGATGAGGTTGAATCATATAATTGATTGAGGAAAAAGAGTGAGTGGTGGGCACTTAGGAGTCGTGGAGACAAAGAACTTTGTCCCTTGAGCAAAGAGTGAATGTATGAGAGTATAGTTTTACCAACGCTCTATATGGGTGTAAGCGTGGGTGATGAATGTTGCAGCGAGGGGAAGGCGGAGGCAGTGGAGATGTCATGTCTGATGGCTGAGAACGCAATTGTTGTGTTGAATATAAGCAGAGAATTCGTAGTTTGGGGAGTTAGAGGAGGTGGCGGGATTACCAAAACTGTTGTCCAGAGGGCTGAGGAAGGGTTGTTGAGGTGGTTCGGACAAGTAAGAGAGAATGGAGCGAAACAAATGACTTCAAGAGTGTATCAGTCGTAGTGGAAGAAAGCGGGTAGGGGTCGGCCTAGAAGGGTTGGAGGGAGGGGGTAAGGAGGTTTGTGTGTGCGAGGGCTTGGAACTTCCAAGCAGGCATGCGTGAGCGTGTTTGATAGGAGTGAAATGGAGCAAATGGTTTTTTAATACTTGACGTGCTGTTGGAGTGTGAGCAACGTAACATTTTATGAAGTGATTCAGGGAAACCGGCAGGGCCGGACTTGAGTCCTGGAGATGGGAAAGTACAGTTGCCTGCACCTCTGAAGGAGGGGTCTGTTTAATGTTGCAGTTTAAAAACTTAGTGTAAAAGCACCCTTCGCAAGACAGTGAGAGTGAATGAATGGTGAAAGTTTTTCTTTTCGGGCCACCCGCCTTGGTGGGAATCGGCCGGTGTGATAATAAAAAATAAAATATATATATATTCCTCTCTTCTCCAGGTGCATACACGCTTATTATGAACCATTTCTCGCATCCAACCTGTACGTTAAAATCCACATGCATCTTGCATTTACACAATCATATTCTCTTTCTCCTTCCATAACTGTTATAAAAAAAAAACATTCACATTACTGCTACCCCTTCTTTTTGCTCTAACTCGTCTCAGATCTCCAGATTTAAGTATCCATTTATTTCCCCCCCACCGAAACTCCCAACCCCCTTCAGCTTTGTTTCGCTTAGGCAGGACATCCAATTTTTGGGAGATGTTAATGAATGTATAGGAGCCTTTGAACCAAGTGAGAGAGGTAATTGTGGTAGGGAACTGAATGCTAAAGTAGGAGAAACTTTTAGAAGGTGTGGTAGGTAAGTTTGGGGTGCCCAGGTGTAAATGATAATGGGAGCCCCTTTGCTTGAACTTTGTATAGAAAGGGTTTAGTATAGGTAATACATATTTAACAAAAGAGGATAAATAAGTATACAAGATATGTAGGGCGAAATGACAGTAGTTTGTATGATAATGTTTTGGTAAGATAAAAGACTGTTGAGTAGACTTCAGGATGTACATGTTTATAGAGGGGCCACAGATATATCAGATCACCTTTCTTAGTTGTATCTAACGAACTGAGAGTAAAAGGTAGATGGGATACAAGGAGAATAGAAGCACAGGGAAGAGAGAGGTGAAGGTTTATAAACTAAAAGAGGAGGCAGGTTAGGGAAAGATATAAACAGCTATTGGAGGATAGATGGCTAATTGAAGAGCATTTAGGCAATGGGTCGAAGAGGTATGGGGTAGGTTTAAAAAATGTAGTGTTAGTGTTCAGCAGAAGTTGTGGTTAACAGGAAAGTGGGTGAGTCGGGAGGAAGAGTAGCGATTGGTGGATGATGATGTAAAGAGAGTAGTAAGGTGGGGAGATAAAAAAGTTAGCATATAGAAGTTTTTACAAAGTAAGAAGTGATGCAAGGAGGAAGAGTATATGGGAGAAAAAGAGAGAGTTAAGAGAGTGTGAAAGCAAAGTAAAAAGAGAGCAAATGAGAGAGTGGGTGAGACTGTTTTCAACAAATTTTGTTGAAAATAAGAAAAAGTTTGGAGTGAGATAACAAGTTAAGAAGCCTAGAGAACAAATGGATTTGTCAGTTAAAAATAGGAGAGGAGAATTTATTAAATGGAGAGTTAGAGGTATTGGGAAGATGGAGGTAATATTTTGAGGAATTGTTAAATGTTGATGAAGATAGGGAAAGCGTGATTTCGTGTAAGGCAAGGAGGAATAACAACTTTGTAGAGGAGGAGAGAGCCAGTTGTGAGTGTGGGGGAATGTCGTGAGGCAGTAGGTAAAATGAAAAGGGGGTAGGCAGGCCGGGATTGATGGAAAAGATATGAAATGTTAAAAGCAGGTGGAGTTTACCTGGAAGAAGAGTTCCGGGGGTCAACGCCCCCGCGGGCCCCGGTCCTGAGAACCAGGGGATATAGTTTTGGGAGTGTGGTGCAATTATTTAATAAATGTTGGAAGAGAGTAAGGAAAAGGTAACCTAGGGTTGGCAGAGAGTCCATGCATATTCTTTTGTATACATAGCAAAGGGACAAAATAGAGTGCAAAAATTATAGGGGATAAGTCTGTTGAGTATACCTGGTAAAGTGTAATGTAGAGTTATTATTGAAAGAATTAAGAGTAAGACTGAAAGAATAAATAGCAATGAAACAAGGAAGTTTTAGGAAAGGTAGGGGGTTGTGTGGACAGTGTGTTAACAGTGAAACAATAAGTTAACAGTAATTTAGATAAGGCTTAAAATAAGGTCTTTGTGGCATTTATGATTTGAAAAGGGTATGACAGGGTGGATAGGGGGGCAATGTGGCTGATGATGCAGTGTAGGTGTAGAGGTAGGTTACTGAAAGCATGAGAGTTTTTTACGAGGAAATGAGGCTCAATTTAGAGTATTAGGAAAGAGGGAAATTATTTCCCCAGTAAAAAGGTAGGCCTTAGAACCAAGGATGTGTGATTCACCGTGGTTGTTTAATATATTATAGATGGGGTTTGTAAGAGAAGTAAATGGCGAGGGTTTGACAAGCAGTGGGAGTTAAAAGATAAAGATCACACGATAAAGTGGGAGTTGTCACAGTTGCTCCTTTGCTGAATGACACTGTGCTCTTGGGAGATTCTGAAGAGAAAGTTGCAGATATTGGTGGATGAATTTTGGTAGGTGTGCAAAAGAAGAAAATTAAAAGTGAATACAGGAAGAGTAAGGTTATGAGGATAACAAAAATATAGGTGATGAAAGATTGGATTCAGATTGGAGGGGAGAGTATGGAGGAGTGAATGTATTCAGATATTTGGGATGACGTGTCAAGCGGATGGTCCATGAAGGATGAGGTGAATCATGAATTGAATGAGGGGAAAAGAAGTGAGTGTGCACTTAGGATTCTGTGAGACAACGAAACTTTGTCCTTTGGAGCAAAGAGGGGAATTATGAGAAGTATAGTTTTACCAACGCTCTTATATGGTGAGAAGCATGTGATGAATGTTGCAGCGAGGAGAAGGCTGGAGGCAGTGGAGATGTCATGTCTGAGGCAATGTGTGGTGGTGAATATAATCAGAATTCGTATGTTTTGGAAGTTAGGAGGAGGTGCGGGGATTAACCAAAACTGTTGTCACAGAGGCTGAGGAAGGGTTGTTGAGGTGGTTCGGACGTGTAGTAAGAGAATGGAGAGAAAAACAGAAATGACTTCAAAGAGTGTATCAGTCTGTATTGAAGGAAAAATAAAAGGGGGGGGCCCCGGGGTAAAAAAATAAAGGGGGGGCGGGCCTAGGAAAGGTTGGAGAGAGGGGGTAAAGGAGGTTTTGTGTGCGAGGGGCTTGGACTTCAGCAGGACCGTGCGTGAGCGTGTTTGATAGGAGTGAATGGGAGACGAATGGTTTTAATGTCACTTGACGTGCTGTTGGAGTGTGAGCAAAGTAATCAATTATGAAGGGGTTCCAAGGGAAACCGGGCCCCTGTCCGCCTTGAGTCCCTGGGAGATGGGAAGTACTGCTGCGCTCGAAGGAGGGGAGTTAATGTTGCAGTTTAAAAATCTGTAGTGTAAAGCACCCTTCTGCAAGACAGTGATGGAGTGAATGATGGTGAAAGTTTTTTCTTTTTCGGGCCAGCCCTGCCTTGGTGGGATCGGGCAGTGTGAAATAAAATAATAATAATAATAATAATAATAATTATATATATATATATATATATATATATATATAAATATAAAAATATAAATATAATGTGTGTGTGTGTAGTGTGTGTGTGTGTGTGTGTGTGGACGTGTGTGAGTGTTGTGTGTTGTGTGTGTGTGATAGAAAAAGAACTGTCTTGAACGAAAGTGAAAAGAGTCTTTTCCTATCTACTACCCAAAGGATAAGAGACAGTGTTGGCACTCTCTGCTTGGCCCTCCCCTAGGCACTGGCACCACCCCAAAACCGTGTTAATTCTATCCTTGAGAGGCGCTGGGACCCGGCAGGAGGTCTTGATAGAGAAACTTGGGACAGACTCTTGTCTCCCCGGCAACTTATTAGTAGTTTGGCCTGGCTGGAAGGAGGGGAGACTGGGAGAAGGGGTGAGAGGAGGGGATGGTGGAGAAGGGTTGGATTGCAGTTGTTGTTGGTGTTGCTGGTTGTAGTGTTTGTGGTGGTTGTGGGGTGGTATTATACTAGGGTCTTTTTCCCCCCCCCCCAGGGTGGCAGTTAAACTAGGTCGGGGTGGTAGTGAGGTGTGAGTAGAATGTACCAGTGGTGGAAATAGCTAGGGAGATGTCTCTCTCTCCCTCCACCAGACATATACGGCGTGCCGGATCCTCGAGCTGAAGTCAGCTACCCGAGGAAGGAGGTGGGGCGTTCTGCCCAGGGCAAGGAAGACTTCGACGACCCCCCTCTAGTACCCAAGACTGCCCACCCCACCAACAACGGTGAGAGAGAGAGAGAGAGAAGAAAGAGAAAGAGAGAGAGAGAGAGAGAGAGAGAGAGAGAGAGAGAGAGAGAGAGAGAGAGAGAGAGAGAGAGAGAGAGAGAGAGAGAGAGAGAGAGAGAGAGAGAGAGAGAATGTTTAAGACACGGATAAGAGCACTTGGAAATCCACTTCACATGAAGCTATCTTCTGAGAAGATCTGCTCTTAACTAAAGATAGATAGATAGACAGAGAGACAGAGAGAGAGAGAGAGAGAAAGAGAGATGTTAAATGTCCTTCTACATGTTCAAGACAATCAGTTCACTGAAAGAGAGAAGAGAAAGAGAGAGAGAGAGAGCTCTATGTACATTGTTTAGCGTCTCACTGATCATCTCTCCCAATAAAATGATTTCGTATGTATTTCTGAGCACTTCTGTGTCTCTCTGTTCCTCACACTCGTTATGTCTCCTCTGTTTCACTTAGAGCTACTTCTTATGTCTTCTATCTTTCACCTTCTTGCCAATGAAGACAGTTCTCTTTTTTTCAGCGTCAGGAGTCTTTCTCGCTCCTAAAGTCACTATGAAGCAACTCTTGCAGCATTTCCACTGCATTCTACGTCGGACTGTGTGTTGCAACACTTGCAACACACAGGGCTGACGTTCCTCGCTACTCATACTGCATATCAATATACGTCATTTTTTTGTATATGAAAGCAGTCAGGTATCTTTGCGTCCCCTCAGGACGTCATCTTGCGTCCTTCAGGACCCTGTGTTTAACAAGAATTATATATATATATATATATATATTATATATATTATATATATATATATATATATATATATATATATATATATATTATAATATAGGGAGGTACCACCTCTATATATATATAATGTACAAAACAACCACTGTGAAAAAATAGTGAAATTAATAATGTGAGAAGTCACAAAAGCGCTTGGAATTTCACTGTTTTTTCACAGTGGTTGTTTTACTGTGATTTTATTGCATAAATAATGAATTTGTTTGTGTTTATGATTCTCTCTGTAAATTCATGTTTATACTTATGTGTTGACAGGTGTGTATCCCTTCACAGGTGTGTCCGTGGCAGACATGACAGTGGGTGCCGGAGGGAGTTCCGCGTCAGGGCCAGACCTTTTAAATGGCTTCCTGCTGCAGCCTCTACCGCTCTTCATGTCCTGCCTCCTGCTGCTGTTATACCCGTGACATCCTCCTCCTACTACTACTACTGCTGTTACCGCTGCTCACCGCACTGTTGCTGCTGGCAATGCGCATTCCTATGAAATGAGCGACGTGGATCAATCACCGGCCGGTGATACTACAAAATTCCTTCACGTTCACTTGCGAGTGCCAGGAATGATGCCGTGTGGCACCCCTGTAACCTAGAGCCAGGCAACATACAACCTAGAAAAAAGGATCCGTGAGAGGTATTTCAGATATATGAAAGTACATCAGAAGAGACGTAACTCAAGGGAGGGAGAGGAGAGGTGTTCCTATACTCACACACACACACCTGCTGTATGTAATACCTAAGTCAGAGCACCGTTCTAACTTACACCACTCCCCGGAGAAGTGTATATATATATATATGAACATGTGTTAAGGGTGTTGACGACTGTTTCAGATAATTGTTATAGTATCTATGCCTGCTGCTCCTGAATCTGTTATCTCTCTAATATATATATATGTATGTGTATATATATATATATATATATATATATATTATATATATATATATATATATATATATATATATATATATATATATATATATAATGTATATATATATATATATATATATATATATATATATATATATATATATAATATATATATATATATATGTATGTATGTATATACATTATTGTCTTCAAGTCTTGTTCACTTTGATGTTATATTGTTCAATGTCAACATCAGATTTCAACCTTCTCTATCTTCTATCTTTCTCTATTATTGTGATTGTTCCTCCTCCCCCTTCTCGCTCCAATCCCCCCCTCTCTCTCTCTCTCTCTCTCTCTCTTCCCATCTCTCTCTCTCTCTCTCCCTCCCTGATGGGGTGTCTGCAGTGGCCGGACACGCGTGGCCCTCCTAGACAAACATCCGGCCTACGTGTCCGGTCGCTTCGAGACGAGTTGCCCGAACTGACGCGCGAGACTATTGACATCCGTTGGCTGAAACCTGGCGGTTTGCGAATTAGAGAGATAGTGGTCTAGAGTGGACGCTAATCGTAGTGCCTATCAGTGGATTCCAGACGGTGGAAATAAAAGAGAGAGAAGAGTGTGGTAGTTAGTCCCCTTTCACCTAGAGATGCAGAACTCCTCTATCTGACATCCTTCCTAAAAAACCTGTCCAGCCAGATGTGTCCGACCATCCTGAGGACAAAAAAAAAAAAGTGCTAGTGTCCATGGAAAGAGGGAGAAATGAGAAAGAGGAAAGTAGAGGGGGTATGTAGTCCGGATCTCACCATAGAAGCAGAGAATTCGCAGTGCCCCTTCTAAAACCAAACTGCCTCGCCAGATGTGCCCGTACCTACGTGAGCGGCGTCGAAAATTTGAATATGTGCCGGGAGTCCTACGGGAAAGTGGTCCAAAATAGACGGAGGGAAATGAGGGTGGTATGGTCCGCTCCGGATGACCACAGAGGGCGGCGTATTGGACGCAGTGGTCCGCTTCTGGAGACGAGTAAGTGGTCGATAAACTCCATGCGTCTGTCGTATTGGTCGTACTACTCAGCGTGCGTCGAATCTTGAATATCTACAGGGGTCAATGAATCACTGTCAGAGTGGCAAGGGGGCCATGAGTGGTCCGGTGTATGGACCGCCAGTCATGGGCCACACAGAGTGGTCTAGGCGTATTGGACCACTACCAGAGTGGTCCGGTGTATTGGACCACTACCAGAGTGGTCCGGTGTATTGGGAAACCACTACCAGAGTGGTCTGGTGTATTGGACCACATACCAGAGTGGTCCGGTGTATTGGACACTACCAGAGTGGTCGGTGTATTGGACCACTGTCAGAGTGGTCCGATGTATTGGACCACTACCAGAGTGGTCTGTGTATTGGACCACTACCAGAGTGGTCGGGTGTATTGGACCACTACCAGAGTGGTCCGGTGTATGGACCACTATCAGAGTGGTCCGGTGTATTGGACCACTACCAGAGTGGTCCGGTGTATTGGACCACTACCAGAGAGGTCCAGTGTATTGGACCACTGCCAGAGTGGTCCGGTGTATTGGACCACTATCAGAGTGGTCCGGTGTATTGGACCACTACAGAGTGGTCCGGTGTATTGGACCACTACCAGAGTGGTCACGGTATTGGACCACTACCAGAGTGGTCCGGGGTATTGGACCACTACCAGAGTGGTCCGGTGTATTGGACCACTACCAGAGTGGTCCGGTGTATTGGACCACTACCAGAGTGGTCCGGTGTATTGGACCACTACCAGAGAGGTCCAGTGTATTGGACCACTGCCAGAGTGGTCCGGTGTATTGAGACCACTATCGAGTGGTCCGGTGTATTGGACCACTACCAGAGTGGTCCGGTGTATTGGACCACTTCCAGAGTGGTCCGGTGTATTGGACCACTATCAGAGTGGTCCGGTGTATTGGACCACTACCAGAGTGGTCAGGTGTATTGGACCACTATCAGAGTGGTCCGGTGTATTGAACCACTATCAGAGTGGTCCGGTGTATTGGACCACTACCAGAGTGGTCCGGTGTATTGGACCACTACCAGAGTGGTCCGGTGTATTGGACCACTACCAGAGTGGTCCGGGTATTGGACCACTACCAGAGTGGTCCGGTTATTGGACCACTTCCAGAGTGGTCCGGTGTATTGGACCACTACAGAGTGGTCCGGTGTATTGGACCACTACCAGAGTGGTCCGGTGTATTGGACCACTACCAGAGTGGTCCGGTGTATTGGACCACTATCAGAGTGGTCCGGTGTATTGGACCACTACCAGAGTGGTCCGGTGTATTGGACCACTACCAGAGTGGTCCGGTGTATTGGACCACTACCAGAGTGGTCCGGGGTATTGGACCACTACCAGAGTGGTCCGGTGTATTGGACCACTACCAGAGTGGTCCGGTGTATTGGACCACTACCAGAGTGGTCCGGTGTATTGGGGGGTATGCCACTACCAGAGTGGTCCGGTCGTATTGGACCACTACCAGAGTGGTCCGGTGTATTGGACCACTACCAGAGTGGTCCGGTGTATTGGACCACTACCAGAGTGGTCCGGTGTATTGGACCACTACCAGAGTGGTCCGGTGTATTGGACCACTACCAGAGTGGTCCGGTGTATTGGACCACTACCAGAGTGGTCCGGTGTATTGACCACTACCAGAGTGGTCCGGTGTATTGGACCACTACCAGAGTGGTCCGGTGTATCTGGACCACTACCAGAGTGGTCCGGTGTATTGGACCACTACCAGAGTGGTCCGGTGTATTGGACCACTACCAGAGTGGTCCGGTGTATTGGACCACAACCAGAGTGGTCCGGTGTATTGGACCACTTCCAGAGTGGTCCGGTGTATTGGACCACTACCAGAGTGGTCCGGTGTATTGGACCACTACCAGAGTGGTCCGGTGTATTGGACCACTATCAGAGTGGTCCGGTGTATTGAACCACTACCAGAGTGGTCGGTGTATTGGACCACTACCAGAGTGGTCCGGTGTATTGGACCACTACCAGAGTGGTCCGGTGTATGGCCAAAATATCCTCAAGAATTATTTAAAAATAAAGTTAGTAATTAAGAACACTTCTCGTTGTTAGCATATTACCTCGTTACTTAGGAATGATAAACTAACGGTACTTGTTTATGTAATTGTTCTCTCTCTGTCTATCTATCTACCTATCTATCTGTCTGTCTTTGTTTACACAGGGTTCTACAAGGTTAGGTTAAGGTTCCCGACTTTATTTACAAGCTAAGAGCTGGTACCTGCATCAGCTCGGCTCGCTCTCGCTCTCTCTCTCTCCCTCCTCCCTCCCTCCCTCCCTCCTCTCTCTCTCCAAATATCGTATAATTTATCATTCCTGCGTCTCACATCATACTCTGACGTGTAGAATGTTTATATCATCTTATTCCTATATATTTTCTACGTGTATAGTGTCCTTCCTTATAGTATAATGTTCGAACATAAAAACATATCACTTTAACTTACGTAGTAGAAGGTACCAGCGACCTAACTTCCCGATACCTCTGTAGTTAATAGGTGCAGTATGCTCACGTAGGAACATACATGAATGTATGTGAAATACATATATATACACTTATATACACACATATCAAAATACCACAGTGAAAATAGGAAAAACACCTGAGCGCTTTCATGGGCTTACACATTCTCACTGTCTTGTTATTTCTTTCATATACACATATACACGCAGTATACATAGGTACACACAACATACATCTACACGTGGCAGTTATACTGAGGTGTTTCTCGTTATTGTGTTTCTTTTGTCTGAGAGAAACAGCGGTGGACCAGTTGTGGACCTGCCCTGAATTGACCGGCCACCACGGGCAACTGGAACCAAATGGGAACCAGCGGTCCAAGGAGAACCTGACCTCACAGGAGCAGCCACCAATGGAAACAGCAGAGAAACAGACAGACAGGAGAAAACAAAGCAAGGAAAGTAACTGATATAATTTCATATACAATAACCAGGCTATCCAAATCCCGCAAGGCAGGAGCCAGCACCAGCTACTGCCCTCCCCCTCCATCACACCACACCACCACCACTGTCGCTACCACTACTGTCACCCTTCCCCCCACTACTGGCTCCACCACTGTCACCACTACTACCACAACAAACAAAACTCTTACTACCACAACCACTACTGACACAAACAGCACCATCAACAATCTACTGTCACCATCAAGAAACTACTTCCATCATCACTATCACCACTAACCATCAACATTACCCTCCCCCCATCACAACACAAGAAAATGAATCAGTTTTAGTCAGTGATATAACGATTCAACCATGTCCTGCTGCTTCTATTGATGCAGCTGTTACTGCTACTATTACTACTACTACTACTGTTACTACTACTATTATTATTACTACTACTATTACTACTACTACTACTACTACTACTACTACTACTACACACCACTTACACTACAAGCTGGACTATCGAGCAATAGAAAATTAGGTTAGAAAATTATAAACTGATGTATTCTAGGCGCTGACTCGATCGCTGAGTTTGGCAGAGGAGACAGATTAAGCTTATTGTATTTATATATATATATATATATTATATATATATATATATATATATTATATATATATATATATATATATATATATATATATATATACGTTCTTGATAGATACATCTACTCCTCTAGGTAAGTCTAACAAGTGTTGCAGAAGTTTTCAATCAAGTGGTTCATGGCATCTTGTTGTGGGTATATAGGGCCCACTGACAATAACGCCGTATAGAGACTATACGGAAGCATTCCCCTTCTCGTGGTTCATAGGGCCACTCACAGTGGACTCCACGTACAGCCCGCACGGGAATAATCTTGTAATTCATAGGGCCACCCACAAGTTACACCGTACGGAGCCCTGCTCATGGCTGTGCGAAGGTAAACAAAGGACGTTCGCTACCGAGAATCCAGCAATGAATCCGGCTTCCCCGAGACGGGTCGGCGCCTACTTCACACACACATGTATCGTCGTGACGTTCGTTGCTCTTCCTGTTTTTTAAGCTCAAACTCTTGCATTCCCGCGAACTGTTCCTCTCATATTGCTGTTGGAGTATTGTCCTGGTCGTGTACATATTAATGTAGAGATTTTTTTCCTTTCTTTATGGCATAGCTGTCTCTCGCACGTGAAGTCAGCTGGAGGAAGGCGAGTGACGTGTGTTTGTGTATGTGTGTGTATGTGTGTGTGTGTGTGTGTGTGTGTGTGTGTGTGTGTGTGTGTGTGTGTGTGTGTGTGTGTGTGTGTGTGTGTGTGTGTGTGTATATAAGCATTGCTGACTTCACGTTTTTTCCTTCTTTCTCTACTTCTACACTCTCTCTCTCTCTCTCTCTCTCTCTCTCTCTCTCTCTCTCTCTCTCTCTCTCTCTCTCTCTCCCCTCTCTCTCTCTCTCTCTCTCTCTCTCACCACCAAAACTCGAATCTGGTCAAGTCATGATTTTACCTTGTTTTCCACCTTTCACCATTGTTTTTATACTGTACATAAATTTTGGTCAGGTGGCCGCCCCTACTCAACCCCCCCCCCCCTCCTTATTTTCCCACCTGACTAAAAATAAATAATAATATAGAAAGAAATTATAATTATATCAAACACTGATATATAAATTTTAAGTTTTAGAAAAAAAAAATTATCACAAAAATTTTTTTCGGATTTTTTTTAAATCCCACGAGAATAAAAAAAACTCTTCAGTGGCGTCATCGCTTCTCCCGGCACACCATTGGCTGTATATGTCCCATACGGGTTTAGCGCTTCCCCATAAATTAGTTTTATATATATATATATATATGTCGTGCCGAATAGGTAAAACTGGTCAATTAGCAAGAACTCACTTAAAAATTAAGTCCTTTCTAAAATTTTCTCATACGTTTAAAAATATATTATTTTTTTTATTTATGTTAAAATATAAATTAATTATTTCGTACCAAAAGAACCTTAGAAAACTTACCTAACCTTATTTTAACAAGCGCAATTTAATTTAGCTTAATCCAGCTACAGATATTTTATATAAGTTGATAATAATAAACAATCACAATAAAATTCCTTTTTTTCGGTTAAATTCACAAGGATTTTGAGAAATTATTTTTCATACAAAAAGTTCTCGTTTGCCCTTATTCGGAAGAAGAGAGTTGCTATTTTGGGTCCAAATACGCATATATTATGTATTCGGCCGGGGATATATATTATATATAATTATATATATATTATAATATATATATATATTATATATATATATATATATATATATATATATATATATATATATATATATATATATATATATAATATATATGATGTATAAGTTGATGACGTCACTGTGTCTTCCTCATTGAGTGACACAAGGGCATAAGTTCAGTAGTATCACTGAAAAGTAATTTTTTTCCCCTCTCAAATGTAATTTACGAGAGAGCGATATTATACAGGAAATTACTTGCGTTGCTGTGAAAATAATTTGTAGAGAACTGTCATAATGTTTACGTTGGTTAAAATAATCAGGAATGTAAAAAACTGGTTAAAATAATCAGGAATGTAACTTTTATAATAATCAGGAATGGAATTGGTTAAAATAATCTGGAATGTAATTGTTTAAATGATTAGGAATGTAATTCGTTAAATGATCAGGAATGTAATTGTTTAAATAATAAAAAATATAATTTATCAAAAATGGAATTATGGGATGGATGTTTATTGTAAAAAATAGTAATGTAAATGATGCATAAAATAAAATCGAGAATGTAATGGGCAAGGGAACTGATGTAAATTATTTACGCAACTTGTAAAACAGCTGTACCGGAGGTGAAGGTTGTAAACAGATATGTGTCTGTGTATGACACTCATTTACAGTCTTGTAAAAAAAATGTGAACGAATTGTGTAAAAAAATATTTAAATTTGTAAATTGTAAAAAAAAAAATTACTTTTTTTTTGTGTGTGTGTAAATTAGGAGCAGAATTCTAAGTCTTTAAATTGCCGATGTAAATCAAATCACTGTGGGGTAAAAATACGTAAATCTGTAAAAGAAAATGATTTACTCGTTTCTTAGCACTTTTGTGTCCTCCAAGAGGGAGGATGGAATTTTCACCTTAATTCTCCCCTGCTGTAGAGCTGAAAATCACCCAACGTGGCGAATAAAAGTATTTTGTTGACGACAACTCAATATTTTATTGTCCTTTTTATAGTTCTATTATATATATTAAATAATATATTTTTTCTATACTGAAATTTTTCAGTTTTCTTTAATGTATTTTCTAGCTATGTGTTGTTTTTCCAATACACATGCGGGACCAGGAGCTGTGAATCGACCCCTGCAACCACATATAGGTGAGTACACACACTAGACGAACTTCACTTCTTGTCTCAGGAAGAGGTTACCACAAGAGGAGACATCACCACGTCATACCAGATACTCAAGGGGACACAGAAGAGGTGGAGGAAGACAGGCCTAGCCCGACGGGGGATGGTAACGTCGCAGGGACGTCTTGATAACGTTCCATACAGGTCGAAACGTTGGCCCTAATGCTTTTATCGTTTCCTCGTAGCTAAGAGGGGCGATCCCAAGCGCTAGATATCAACACAAGGCAACGTATAAACATACGGCGTAACAAACATATGCAACTACGCACCACAACACGGAAAAATTTAGCCAGTACATAAGCCGGGAATAGTCATGTTAAGTTTGCTACACAGTAGCCAACACCATTAGTGTGTAAATGACACTGGAGAGAGCGAGAGAGAGAGAAAGGAGGGTGAGGTACTTGATAGAAGTTGAGTGGGGAGAGGGGGGAAGAGAACGGTTAGATTGGAGAAGATTGGTACTGGAGAGAGGGATTGAAAGAGAGACGGAAAGGATGAAGAGGAGAAGGGTTAGATGGAGTGAATGAGGCACTAGATGGAGAGAGAAGAAAGGAAGGATAGGAAACAAGGAAGGGATGGAAAAGATGGAAGGGATTGGGATGGGGGGATGATGTGGGTAGGCGTGTAAGTCAGAAATATTCACCGCTCGGGTTATATTGACACGCTCACCCCCGGTAACAGATCCCTGTACTTAGGCGTTACTGGGACTTTACCTTGGTGATGGTGGGTATGTGTTAGTGTCTTGGTGGTGGTGGAGGTACAACCACATCATGCTTGCCATGGTGTAGTCGTTCCTCTAGTCAACCACACACACACACACATCCTAGTCTTTGTTTAAATAAAATGGCTTAGTGCTCTACAGGCTATACGAAAATTTGATACATCTCATCCCCTAGTTCTCCGTATCCAACTTTGGCTACGCCGTATCTCTACCAAACATAAAGATATTGTTTTTTGTTGGGTCCCTGGTCATGTTGACGTACAGGGCAATGAACAGGCAGACACTGCTGCACGGTCAGCAGTACATGACCTACCAATTTCCTATCGAGGTGTTCCATTTCTGGACTATTTTGCTGTAATAGCTACCCACCTTCGCACCCGTTGGCAACAACGTTGGTCAACTCTGCTCGGTAACAAACTTCATTCTATTAAACCGAGCATAGGTTACTGGCCGTCTTCTTGTCACCAGTGCCGAGGTTGGGAGACCACTCTCTCCCGCCTTCGCATTGGCCACACTCATCTTACTCATGGGTATCTCATGGAGAGGCACCCTGTTCCTCTCTGTGAGCAGTGTCAAGTTCCAGTATCGATTAGCCACATTCTGTTAGACTGCCCTCTCTATCAATGAGCACGCAGAATTTACCTCCAACGTCGTCTTCGTTCTACTACTCTCTCTTTACCTTCCCTTCTTGCTGATGGACCCTCCTTTAATCCTGACTCTCTCATTGACTTCTTGACAACGACTGATTTACTCCACAAACTCTGATGATACTTTTCGCACTCCCCTCAGCCCTTTCTAGTTCAGTCTCTTGCTGCCCTTTACCCTTTCACCATCCACTACCCCGCTGTTATCCGTAACCTATTACTCATCCATCTCCCTTTTGCCACCTGATGCCCTCGCTTCCTTCCTGCCCTGCAGCGCTGTATAATCCTTGTGGCTTAGCGCTTCTTTTTGATTATAATAATAATTCAGAACTCAGCTTGTGAAGGTCAATTCACCTCGGCCTGTCTTGTCGCCCTTCATAATTACCCAGTAACTAGCACTCAAGAGAGCCTGTTCACTACATTTTGGTCCTTCCTCGACCGAACTGAGGCTTCATAATGGTCCGGGATGAACAGAAACCTCGTCTAACATGAATAAACATAGGTTAATTAAAAATAGGTCAATTAACCTATTTAACCTAATCCGCCATATCCTAATTTCACCAAATGAAACCTAACCTAATCTAACCTAAAGTAATCTAAACTAAGATGCGGAACTCAGAGACGGACCATAACAGAGACGGCACGGCAGGGTAAGTATGAAAGATCTTGACGGAATCTTCAATCAATTTAAAGTTAAGGATGAGTTGAACTTTGTCTTCAGGCGAGTTTGTGCACCTCAGGTCAGCAGTACTGTAGGGGAGGGGGGTGGCTGATTGGTGGTAGTAGTAGTAGTGGTGGTAGCTCCATGGAGGTCATGAGAGAGATGAGTTACACTATGTAGTCTACAGAGGGTGCCACGTAGCACCAGGAACCCCCCATCCCCATAGAGGGTGCCACGTAGCACCAGGAACCCCCCATCCCCATAGAGGGTGCCACGTAGCACCAGGAACCCCCCATCCCTATAGAGGGTGCCACGTAGCACCAGGAACCCCCCATCCCCATAGAGGGTGCCACGTAGCACCAGGAACCCTCCATCCCCGCAAAGAGAGTGCCACGTACCACTAGGCACCCCGTACAGAGGATGCCACTTAGCACCCGGCACCCCTATCCCCATAGAGAGTGCCACGTACCACTAGGCACCACCTACAGAGGGTGCCACAGCACCCGGCACCCCTATCCCCATAGAGGGTGCCACGTACCACTAGGCACCCCCTACAGAGGATGCCACTTAGCACCAGGCACCCCTCATCCCCATAGAGGGTACCACGTAGCACCAGGCATCCCTATCCCCATACATGGTGCTACATAACACCAGACACCCCCTTTTACACAGCAGCAGATGTCATGCATTTAACTGTATCTCACAGCTGTATCCTAACATCAGCAAGAGTCACCATGCATGACCCTTCCTCCATTTCAAAATACGCTGCTCATGACCTTTTTCAGCTTCCATATTTATATAATGTAACCGCGTGTGAACGATCGTTAACAACGTTGTTAACCCATTTACATAATTGACTATTTTGTTAATTCTTTCTTTTAATAAGTGAACGATAACATATTGAATTATATCATTTACAGGTATGGGTTATATGTGAGGGGTCCAAGAGCTTTTTTTGTGGGTTAAAGTTACACGTCACGTAACCTCCGGTTGAATCAGTATATAAGTGTGTATTTACAGAGGTGTGCAGAAGTGGGAGTGCATACACCTTGGGATGTATGTATGTATGTATATATTATATATATATATATATATATATATATATATATATATATATATATATATACAATCCTTACGTTAGGCGATTCAAATATTCTTGACTGGTGAGAACAAGGTTACCGTGCAGCCTTAATGGCCCCTCGTGTAGTTGATAGACTTGAAACCCACCACCTCAGTCAGTATACATCTGGAGGTTGAGTGAGGGTATACACGACTCTGACCGCGGTGTATATGTATACATACGAGTACATACGACTTCCGAGTGGATTTCTCTACAGAAGTGGGTTCCCCGAATAAGCTACCATTCAATTTTTACGTCAATTAGGGATTTACTAAGGTAAATTACATTCTAAGATTTTTTCCGATATTAGAATAGGATTTATTTTTAAAATACCACGTTTTTTCTCATTATTGTAGCGTTTTTACATACCGATATATTAAAGCAACTACGGTAGCGTTAGTCATCGAGGCACTCCACAGAGTGCCACCAGTGTCAATAGCTTTCCGAGCATATAGGAGGCACAGGGATGGCGGGGGTGGGGAGGGGAAGAGGGAGGGAAGTAATTATGATGGTTGGGGTGGGGGGCGCCATAACGTGATCGTTACTTACGTTGCTCATATCTCTTAGGCAATTCTTCCGTTTAGGGGTTTTAGGAGAAGTTTGTGTTGTGGAGCATTAGGAAATGTTAGTAAACAGTGAGTGAGTGAATAGTCAGAGTGAACAGAGAGAACAGTGTGTGTGTGCGTGTGTTAGAGAATTAAGTTAGCAGAAGACCTTTCAGACTATCTCCTGAGGAAGATTAACCACAGTCTGAAGAGTGAGAGAGGGAGGGAGGGAGGGGTAGAATTCAGTGAAAAAAAATGAAAGCAAAGAGAGAGGGAGAGAAAGCAAGCAAACAAACACATGTCATTTACACACGAATGCTCGCCTGGGATTTCAAACCCTTGTAAGTAAGAAGATAAGACAACACACACTGCTTCACTCTCCTCTACCCCTTCCCTGGGGCAGTAGTTAGTGAGGGGAAGGAAGGGGAAAAGAGAAAGGGGGGAGGAAGGGAGGTGGGAGGATGCAAGGGGAGGGGAAGATAAGATGGAGTGGGGAGAGGAGCCCTAGTCAGGGCAGGGGAAGTTTTTTTTTTTTTTTTCCCCAACTCCCTGAGAACCTATAATCGTCCTAAGTGACGGCTTTGCATCTGAGAAATTTACCTAAGTTACCCCAATATCCTGATCTTTTTTGGGTGGAGGTTATCCTAAGTAATTTACAAATGTTAAACTATGATAATTGTAGACGTATATACCTGTACCTAAATAACCACACTTATCCTCTTTTTCAATCGCCACTTTCTCTGATTATTTTCTTTCCCATTTTTTTTATCGTTCTTCCCGCTGGTCAAACTGCTGTCCACATTTAAACCTTCGCTCTGGAAACTCAACACAGGAGTCTCTGTAACACTCTTCAAGACTGGCAGTAAATGTCTCTTGCTGGGTCAAATGTCTTTCTTCCTGTGTCAATTTTTTTTTAATGTGCCAGTAAAGACAACTTTTGTCATTTTTTTCATTAAATGTTCATTTTTGAAGTACTAATCAATGTACGTTTTAATGTACCAGTAAATGAACATTGTTCAGAAGGACAGGTGAGTAAACACTTGGATATTATTATTATTATTATTATATACATTGATATACATGCCATTCGGTGTATATAAATACTAAGAGGTATATATGTTCCTCTCTTTCCTTCGCAACTCGAATAAGCATTGACATAAAACTGCCAAGTCACAAAAGATTTTAAAGGCTGGACAAAATTGACAACCCACGGCTTCGAAATAAAATTGCAGAAGTTTCGGACAGCCCGAAATATGAATTGCGATCAATGAGACTCGTGTTCAACACGGATATCTTCCATGTGGAGACGTTTCGCCAACCAGTGGTTTTATCAATTCCACAGAGAGAATAAATGCTGGAGACGGTGGAAGTCATGTTGTAATGAAGCGAGTCAATGGATGTCTGTTATCAGCCTGAGTGAGGCTGACCGTCCACTGGATTCGATACGGCGCAAGCTGTCAGCTGCCCTTACAACCCACTCAACAAGAAGTGGTCCACAGGGGTGACCCTGTCCACGGTGGTAGAGACCAGCAGGAATATTCCCACGGCGTACCCCCCAGTGAAGGCTTCCATTTGCGAAGAGGTGGCAGTGTGACAGCTGGTGGCAGTGTGACAGCTGGTGGTGGTGTGACAGCTGGACACTACCAGGATATTTAGCCACTGCAGTAAGGCCATCACTTAACGCCACATAGAAATATCGAATTGACGTGGCACCTACCTGACAGACTGGCACTCTGACGGACGCCAGGCACTACTACTGAGTGACAGGTGGGTCGAGGGAGGGGGGGTTGATTAGGAGAATACTGACTAGAGGTGGTGGTAGCAACGAGTAATTCTGGGGGAGAGGTGATAATGAGGACAGAAACATCGCATCATTGATGAAGAATTAAACACATGTGCAACATCTGGATATCTTTATTGTAGACGTTTCGCCATCCAGTGGCTTTACCAATACAAATTCTCCAACTCTAAGACTGAGGGACTGATTACCTCATCTTTTGTATATAGTTCTAATGTCTTCAAATTATATCCTTGAATTTGTATTGATAAAGTCACTGGATGGCGAAACGTCTACAATAAAGATACCCAGATGTTGCACATATGTCTAATTCTTTATCTTGTCGGTACTGTAAAACATGTACAATGCATCACTGAAATACCTGGTTATGTCAGTGTTGTATTCACACCCGCTCTCTTACACACCTGAAGCCAGTTATACCAAGTATATCGTTCACTTATATAAGGTGAACTAGAAGACTTGTAGATAAATAGTTCAGAGAACTGAAAAGTTGATAAATTAGACACATGTGTAACACTTGGGTGTTTTTGTAGCGGAAAAGTTTTGCCCATACAGTGGCTTCATCAGTCCAGTACAATTAATAGTGAAGATCAGGAGACTGAGGTAATCAGTCCCTCAGCCTGGAGTCGATGTAATCAGTCCATCAGTCTTGATAAGAATAAGGGACTAATTACCTTAATGTCCTTCTGATCTTTACTATCCTTCTTGGCAGTGGACTGATGAAACCAGTGTGTGGAGAAACATTTCCCCAATAAAGATACCGAAGTGTTCCACATGTCTAAATTTATCAACTAGAGGACATCAATACCCAAAGGTCGTGGTAGCCCACTTAATACCCTGGCCCAGTTTTTCTGGTACCCCTGAATAGGTTTCCCCATTGACTCCTGTCTTTTTGTCCAGCTTCTGGAGTACTGTTTGGTGCATTGTCAACTGTTTCCTACAGTCAAGGAAGATGTAGTCGACCCACCCAATGTTTTTGTTTTATCTGCTTAAGTTGTAGAAATTCGCGAGGACTGTTAAGTGATTCTCTCTCTCTCTCTCTCTCTCTCTCTCTCTCTCTCTCTCTCTCTCTCTCTCTTCTCTCTCTCTCTCTCTCTCTCTCTCTCTCTCTCTCTCTCTTCCTTTCTCTTCCTCTGTTTGTTTCTCTCTGTTTGCGATTCTGTGTTTCTCTTTCTGTCTGCGTTTCTTCCTCTCTCTTTGTGTGTCTCGTCCAGCAACCTTATAAAAAATGAATTGCAGTAGGTCTAATGGCCTATGCTACATAGGCACTTCTCAAATTCGACTGTTCTCACTCGTAGAGTTATCCAAACTATTTTTTAAAGGCAACCAAAATTTGACAATGATGGCCCTACTTGGCGGACTGGACCAATACTTTCCTATATCCTTTCTAAATCTAAGTTTATCCATCCTGGAACCATTGTTCAGGTTCTGTCTTGACAGGATATCCTCAGTACTTTATCTGTATTGGCTGCATTTATAAGAACCCTTGGTTACACTGACCTCCAGAACGTGTGATAATATACGTGTCTGTGAAAGTGGTCAGGAAGGCCGTCTTTTTTGTTATGACTATCGTGGTTATGACTATCGTGGTTGCAGGGGGTCGATTCACAGCTCCTGACCTCAAATCTGCTGAGAGAGAGAGAGAGAGAGAGAGAGAGAGAGAGAGAGAGAGAGAGAGAGAGAGAGAGAGAAACAGTGACAGGTGTGTGTCGCCTACACCTCTAGTTTAACGTGGGTAATCCAATCGTGGCTTGCTTCACCATCCACAGAATTGCCGACTAACCACTTCGAAACCCACTCACTCGAATGATGGGGGAGGAGGGATGGGTCATGGGGAGGGGGCGTCATGCCCACTCATCCGGATGAGAACTGACCCTCTGTGACTGCCTTGTGGGACGAGTGGGGGCACGAGAATAGGGTGGGAAGAAGGGACGAGAAGAGAGAAAAAGGAAGATGAAGGAGAAAGAAGCGAAGTAGAAAAAAATGGGGAAACTCGTTTGAAATGAGACTATGCAACGAGAATAACGAGAAGGAACTGAAAGGACAAGAAGAATAGAGCATGGAGAGAAGGGAAGAAAATGAAGGAAGTGGAAAAGAGGAGGAGATGAGAGAAATGAATACTGCTCATAAGAGATAAAAGTAAGTAAACATTACTCCCAAGGGTTTTAAGAAACTGCTTCCCAGGAATCAAAAACATTACTTCCCGAGGGTTAACGAGACAACCACGACTCCGCAAGACCTGAAACACACAACCACGACTCCGCAAGACCTGAAACACACAACCACGACTCCACAAGACCTAAAACACACAACCACGACTCCACAAGACCTGAAACACACAACCACGACTCCACAAGACCTGAAACACACGCACACAACTTCCCCAATATTAAACAGACGAACACAGTTCCCCACAATAATTTAGTAATAAAATATACATCAAACATTTTGCTAATAAAAACATTTTAGATATCTGTAAATATTCAAAGGACGAAATGGCCACGAGCAATAATAATTATAAATAATAATAATAATAATTGATGATTTTGTATCGTGCACAATTATTAGCTAATTATTAGTTAATTCCTACAGTCGCTTCATGAATGACAGTGAAAGATCACTACTTTCACTTCTTTCATTCTGGTTCTTCATTCCTTGTATTTCTGCTTTCTCTTTCTTTCATATAATCTGTTAGCAAATTTTCTAAGTAAACTTCAATGGGGGCACCGTATGATAGGCCTTTTTACAGTCTAAGAACGTGCAGTCTACCCACGCCTCCCTCCCCTTCCTAACCACTGTTTATCTCACGACTCTAATTTAAAAAATTAAAGCACGACCTTCCATGTTATGGATTCATGTTGGTGTTCTCTGGTAAATTTAGGCCTTTCAAGGTGTTCCTGGTGCTTCCTTCAGGAAATATTTTATCACCTATTTCTCCATCTTTCGTGATATTCCATCTGTTCCTACTTCCGTTTTTAGCTAAAATATTCATGTATATCACTGTACAAACAAGGTTTTTTACTTGAAATATGATTTGGCTTAATTTGTCGACTTAAAACTCAATTGTAGCGGCAGTTTTAATTAAGTGTGATTATTTCCGTATTTTAGCTAAAAAAAATGTCTGTGATGAGTTCTTTCTCGTTTCTGGTGCCAGTCATCTTTCATTTGTACGGGAATGGTATACAATACCGACAAGATGTAAATTAGACACGTGTGCAACATCTGCGTATCTTTATTGTAGACGTTTCGCCATCCAGGACATAATTTGAAGACAGAACTATAGACAGAAAATGAGGTAATCAGTCCCTCAGCCTTGGAATTAGTGTGAAGAGCACCGTAGTCGTGAAGATTCTTCACGACTACGGTCAGGTACTGACTTGAGGTGTTGTCCAGCTCCATCTTGAAGACAGCCAGGGGTCTATTGGTAATCCCCCTTGTGTATGCTAGGAGGCAGTTGAGCAGTCTTGGTCCCCTGACACTTATTGTGTTGTCTCTTAGTGTACTTGTGGCGCCCCTGCTTTCCACTGGGGGGGAGGGATGTTACACAGAATCCTCTTCCGTTCTTAAATTTATCCTCTACTTACACTTTACCTTCAAGGAGAATCTCTCTCTCTCTCTCTCTCTCTCTCTCTCTCTCTCTCTCTCTCTCTCTCTCTCTTACACACACACACACACACACACACACACACCTACCTGCCTCTCACCACTAATTAGCGGGTGCGTCCATCCCTGGCAAGGTCCAGTTGCTTCTCAGTCATTATTACAGTCAAATGGAGCGGTAACATGTCTGGAACACGCTGCTTGCTCCGACAGGATCCCATGTAACGTGTTGGACTCCGGTGACCCGCCCATGTAACGGACTCCGGTGACCCGCTCATGTAACGTGTTGGACTCCGGTGACCCGCTCATGTAACGTGTTGGACTCCAGTGACCCGTCTTATACTTTGGTCAGTGGTGACCCGTGTCACCACCACCAGGCCTCGGGGTCGACCTGGTACAAACCTGGTATCCCCTAGGTATACCCTAGCAATCTTGCAGTGACCTGTAACTAGCAATCTTGCAGTGACCTGTAACTAGCAATCTTGCAGTGACCTGTAACTAGCAATCTTGCAGTGACCTGTAACTAGCAATCTTGCAGTGACCTGTAACTAGCAATCTTGCAGTGACCTGCAACTAACAACCTTGTGTGCTCTCCGTGTTTACAATAATTTGCATTAGGATAGTGTTAATATATTTAAAAATCATTATTTTTAGTAATAATGGCAGTAGTGTCCCCACACTGGGTGAGAAGTATGGCCAAGCTTCCTTACACCTGATGGCCCTGTTAACCTGGGTGTTAGTTGACTGTTGTGGGTGGCATCCTGGGGATGCGCTATAAGCCTGAGAATAACAGCTCAAAGCTTGTAAATTCATGCAGCGTTGTATAGCCCTTGTGGTTTAGCGCTTCTTTTTGATTATAATAATTGTAAATTCATATTTTTTTTAAAAGCTTAACTAACTCACGGATCACTAACAAGCTACTGTCATCTAACAACCAGCTAGTAATATTCTAACAAGGTGGCACTGTGAGGTGCCAAACTAATAAGGTGGTACTGTGAGGTGCCTAACAAGATGGCACTATAAGGTGCCAAACTAATAAGGTGGTACTGTGAGGTGCCTAACTAACAAGGTGGCACTATAAGGTGCCTAACGAGGTGGCACTGTGAGGTGCCAAACTAACAAGGTGGCACTGTGAGGTGCCAAACTAACAAGGTGACACTGTGAGGTGCCAAACAAGATGGCACTGTGAGGTGCCAAATTAACAAGGTGGCACTGTGAGGTGCCAAACTAACAAGGTGGCACTATGAGGTGCCAAACTAACAAGGTGGCACTGTGAGGTGCCAAACTAAGGTGGCACTGTGAGGTGCCAAACTAAGGTGGCACTGAGGTGCCAAACTAACAAGGTGGCACTGTGAGGTGCCAAACTAACAAGGTGGCACTGTGAGGTGCCAAACTAACAAGGTGACACTGTGAGGTGCCAAACAAGATGGCACTGTGAGATGCCAAATTAACAAGGTGGCACTGTGAGGTGCCAAACTAACAAGGTGGCACTGTGAGGTGCCAAACTAACAAGGTGGCACTGTGAGGTGCCAAACTAAGGTGGCACTGTGAGGTGCCAAACTAAGGTGACACTGTGAGGTGCCAAACTAAGGTGGCACTGAGGTGCCAAACTAACAAGGTGGCACTGTGAGGTGCCAAACTAAGGTGGCACTATGAGGTGCCAAACTAACAAGGTGGCACTGTGAGGTGCCAAACTAAGGTGGCACTGTGAGGTGCCAAACTAAGGTGACACTGAGGTGCCAAACAAGGTGGCATGAGGTGCCAAACTAACAATTTGGCACTGTGAGGTGCCAAACTAAGGTGGCACTATGAGGTGCCAAACTAACAAGGTGGCACTATGAGGTGCCAAATTAACAAGGCGGCACTGTGAGGTGCCAAACAATGTGGCACTGTGAGGTGCCAAACAAGGTGGCACTGTGAGGTGCCAAACAAGGTGGCACTGTGAGGCGCCAAACAAGATGGCACTGTGAGATGCCAAAGGTGGCACCGAGGTGCCAAACTAGTAAGGTACGAGGTGGCACTGCGAGGCACCAAACAAGGTGGCACTGCGAGGTGCCAAACTAGCTAACAAAGTGGCACTGTGAGGTGCCATCATTGGCAATAACTCATTTTTTATGAACGAGCAGAAATAATTTTGAGTGAACGAAAGAGTGTGTGTTTTGTTTTTTTTTCTTCGACTTGGTTTAGTTTTTTAAATGGGGAGTTGGTGGGGGGGGGAGGATGAGAGGGGAAAGAGAGAGGGGGAGAGAGGGGAAAGAGAGAGGGGTGGGAGAGAGGGGTCCACAGATGTTCACAGCTGACTTTTTTAATTAAAATGAGAGTTGTAATATTCGATCATAGTGTGACACCCGTCTACCCCCCCCCTCCAATACCTATCTCCCCCTCCCTCTTTCTGCTTTGGTCCCCCCTTTATCCCCCTCTCCCTCTATCCTCCCCCCCTCTCTATCGCATCTATATCCCATCCCCTACCACCACTGGTACCAGATAGACATGCATACCAGTCTGCTTCTATTCTGAAAACAATGGGTGTCTATGTATATATATATATATATATATATATATATATATATATATATATATGTATAAAATATATATATATATATATATATATATATAATGGGTGTATATTATTAAAAGAGCAGTTATTGAAACGTATGCAGATATATTTCTCTAAATACTGAACAGGACGATCTACAGCTACACAGGGGGGGGGGGAGGGAAAAAATTCCTAAATATATGAAAAATTTACAAAATATTTTAGTGATATGAAAATGTGACAGAGAAATAATATTTCCTTTATTATTATTATTTGTAGCGTCTTCAGAGAAAAGGACCCCATGATTAATTATATATTTTGGAGAGAAATTTATAAAATTATTATTATTATATCCTGTGAGTGGACAAGGATCTTCCTCAATATATCTAAGAACTCGTCCCATTTTTTATGAAAATACCCCGGAAATATAGCAATGTTGAGAAGAGTAACACACACACACGGGGGGGGGGACACATGATAATGACATATAAAATACTGAGAGGAATCGACAAGGTGGACAGACAGGATGTTCCAGAGATGGGGCACAGCAATAAGGGGACACAGTTGGAAGTTGAAGACACAGATGAATCATGGGGGTGTTAGGAAGTATTTTTTTCAGTCACAAAGTTGTCAGGGAGTGGAATAGTTTGGGAAGCGATGTAGTGGAGGCAGGAACCATTGTTGCAACCCCTGAATGGGTTGCAATATATATAATGTATATTATGATTATGAATATAATGTATATATATAATTATCACCTTTTCATATAATTTTATATTGCTTATATTTGCGATAATAGCTAAGTCGTAAATGTATTGCTTTATATTATTTGACGTAGTTATGTTGTGAGGTAGGATGTTACATATTATGTGCTCAGTTCAAGTCTTGATTGTCTAACTACTGTAATTATCGCTTGTGGCTCGTTAAACTGCCGGCTTCTCGTTGTTGCTGGGCAGCAACCCACGGAGCTATCACGTGATCGAGGGGGGGGGTGTCCTCACCTCGCCTGAAGTATTCAATCTGGTCTAGACTCTCTTGGTGGTTGGACAGATTGTCTGTCTCATTATTCTTGTTAGTTCTGTAGAACTCTGTTCACAGAACATTGTATAGACTTAGTGATTTTCGACGTTTTACTGAGGTTGTGTGTCACATAGACACTCGAAACATCTCAGGTCCTGAGCTGTAACTTCTCACTTAACTTGTACTGGTATCTGTGTATGATCACAGTCGGGGATTTTCTTATGCTGAACTTAGATTCAGTAGTATGGGAGTTTTGTGACTTTTGTGGAGGATCTGCTGATGGTCCCTACTTAGTGTCGTTATATTATCTCCTTGTTCCTGATTCTGTGTCGCAGTTGCTTGTTATATTGCTATTGGGCTTAGCATTCTTTTTGTTGTTCAAGCAGACTGTTCTGATTGCCAGTTGGTTAAGAAGTTAGTTTATGTGAGGACTTTGTCAGTCACTTGTTTAAGTCTAGTCGAGTCGTGAGACATAGCGAACTACTTAGAGCACTTATACGCATACACAAACTTGTACATATTTGTAATATCTTATTAAATGTTAATGTACCAGACGGTACTTAAGAATTATAAATGTGATATGTGCTTTCAGCACAATAATACTGTACTCGAGAGATTGATATTATTTTGATTACTGTGATTAATTTAACTGGATAATATACCTCTAGACTTAATAAATTTATTAAATTTTAATTTCTCTAGTTAGTAGCCTACCAGTTGTAATCCTGAAGCACTATTAATTCATACTGAATTCTAATGGATAATTGGACAAGGATACTGACTACTTGTTACGAAAACCCAGTAACGGGCTGGATGCTAGAAGGGCAGTCCTTTCTAGTATTACCTGGAGATCTCTAAGCTTTTAGAATCGCGTTTTTTGTAACAACCATACATATGATAAAGCTCATGGAGCAGGGAAAGACTGGACCTAGTGGCGACCAGTGAAGAGGAGAGGCCAAAAGCTGTGACTCGACCCTTGCAAACACAATTAGGTGAGCGCGCGCGCGCACACACACACACACACACACACACACACACACACACACACACACACAGTACAAATAGGTGAGTACACACACACACACAACGATATGTTTCCTGAATCAAAAGCTGGAAAGGGAAAGAAATAGAATTTAGTCCAACGAATCCAAAGTTAGATGTGCTGAAACCTGCAGGGGATCTGCCAGGTGCACAGTGATCGCATGTTGCCTGAGGAACACCCGTAATTCGGTGGGCAGCGCACTCGGCTCACTGAGGTCCGTGGTTTGATCCCCGGTGCTTGGGTAAACATTTGGGGGCGTGTTTGTTTAAAATACCTGCTGTTCCTGTTCACCTAGCAGTAAATAGGTACCTGGGTGTTAGTAGACTGGTGTGGGTCGCATCGTAGGGGACAAAAATTAACCTAATTTGCCAGAAATGCTTTGCATAAGAAGGGGCTTTCTGTATAGTATATTATTGATGTCAGCTATGGTCTGTATAAGTTGTATCATGTACTTGTAGAAACAAAGATAAAAGCTTCAGTCTCTTCGAGATCTGAGGACTGGAGGTGGAGGAGACTTTACTGTTTCGAGATAATGTTTACCGAGAGATGTCTGTGTGAATACATTGAGAGTTGTATGTGTCTGTGTGAATACACTGAAAGGTGTATGTGTCTGTGTGAAACTAAGGGGCGAGTGTATTTACACGGAAAGGTGTAATGTCTATCAGTGTGAATACATGGAGAGGTGTATGTCTATCCACTTACACCGAGAGGTGTATATGTTTTGTTGTATATACACAGAGTTTACGTTAATTCATATTTTAGGTATTAAGTATGCTAGACTAGTAGTGAACAGGTAACGTGAAACGTTAATGACTCCTTTGTAGTGGAAAGGCTTGAAACACTTCACTGAACAACCAGCCTTGGAGATCTGATCAGATATATATATATAAAGCTACAGAGAGTTGAGCTAAAACCAGAGTTACCTAAATACATATGTGTGACCTCGGTAAGGTCACACTGGTCGACAGTGAGGTGCTGCCACCATCCCAGCTTCAGGAAGAAATCAGGACCTGCCTTCAGTGCCTTCAGCTTTGAAGTGCCTTCATGAATCAACCTTCGGATCGCGGAACTATCTAAAGAGGCGAGGCACTTTTTCAAACACCCCTTCCCTCCTCTCATGGCTGAAGTCCCTTCAAGAGGGACTTTCGTCTCATTGCTTATGTTTTCTTGCTGTCACACACACTCTCTCTCCGACCAACTTTCTCCATCAGCATTTCTGGGGGAAAAGTTGTCGCTATTTGGTCCCGTTACGTGGCTGGCTGGGCCGTGAACTCTCTCATAATTCCTAGTCACAAACTTGAGCTTATGATATTGTGTGATTGGTTAATAAGGGATTTAAAGCCTATAGATTGCACGAGGGTCATTAAGGCTGCATATCTCCTGTTCACGACCAGTCTAGGATACTCTGCACACTCGCGGAGATGAATGATATACAATAGCGACACGATGGAAAAAAAAATACAAATGTACTTATGTACTCTTTACCCAGGTAGATCTGTTTGTGACTTGATAAAGCTCACTGTGTGGGCGGAATGTATTATATTGCATTTGTTTATTATTCCATCTACACCCTTGTAAGAGAAACTGAGATGAACTCTCAGCGTGCACAGATAGAGACGTATCTCTGTGTGGAGGTGTAGTTAGACCCGCCCATACATTCCCCCCGTCCTCACCCGGGATTCCAACCCGACACCCTCAGTGTTGTGAGCCGAGCGCTCGACTGGTACATTACCTTGCATCAACCTGGCTTTAAGCGCGACGGATCCTGGGGCTTAATCTGAGCGCTGAAATTAGCGCGTGTAGCGGGCAGTATGCAGGCAGCTCCCTGGAGGCACCTGGCTACCTTTGTTAACGCTGCCCAATACCTCTCTGAGCTTCAATCTGCTCAGCATCGAGAGAGAGAGAGCTGGAAAGACTCTTCTGAATCCTGAGCATCCGGAGCCCCCAATATTCTCTTTCTGCTTTATACTTGGAGGAGTGTTTCGGGGGTCAGCGCCCCCGCGGCCAGGTCCATGATGGATCATTCAGCGAAAGCAGTACTGAAGGCTCGAACTTCCTAAAACACACACACACACACACACACACACACATACACACACACACACACACACACACACACACACACACACACACACACACACACACACACACACACACACACGAGGAGAGTGGTGGAGCACCTGGAACGGAACAAGATTATAAACGCCAACCAGCATGTATTCATGGAAGGCAAATCCTGTGTCACAAACCTTCTGGAGTTTTATGACAAAGTAACAGAAGTAAGACACGAGAGAGAGGGTTGGGTTGGTTGCATTTTCTTGGACTGCAAGAAGACCTTTGACACAGTCCCTCACAAGTGATTAGTGCAGTAACTAGAGGATCAGGCACGTATAACAGGAAGGGCACTGCAATGGATCAGAGAATACCTGACAGGGAGGCAACAACGAGTCATGGTACGTGATGAGGTATCACAGTGGGCGCCTGTGACGAGCGGGGTTCCACAGGGGTCAGTCCTAGGACCAGTATATGTGGTATATGTGAATGACATGATGGAAGGGATAGACTCGGTGTCCCTGTTCGCAGATGATGTGAATTTAATGAGGAGAATTAAATCAGAGGAGGATCAGGCAGAACTACAAAGAGACTTGGACAGGCTGTACACGTGGTCCAGCAACTGGCTCCTCAAATTTAACCCCGCCAAATGCAAAATCGTGAAGATCGGGGAAGGGCAAAGACCGCAGATAGAGTATAGGCTAGGTGGCCAAAGACTGCAAACCTCAATCAAGGAGAAAGATATTGGGGTGAGTATAACACCGAGCATGTCATCAACCAGATAATTGCTGCAACATATGGGCGCCTGACAAACCTGAGAATAGCGTTCCGATACCTTAGTAAGGAATCGTTCAAAACATTGTACAGAGTGTACGTCAGGCCTATACTGGATTGTGCAGCACCAGTTTGGAACCCACATCGGATCAAGCACGTCAAGAAATTAGAGAAAGTGCAAAGGTTTGCAACAAGGCTAGTACCAGAACTAAGGTGAATGTCCTACGAAAAAAGGTTTAGGAGAAATCGGCCTGACGACACTGGAGGACAGGAGGGTCAGGGAAGACATGATAACGACATACAAAATACTTCGTGGAATAGATAAGGTGGACAGAGACAAGATGTTCCATAGATGGGACACAGACACAAGGGGTCACTATTGGAAGTTGAAGACTGACGAGTAACAGGGATGTTAGGAAGTATTTCTTCAGTTTCAGAGTTGTCAGGAAGTGGAATAATCTGGCAAGTGATGTAGTGGAGGCAGGAACCATACATAGCTTTAAGACTAGGTATGATAAAGCTCATGGAACAGGGAGAGAGAGGACCTAGTAGCGATCAGTGAAGAGACGGGGCCAGGAGTTATGAATCAACCCATGCAACCACAAATAGGCGCGCGCGCACACACACACACACACACACACACACACACACACACACACACACACACACACACACACACACACAGTAAAGGATCACAATGATCAAAGTCCCATGTGTCACCAGCATCACCCTCTTGACGGCTACTCCTTGTGCTTCACTTTAACCCATTATCCCTCCTCCTCCTTCCCTCCTTCCCTCCTTCCTTCCTTCCTTCCTCCTCCTTCCCTCCTTCCTTCCTCCCTCCCTCCCTCCTCCTTCCTCCTCCTTCCTCCTCCAACTCTGAAGGGAAAGGTAAATACAGAAGTATATGTATGGGTGTATTTCCTGTACTCTGTATAAAGTTATACACGGAGAGAAACACTGAATTGTTCCAGTCACGGTACTGTGGGTTGTGAATTGTTCCAGTCACGGTACTGTGGGTTGTGAATTGTTCCAGTCACAGTACTGTGGGTTGTGAATTGTTCGTCACAGTACTGTGGGTTGTGAATTGTTCGTCACAGTACTGTGGGTTGTGAATTGTTCGTCACAGTACTGTGGGTTGTGAATTGTTCGTCACGTATGTGGGTTGTGAATTCGACAGGGACTGTGGGTTGTGAATTGTTGTCACAGTACTGTGGGTTGTGATTGTTCGTACAGTACTGTGGTTGTGAATTGTTCGTCACAGTACTGTGGGTTGTGATTGTTGTACAGTATGTGGGTTGTGAAATTGTTCGTCACAGTACTGTGGGTTGTGAATTGTTCGTCACAGTACTGTGGGTTGTGAATTGTTCGTCACAGTACTGTGGGTTGTGAATTGTTCGTCACAGTACTGTGGGTTGTGAATTGTTCCAGTCACGGTACTGTGGGTTGTGAATTGTTCGTCACAGTACTGTGGTTGTGAAATTGTTCCCGTCACGTACTGTGGGTTGTGAATTGTTGTCACAGTTGTGGGTTGTGAATTGGTCGTCACAGTACTGTGGGTTGTGAATTGGTCGTCACAGTACTGTGGGTTGTGAATTGGTCGTCACAGTACTGTGGGTTGTGAATTGTTCGTCACAGTACTGTGGGTTGTGAATTGTTCGTCACAGTACTGTGGGTTGTGAATTGTTCGTCACAGTACTGTGGGTTGTGAATTGTTCGTCACAGTACTGTGGGTTGTGAATTGTTCGTCACAGTACTGTGGGTTGTGAATTGTTCCAGTCACGGTACTGTGGGTTGTGAATTGTTCGTTACAGTACTGTGGGTTGTGAATTGTTCCAGTCACGGTACTGTGGGTTGTGAATTGTTCCAGTTACGGTACTGTGGGTTGTGAATTGTTCGTCACGGTACTGTGGGTTGTGAATTGTTCGTCACGTATGTGGGTTGTGAATTGTTCCAGTCACGGTCTGTGGGTTGTGATTGTCCAGTCGGTACTGTGGGTTTTGAATTGTTCCAGTCACGGTATGTGGTTGTGAAGTTCCAGTCCGGTACTGTGGGTTGTGAATTGTTCCAGTTACGGTACTGTGGGTTGTGAATTGTTCGTCACGGTACTGTGGGATGTGAATTGTTCCAGTCACGGTACTGTGGGTTGTGAATTGTTCCAGTCACGGTACTGTGGGTTGTGGATTGTTCCAGTCACGGTACTGTGGGTTGTGAATTGTTCCAGTCACGGTACTGTGGGTTGTGAATTGTTCCAGTCACGGTACTGTGGGTTGTGAATTGTTCCAGTCTTCGTACATTGACTTAGTTGTTAAATGTCTCAGTGTTACAGCGTCCTAGTTTACCATTGTACCACTGTCCCATTGTAAAACTGTATAAGGGTACCACTGTCCCAGTGCACCACTGTTCGTGTACCACTGTCACCGTGTACCACTGTTCCAGTTTACCTCTATACAAGTGTACCACTGTACCACTGCTCCACTGTTCCAGTGTACCACTGTTCCAGTATATCACTGTTCCAGTATACCACTGTTCCAGTATACCACTGTTCCAGTATACCACTGTTCCAGTGCACCACTGTCACAGTACACCACTGTCACAGTGTACCACTGTCACAGTGTACCACTTTACCACTGTCCCAGTGTACCACTGTTCCAGTGCACCACTGTCAGTGTACCACTGTTCGTGTACCACTGTCCCAGTGTACCAGTGTACCACTGTACCAGTGTTCCAGTGTACCACTGTACCAGTGTTCCAGTGTACCACTGTACCAGTGTTCCAGTGTACCACTGTCCCAGTGTTCCACTGTGTAACTGTGCCACTGTTCCAGTGTACCACTGTACCACTGTCCCAGTGTACCACTGTACCACTGTCCCATTGTACCACTGTACCACTGTCCCATTGTACCACTGTACTACTGTCCCAGTGTACCACTGTCCCAGTGTACCACTGTATCACTGTCCCAGTGTACCACTGTACCACTGTCCCAGTGTACCACTGTACCACTGTCCCAGTGTACCACTGTACCACTGTCCCAGTGTGCCACTGTACCACTGTCCCAGTGTATCACTGTACCACTGTCCCAGTGTACCACTGTCCCAGTGTATCAATGTACCACTGTCCCAGTGTACCACTGTCCCAGTGTACCACTGTACCACTGTACCACTGTCCCAGTGTACCACTGTACCACTGTCTCAGTGTGCCACTACCACTGTCCCAGTGTATCACTGTACCACTGTCCCAGTGTACCACTGTCCCAGTGTACCACTGTCCCAGTGTACCACTGTCCCAGTGTATCACTGTACCACTGTCCCAGTGTATCACTGTACCACTGTCCCAATGTACCACTGTACCACAGTCCCAGTGTATCACTGTACCACTGCCCCAGTGTATCACTGTACCACTGTCCCAGTGTACCACTGTACCACTGTCCCCGTGTACCCTGTACCACTGTCCCCAGTGTACCCCTGTACCACTGTCCAGTGTACCACTGTCCCAGTGTACTACTATACCACTGTCCCAGTGTACCACTGTACCACTGTCCCAGTGTACCACTGTACCACTGTCCCACTGTACCACTGTCCCAGTGTATCACTGTACCACTGTCCCAGTGTATCACTGTACCACTGTCCCAGTGTACCACTGTACCACTGTCCCAGTGTACCACTGTACCACTGTCCCAGTGTACCACTGTACCACTGTCCAGTGTAACTGTTCATGTCCCAGTGTACCACTGTACCACTGTCCAGTGATCATGTACCACTGTCCAGTGTATCACTGTACCACTGTCCCAGTGTATCACTGTACCACTGTCCAGTGTACCACTGCACACTGTACCAGTGTACCCTGTACCACTGTCCCGTGTACCACTGTACCACTGTCCAAGTGTATCACTGTACACTGTCCCAGTGTATCACTGTACACTGTCCAGTGTACACTGTACCACTGTCCCAGTGTACCACTGTACCACTGTCCCAGTGTACCACTGTACCACTGTCCCAGTGTACCACTGTACCACTGTCCCAGTGTACCACTGTACCACTGTCCCAGTGTACCACTGTACCACTGTCCCAGTGTACCACTGTACCACTGTCCCAGTGTACCACTGTACCACTGTCCCAGTGTACCACTGTACCACTGTCCCAGTGTACCACTGTACCACTGTCCCAGTGTACCACTGTACCAGTGTACCACTGTACCACTGTCCCAGTGTACACTGACACTGTCCCAGTGTACCACTGTACCACTGTCCCAGTGTATCACTGTACCACTGTCCCACTGTCCCAGTGTACCACTGTATCACTGTCCCAGTGTACCACTGTCCCAGTGTATCACTGTACCACTGTCCCAGTGTACCACTGTCCAGTTTTACACTGTACTACTGCCCAGTGTACCACTGTCCCAGTGTACCACTGTACCACTGTCCCAGTGTACCACTGTCCCAGTGTACCACTGTACCACTGTCCAGTGTACCAGTGTACCACTGTCCCAGTGTACCACTGTACCAGTGTACCACTGTACCACTGTACCACTGTCCCAGTGTACCAGTGTACCACTGTCCCAGTGTACCACTGTACCACTGTCCCAGTGTACCACTGTACCACTGTCCCAGTGTACCACTGTACCACTGTCCCACTGTCCCAGTGTACCACTGTCCCAGTGTACCACTGTACCACTGTCCCAGTGTACCACTGTCCCAGTGTACCACTGTACCACTGTCCCAGTGTACCACTGTACCACTGTCCCAGTGTACCACTGTACTACTGCCCCAGTGGACCACTGTCCCAGTGTACCACTGTCCCAGTGTACCACTGTCCCAGTGTACCACTGTACCACTGTCCCAGTGTACCAGTGTACCACTGTCCCAGTGTACCACTGTACAGTGTACCACTGTACCACTGTCCCAGTGTACCACTGTACCACTGTACCACGTGTTACCACTGTCCCAGTGTACCACTGTACCACTGTCCCGCCCAGTGTACCACTGTACCTGTTACCAGTGTACCACTGTACCACTGTCCCAGTGTACCACTGAAACCCCTGTCCAGTGTACCACTGTATCACTGTCCCAGTGTACACTGTACCACTGTCCCAGTGTACCACTGTACCACTGTCCCAGTGTACAAATATTTCCCCCTGTCCAGTGTCCACTGTACCATCTGTCCCAGTGTATCACTGTACCACTGTCCCAGTGTACCACTGTACCACTGTCCCAGTGTACCACTGTCCCAGTGTACCACTGTACCACTGTCCCAGTGTACCACTGTACCACTGTCCCAGTGTGCCACTACCACTGTCCCAGTGTACCACTGTACCACTGTCCCAGTGTATCACTCTACCACTGTCCCAGTGTACCACTGTCCCAGTGTACCACTGTCCCAGTGTCCCAGTGTACCACTGTCCAGTGTATCACTGTTAAACCACTGTCCCAGTGTATCACTGTACCACTGTCCCATGTACACTGTACCACATGTCCCAGTGTATCACTGTACCACTGCCCCAGTGTATCACTGTACCACTGTCCCAGTGTACCACTGTACCACTGTCCCAGTGTACCACTGTACCACTGTCTCAGTGTATACTGACCACTGTCCAGTGTACCACTGTCCAGTGTACTACTATACCACTGTTTCCCAGTGTACCACTGTACCACTGTCCCAGTGTACCACTGTACCACTGTCCCACTGTACCACTGTCCCAGTGTATCACTGTACCACTGTCCCAGTGTATCACTGTACCACTGTCCCACTGTACACTGTCCAGTGTACCACTGTACCACTGTCCCAGTGTACCACTGTACCACTGTCCCAGTGTACCACTGTACCACTGTCCCAGTGTACCACTGTCCCAGTGTACCACTGTACCACTGTCCCAGTGTACCACTGTACCACTGTCCCAGTGTACCACTGTACCACTGTCCCAGTGTACCACTGTACCACTGTCCCAGTGTATCACTGTACCACTGTCCCACTGTCCCAGTGTACCACTGTCCCAGTGTACCACTGTATCACTGTCCCAGTGTACCACTGTCCCAGTGTATCACTGTACCACTGTCCCAGTGTACCACTGTACCCCTGTCCCAGTGTACCACTGTACTACTGCCCCAGTGTACCACTGTCCTAGTGTACCAGTGTACCACTGTCTCAGTGTACCACTGTACCAGTGTACCACTGTACCACTGTCCCAGTGTACCAGTGTACACTGTACCACTGTCCCAGTGTACCAATGTTCCAGTGTACCACTGTACCACTGTCCCAGTGTACCACTGTCCCAGTGTACCACTGTCCCAGTGTACCACTGTACCACTGTCCCAGTGTACCACTGTACCACTGTCCCAGTGTACCACTGTACCACTGTCCCAGTGTACCACTGTCCCAGTGTACCACTGTACCACTGTCCCAGTGTACCACTGTCCCAGTGTACCACTGTTCCAGTGTACCACTGTCCAGTGTACCACTGTCCCAGTGTACCACTGTACCACTGTCCCAGTGTACACTGTACCACTGGTCCAGTGTCCACTGTCCCAGGTGTACCACTGTCCCAGTGTCCCACTGTACCACTGTCCAGTGTACACTGTCCAGTGGTACACTGTCCCCAGTGTACCTGTCCAGTGTACCACTGTCCCAGTGTACCACTGTCCAGTGTACCACTGTACCACTGTCCCAGTGTACCTGTACCACTCTCCAGTGTTCATGTCCAGTGTACCACTGTCCATGTGTACCCCTGTACCACTGTCCCAATGTACCACTGTACACTGTCCCAGTGTACCACTGTACACTGTCCAATGGTTTCCATTGTCCAATGTACCACTGTCCCATGTACCACTGTACACTGTCCAATGTACCACTGTACCACTGTACACTGGGCCAATGTACATGTCCAATGTACCTCTGTACCACTGTCCAATGTCCACTGTACCACTGTCCATTGTACCACTGTTCCACTGTCCAGTGTACCACTGTTACCATGTCCCAATGTACACTGTACACTGTCCCATGTTACACTGTACCCCTGTCCAGTACACTGTACCACTGTCCCAATGTACCACTGTACCCCTGTCCCAATGTACCATGTACCACTGTCCCACTGTACACTGTCCAATGTCCACTGTACCACTGTCCCATGTACCACTGTACCACTGTCCCAATTGTACCACTGTACCAAATGTCCCATGTACCAGTGTACCACTGTCCCCATGTACCACTGTTTCCACTGTCCAGTGTACCACTGTACCACTGTCCCAGTGTACCACTGTACCACTGGTCCCAATTGTACCACTGTACCACTGTCCCATGTACCACTGTCCAGTGTACCACTGTACCCTGTCCAGTGTACCACTGTCCCAATGTACCACTGTACACTGTCCAATGTACCACTGTCCACTGTACACTGTCCCAGTGTACCACGTAACTGCTGTCCATTACCACTGTCCTGTCCCAATTGTACCACTGTCCACTGTCCATGTACCGTGTACCACTGTCCAATGTCCTGTACCACTGTCCCAGTGTACCACTGTACCACTGTCCCAGTGTACCACTGTACCACTGTCCCGTGTACCCTGTACCACTGTCCCAGTGTTCCACTTGTACCACTGTCCAGTGTCCACTGTACCACTGTCCAGTGTACACTGTACCACTGTCCAGTGTACCACTGTAACACTGTCCCATGTCCACTGTACCATGGTCCACTGTCCAGTGTACCACTGTCCCAGTGTCCATCTGTACATGTCCCAGTGTACCATGTCCCAGTGTACACTGTACCACTGTCCCAGTGGGACCCCTGTTCCACTGTACACTGTCCCAGTGGTCCACTGTACCACTGTCCCAGTGTACCACTGTCCCAGTGTACCACTGTACCACTGTCCCAGTGTACCACTGTACCACTGTCCCAGTGTACCACTGTACCACTGTCCCAGTGTACCATGGTGATCTCGTGACCACAATGCTCTGGAGAGGAAAAAATTTACCGTCTCATTCATCTCACTTCTTTCATGTGAAATTATTTACTGAACATTAATCCTTGACATTATGGCGGTGCAAGTGTGTGTGTGTGTGTGTGTGTGTGTGTGTGTGTGTGTGTGTGTGTGTGTGTGTGTGTGTGTGTGTTTGTTTCAGGTCCTCTCCCCTGCTACTTCCTTCGTCTCCCTCCAGTAACCAATTTGCGTGGTTCCCTTCCCCCCTTCCCTTCGCCCCCCGGTCTCTTTCCCCTCCCCCCTCCCTTCGTCAGGGCCACAACTCAGGTGCCGTCAGGGCCACAATGACCCCCAGTGGAGCATTGGACAGGCACTACACCTCCCACGGTTCTGTATGGCCCTCCCGGTCTTCTGTTTAATATACACTTAACACTTGTCCAATTGTGTGTGTGTGTGTGTGTGTGTGTGTGTGTGTGTGTGTGTGTGTGTGTTGTGTGTGTGTGTGTGTGTGTGTGTGTGTGTGTGTGTGTGTGCGCGTGTATGTGTGTGTGGGTCTGTCTGTCTTCATATCACTGTGATTGCTTCGGGTCGAGTCTCAGCTCCTGGCCCCGACTTCCTCATACAGTCCGTCGGCCTTACGATGCCTGCTTTGTGAGCTGTATATAGAACTTACCTCTACCAAACCTCAGCTAGCTACAAGTCAGCTAACACCACAAACACCAGCTAAGCTAACCTCAGCTAGCCCCTCCCCACACACCAGCTAAAAGTAACCTCATCCCAGCTAACCAAAAAACAAGCTGTGCAGCGGTTACACCGAATTATTCTGACCTGATCTCAACCCACCAGGAACTAGCGCCATCTAGACGCAGGCAAGGTAACCATGGCCAGCCACAGACCAGAGAACCGTCCCTGGGTTAAGTCAAAACGATGAGGTACACAGAGATGACCCTATAGCAGCGGGCTGGAACAACGAACAAAGGAACGAGTTAATAATTCTATCAACTATCCAATTCCATCATTCTTCTCGTCCCAATTGTAGATCATTTATCAGGAGCTCTGGGGGGATCTATCCTGTGTTTGTTGTTGCTGTTAGTGTTTTTGTTATTGTTAATGTTGCTAATGTTCTTTGGCTGGTGATGCTACTGTTATTGTTCTTGCTGTTGTTTATATGGCTGTGATTGTTGATGTTCCTGCTATTATTGTTGCTGCTGTGATTGTTCTTGTCATTGCTGTTATTGTTGCTTTTGTTGCTGTTCTTGTTGCTGTTATGGCTGTTATTGTTCTTCCTCTTGCTGTTACTGTTATTGCTGTTCTTTTCGTTGTTAATACTCTGCCGCTGTTATTGTTCATGTATGTACCGAGAAATGCACTCACCGAGTTATCTTTGCAGGGGGTCGAGTCTCAGCTCCCGGCTCGGTCATGCCTGTTCTTCAAACTGCTTATGAAGTTGGCTTCCTACCGTTCCGTCGTCCATTTCACCCCAACACAGAGCGAAACGTTGATCCAAAACGACGTTCCTGACACAGTATACATTCTCGATGCATTATCCATCTCTCGCTACATTTCCCTCTGTCTACAGACATTTTAATGTTCAATAGGATCGTTTAATGGACAGGCAAGTGTATATGTAATTTATATATGCAATTTATATATGTAATTTATATATGTAATTTATATTTCCATCTAGCAAGGCTTTTATACAAATTTATGCAAATTATTTTAACATTATCGGGGCAAATACTGATCCTTGGGGCACCCCACTGGTAATATTGCCCCTTTATTGGCGAAATGTTTCTCGAACAAATATACCGAAGTGTTGCACAAGTATCTTGTGTGTGTGTGTTGCCGAATAGGTAAAACTTGCGATTTTGGCTTAAATAGCAACGCTCTTATTGCCGAATAAGGCAAACGAAAATTTGTGTATGCAATGATTTCGCAAAAATATATATTTAATTGTTGGTAAGGAAGACACATAGGCAACAGCTAGGCATTTTTATTCCGAAACGTTTCGCCTACATAGTAGGCTTCTACAGTCGAATATAGAAAGTAGGCAGGAGCAGTAGAGATGTGAAGATGATGTAATCAGTCCATCACCCTTGAAGACTTAGTTTTGAGGTTGTCAGTCCCTCAGCCTGGAGAAGAGTTGTGTTCCATAGTCTGGAACAATGTGAAGATCAAGCGACAGTGTCGAGTCTTATATACTGCCGGAAGAACAGGTGTAGAGTAGTAGAAGAAAGAATATAATCACATTGTTTCAGACTATGGAACACAACTATTCTTCAGGCTGAGGGACTGACAACCTCAAAACTAAGTCTTCAAGGGTGATGGACTGATTACATCGTCTTCACATCTCTACTGTTCCTGCCTACTTTCTGTACTCGACTGAAGAAGCCTACAGTGTAGGCGAAACGTTTCGGAATAAAGTTACCTAACTGTTGCCTATGTGTCTTACCAACCTGTTGGTATCGTCTACCATTTTGATATTCACATTTCATTGTGCCTGTTTATTATTAAATTATCGTAAACTTGTCTAAAATATATTTAGTTGGATTAAGCTAAATTAAATTTTACTTGTTAGGTAAGTTTTCTAAGGTTCTTTTGGTACAAAATTATTATTTTTTACATAAACTTAAATGAAAAAAAATATATCTTTAAACGTGTAAGAGAAAATTTTAGAAACGACTTAATTTTAATCGAGTTCTTGTTAATTGACCAGCTTTACCTATTCGGCACGACAAAATTGTGTATATATATATATATATATATATATATATATATATATATATATATATATATATATATATATATATATATATATATATATATATAAGAATATTTTCTTGAGGTTTGGCATCCATCATCAGAATCTGAGAAAAAAATTGTTTAGAATAAATTAAAATGCAAACCTGGCCTTCTCTTTTCCCCTCTCATCTGCCAAATCCCTCTCATCCCACGCCTCCCACTCCAAGGATGCGGTCTGAGGCACTGTATACGCAGGCCACTGTATACCTTTGTCTGTATGTCCGACGTCACTATAAATCAGATTAATGTACGGTATGGTAAATTAGAAGTAGGTGGGGAGGGAGAGGGGTGGGAGGGGGAGGTGCAGAAGATGGGAGATGGAGGGGGATGAAGAGGGAATGTTGGAGAGGAGAGAGGGTGGAGGAAGAAGAGAGGGAGGGGGTACAGGAGTACAGAGAGGAGTGCAAGGTAAGGAAGAGAGAAAAAGAGAGGGAGGGAGGGAGGGACGGACGAGGGATTAAGAGAGGGAAGAGGGGTGGGAGGGAGAGTACCAGAGAACAGGGATGGAAGCTGAACAGAGAGAGAAACCCTGGAGGCTCGAACCTCCGACCTCCCAGGCTGGAGCATACACTGCTAGGACCCAGCACTGGCACTGCCTCACTGTAGAAACCTAGAGCAAACTAGGGAGAAAGGCGGTGGAAACCAGCCTCTCATGGTGTGGGCTCAGTGCTGGCGCTGCGTATTCGAAACATTAACCCAACATCTCCTAAATTAATGTTTTTTAAAAGTTCAGATAGTGGTTTATAGGCTAGCTAATTTTTGCATTTGCCTGTGAATTTATACAGGTTACATGTACTGGTAATATGCTTGGTGTAATGTCTACTCTCAGGTCTCTCCCTGTACGTTCCCTGGAACGTCCCTTCCCTCTCCCTCACTCCTGTTCTCCTTTGCTCTTAGCGGGATTGAATTCAAGCAGCCACTTTCTTGATAGTTTACAGCCTGTACAAGTTTTCTGGACAACCTTGGCGTACAAGTTACTTGTTCAACATTTAAGCAACCACAAAATGTCCTCAGTTAGTACTAACAAGGAGTACAAAAAATGGTTCTCGGCTCCCTTTGAAACAGACCATTGAAAGGTCCTCAATTCAATCTGAAAGGGGTCCACAGAGCAGTTTAATTCGGTTTGAAACTAACTACGAAAAGGGCCCTCCTCCACACGCTTTACAACAGGTCCTCAATTCGGTCTGAAAGGGTCCACAGAGTAGTTCGGTCTGAAACGAACCACGAAAAGGGCCCTCCTCCATACGCTTTACAACGGACCACTGAAAGGTCCTCAGTACGACCAGAAAGGGCCCAGAGAAAAGGCCCGCCTCTGACAGTATTCCAGAATAGAGAGAAAGGGACCTACAAATTGATATTGCTGTTTTTTGCACTAACTACTTCACAATGGAAAAATATTAATACCGGGGGGAAAAAAGGGGGGGAGGCGAGAGTTTAAAGTGGGCGGGATGGCACCTTTTATTACGGCACTGACACACTGTTTTAATAACGGCACCGTTGTGGCACTCTGGGTCCCAGCGCCGCTAGTGTCATACTGGCCTTGTAAACGGTTTCTACTACCCCGCTCCTGTTAACGGTATATAGATTGCCAGTGCGGCGAATTCATTTGTGTCGGTGTTATGACTGTTAACGGTAGGGGGGTGTATATCCCTTCGCTGTTAGTACCGTTTTACCGTTGCTAATAATGCTCTTCTAGTGAAACCCCCCCGTTCTCCCTCGTCTGTTAACGGTAACAGCTCTGTTGACGCAGCACGAACGGCTCACACGCACGCACACGCAGGACTGAAACACAAATATGACTTGCTAGGTTCGACCCCTATTCCAAGAGGCTCGTGAATGGCTCTTGATCAGAGGAAATGGAGCTACCCCACACACCCCTCCCTCCCATAACACCAATCTGATCACCTCCATCCCCCTCCCTCCCCAACCTCTGTATAGCCCCAGCGGGTCTAGCGCTCCTCCAAGAGAACAATAATAGAGAGAGAGAGAGAGAGAGAGAGAGGAGAGAGAGAGAGAGAGAGGGAGGGAGGGCTTTGAGAAGGATATCTATCCCCATTAATGAGGACGACGTCCCCATGATGGATAGTGGCTAGCTGTCTATTCAGCCATCTATCCTCCGTCCCTCGTAGCAAGGAGGAGGGTAATTAAGCAAGATGGAGTCTAATTAATGACGGAAGGTGATAAGTGGGATAAAAATGTTAGTACGTTTTATATGGAGATTAGTGTGTGTGCGTGCGTGCGTGCTTTACTAATCAGTTAGAAACACTCTGGTAATCCTCTCACACACAAAAAATATCCATGTGACTGGGATAAGTCTTTACATCGTATAGTTTGCTCTCAACACTCTTGTCCATAAACCCGTACATACTGCACTCGACCAGCCTTCACTGACCATGCCTGGCCTTCCTCTTCTGGTGTCGGAACCCAGTAGGTGTCGGAACCCAGTAGGTGTCGGACATAGAGGGGATTATCTTGCACAAGAGTCGATCAATAAGACACTAGTGCAATACTCAGGTATCTTCATTCTGTCCTGAATGAAAATTCTCAATAATAACAAACAGTTGATTTCATGTATAACCTTAATTTTTAAAGGAGAAGGCTTCGGTCAAGTGACCAAAAACTCCAGCTGCGGGTCATCATATGACTAAGACCGGGCCAGAAAACACTTGTTCAGTTTCCTGATAAACCTAATTAATCTGAAAGTCCTCAGGTATTGCACAAGGTTCTCGTTTATCAACTCGTCTGTTTTCTAAAGCCACTAGTCCACTCCCGCCGCTTTGACATACGAAGTCGTAATAGTACGCACGCAGATCAACCACAGAACGAACGGGGTTCTAACCTGAAGCAAAGGAGTCTCGAGATTCTCGAGTTTTGGGTCTGGCTTGCCGTGGGTATGAATCACATTCATTGTGTTATCTGCCGAGAAAACCCCAGTTCCACGATAGGAAGGTCAGACCTTGTAAATTCAGGGAAGAGGATTTAGTAGTGGTAGTTACAGGAAACATCCAGCCCTGAACGAAGCAGCTCTTCAGGGTCTCGTTGGATGGCTCCTTATGGAACAGTTAAAAATACTGGGCCAATTAATTTTAAGATGAGGGAAGTGTTTGCGGATCAAGAGAAGCTTGTTAGCATGCACGAGATACAATAACACAGAAAAAAGAAGGGGACAATACTGTGACTGAAACACCGCTTAACCCGCACATGGGAGAGAAAAGCTTACGACCACGTATCGTTCCTACTTGGACCATTTACAAAGTCACACTGTGACTTCTCTTCTATGGGCGGGTTAACTGTATAAGCTACAATATTTTTTCTCTAACCGGGAGTTAATGTCCCTCATTAAGAGACGTTGAGTGAGGTGCCTGAAGGAGATGATGCAGTAGATGAGAGGCACCCTCCTTCAGCAGGTGCTGATGGGCCATACTGGTGCTCGGGTGAATGTTATAACCAGGCCATAGTGCGTGTGTGGGCTACGAGACTTGTATCAGGCAGGATAAGGGGAAAATGAGTGTTGTTGTGAGGAGAGTGCTCAGGGTAATGAGGACCTTCAGAGCGTTGCTTGGCTGGATCTCACTCTCAGGTAGACTCTCATACTCCAGATGTCTAGTCCAGTAGACTATTTTCCTGTTTGCAGAATCTGGAAGCGAGACTTCAAGAGAAGACAGGGTACAATTCACAGAGTTTAACTTCTACATAACCCTTGTTTAAAGCACCACATTGACTTGTACATATTCGCGAATGTAGTTGCACGAATCGTGTGGTGTAGAAAGAGAATTTTATAGCAAACTTTGTTCAGCCGATGTTTCGCTCAGTGTTGAATTTTATCAAGTCATGATAAAGCTTAATACTCGAGAGGAACACTGAGAAGAAAGCCGTCAGATTATTGACTTGCTCAGCAAACTGAAAAATGACGTTGAAAGGTGTTTGCCTTTTTAATGGCCTGTTAAAGTTTGACAAATTAAGTATTGTTTCTTGAGCTGAGCAAAAGCTCTTGAGCTTCTTGAAGCTGTTGACCTCCGCCTCCAGGATGTCTTGGTTGAAGCATGTTCATGAATCATGTGGTGACCCGGCACCTTGGTTGAACCATTGTTTACTAAGGACTCTCTAAGGCAGGTAGACACCTCATATCTACCTCCAAGAGAGAGGTGAGGTACAGCTGATATAACTTTCATGTTAATGAGGCTGTGGATGCTTGGGTTATGGAATAAAAGGGAGAGACTCTCTCCCATGTCGCGACCGACACGCATCTAGATTGAAATTGTTTTTCAGACAACAATGACGGTGTGTATCTTAAATATGAAATCTAGTGTATTTTAACATGTTAGATTTTCCTGAAAAGTCTTAGATTAAAACTGCTAAAACCGGCGTAAGGCAACAAGTGTCTGACAAATATTACCTAACCTAACCCTAGCCAATATGGTTTCTCTGCAGTATGATGTTTTAATGTGTTTAATATATACAAGGAGGCCCCGAGAAAGAAGAAACACACTAACCATCACTTGCACTATTACTGTCTTGTCAGGTGCCCCTGTCTGAAAATCATTTACGATATACTCTTGTGTTTTATTGAATCTTGTGGTCTTGGAAAGGGTGTCCCGTAGCTCGGTTGACAACGCACTCTCCTCACATACTGAGTGTCTGTAGTTCGAGCCCTGACATGGATGGAAACATTGGGAATGTTCTATTACACCTTCTGTCCCTGTTCACCTAACAGTAAGTAGGTACCTGGTTGTTAATAGACTGCTGTGGGTCGCATCCTGAGGGGACAAGATTAATGGAAATAAGACAGTCCTCGGTGATACACTGACTTTCCAAGGTTATCCTGGGTGGCTAACCCTCCCTGCCCAGGGTTATCCTGGATGACTAACTCTCACCGAGTTAAAACAAAAAAAAATATAAATCTGGTGTTAATGTCGGGTTTTCTTGAGTGCGAGTTTTAATGTTTTAATAAAAATAGTATGTAGAGTGAAGCACTCGATGGTGGTGGTGGTGGTGATGGTGGTGGTGGTGCTGGTGATGGTGATGGTGATGGTGGTGCTGGTGATGGTGGTGGTGCTGCTGGTGGTGGTGCTGGTGATGGTGGTGGTGGTGATGGAGCTTCTGGTGGTGGTGGAGCTTCTGCTGGTGGTGGTGGTGCTGCTGGGTGGTGGTGGTGGCTGCTGGTGATGGTGGTGCTGCTGCTGGTGGTGGTGGTGGAGCTTCTGCTGGTGGTGGTGGTGCTGCTGCTGGGTGGTGGTGGAGCTTCTGCTGGTGGTGGTGGTGGAGCTTCTGGTGGTGGTGGTGGTGGAGCTTCTGCTGGTGGTGGTGGTGCTGCTGCTGCCGGTGGTGGTGGTGGAGCTTCTGCTGGTGGTGGTGGAGCTTCTGCTGGTGGTGCTGCTGCTGGTGGTGGTGGTGGTGGTGGTGGTGCTGCTGGTGGTGGTGGTGGTGGAGCTTCTGCTGCTGGTGGTGGAGCTTCTGCTGCTGCTGGTGGTGGAGCTTCTGCTGCTGGTGGTGGTGGAGCTTCTGCTGCTGGTGGTGGTGGAGCTTCTGCTGCTGGTGGTGGTGGAGCTTCTGCTGGTGGTGGTGGTGGAGCTTCTGCTGGTGGTGGTGGTGGAGCTTCTGCTGGTGGTGGTGGTGGTGGTGGAGCTTCTGCTGGTGGTGGTGGTGGAGCTTCTGCTGGTGGTGGTGGTGGAGCTTCTGCTGTGGTGGTGGTGGAGCTTCTGCTGGTGGTGGTGGTGAGCTTCTGCTGGTGGTGGTGGTGGAGCTTCTGCTGGTTGGTGTGTGGTGGTGGAGCTTCTGCTGCTGGTGGTGGAGCTTCTGCTGCTGGAGCTGCTGCTGCTGGTGGTAGTGGAGCTTCTGCTCGTGGTGGTGAAGCTGGTAGTGGTGGAGCTGCTGCTGCTGGTGGAGCTGCTGCTGCTGCTGGTGGAGCTGCTGCTGCTGCTGCTGCTGCTGCTGGTGGAGCTGCTGCTGCTGCTGGTGGAGCTGCTGCTGCTGCTGGTGGAGCTGCTGCTGCTGGTGGAGCTGCTGCTGCTGCTGCTAGTGGAGCTGCTGCTGCTGGTGGAGCTGCTGCTGCTAGTGGAGCTGCTGCTGCTGGTGGAGCTGCTGCTGCTGCTGCTAGTGGAGCTGCTGCTGCTGCTAGTGGAGCTGCTGCTGCTGGTGGAGCTGCTGCTGCTGGTGGAGCTGCTGCTGCTGCTGGTGGAGCTGCTGTTGCTGCTGGTGGAGCTGCTGCTGCTGCTGGTGGAGCTGCTCCTGCTGCTGGTGGAGCTGCTGCTGGTGGAGCTGCTGCTGCTGCTGGTGGAGCTGCTGCTGCTGCTGGTGGAGCTGCTGCTGCTGCTGGTGGGAGCTGCTGCTGCTGCTGGTGGAGCTGCTGCTGCTGCTGGTGGAGCTGCTGCTGCTGCTGGTGGAGCTGCTGCTGCTGCTGGTGGAGCTGCTGCTGCTGCTGGTGGAGCTGCTGCTGCTGCTGCTGGTGGAGCTGCTGCTGCTGCTGCTGCTGGAGCTGCTGCTGCTGCTGGAGCTGCTGCTGCTGCTGGTGGAGCTACTGCTGCTGCTGCTGGTGGAGCTACTGCTGCTGCTGCTGCTGGTGGAGCTACTGCTGCTGCTGCTGCTGGTGGAGCTGCTGCTGCTGCTGGTGGAGCTGCTGCTGCTGCTGGTGGAGCTACTGCTGCTGCTGGTGGAGCTACTGCTGCTGCTGCTGCTGCTGGAGCTACTGCTGCTGCTGGTGGAGCTACTGCTGCTGCTGGTGGAGCTACTGCTGCTGCTGGTGGAGCTACTGCTGCTGCTGCTGCTGCTGGAGCTGCTGCTGCTGCTGGTGGTGGAGCTACTGCTGCTGCTGGTGGAGCTACTGCTGCTGCTGGTGGAGCTACTTCTGCTGCTGCTGCTGCTGGTGGAGCTACTGCTGCTGCTGCTGCTGCTGCTGCTACTGCTGCTGCTGCTGCTACTGCTGCTGCTGCTGGTGGAGCTACTGCTGCTGCTGCTGGTGGAGCTACTGCTGCTGCTGCTGGTGGAGCTACTGCTGCTGCTGCTGGTGGAGCTACTGCTGCTGCTGCTGGTGGAGCTACTGCTGCTGCTGCTGTGGAGCTACTGCTGCTGCTGCTGGTGGAGCTACTGCTGCTGCTGCTGGTGGAGCTACTGCTGCTGCTGCTGGTGGAGCTACTGCTGCTGCTGCTGCTGCTGGTGGAGCTACTGCTGCTGGTGGAGCTACTGCTGCTGCTGCTGGTGGAGCTACTGCTGCTGCTGCTGCTGCTGGTGGAGCTACTGCTGCTGCTGCTGCTGCTGGTGGAGCTACTGCTGCTGCTGCTGCTGCTGGTGGAGCTACTGCTGCTGCTGCTGCTGCTGGTGGAGCTACTGCTGCTGCTGCTGCTGGTGGAGCTACTGCTGCTGCTGCTGCTGCTGCTGGTGGAGCTACTGCTGCTGCTGCTGCTGGTGGAGCTACTGCTGCTGCTGCTGCTGCTGCTGCTGCTGGTGGAGCTACTGCTGCTGCTGGTGGAGCTGCTGCTGGTGGAGCTACTGCTGCTGCTGCTGGTGGAGCTACTGCTGCTGCTGCTGCTGGTGGAGCTACTGCTGCTGCTGCTGGTGGAGCTACTGCTGCTGCTGCTGGTGGAGCTACTGCTGCTGCTGCTGCTGGTGGAGCTACTGCTGCTGCTGCTGCTGCTGCTGCTGGTGGAGCTACTGCTGCTGCTGGTGGAGCTGCTGCTGGTGGAGCTACTGCTGCTGCTGCTGGTGGAGCTACTGCTGCTGCTGCTACTGCTGCTGCTGCTGGTGGAGCTACTGCTGCTGCTGCTGGTGGAGCTGCTGCTGCTGCTGCTGGTGGAGCTGCTGCTGCTGCTGCTGGTGGAGCTGCTGCTGCTGCTGCTGGTGGAGCTACTGCTGCTGCTGGTGGAGCTACTGCTGCTGCTGGTGGAGCTACTGCTGCTGCTGGTGGAGCTACTGCTGCTGCTGGTGGAGCTACTGCTGCTGCTGCTGCTGCTGGTGGAGCTACTGCTGCTGCTGCTGGTGGAGCTACTGCTGCTGCTGCTGCTGCTGGTGGAGCTGCTGCTGCTGCTGCTGGTGGAGCTACTGCTGCTGCTGCTGGTGGTGGAGCTACTGCTGCTGCTGCTGCTGGTGGAGCTACTGCTGCTGCTGCTGGTGGAGCTACTGCTGCTGCTGCTGCTGGTGGAGCTACTGCTGCTGCTGCTGCTGCTGGTGGAGCTACTGCTGCTGCTGCTGCTGCTGGTGGAGCTACTGCTGCTGCTGCTGCTGCTGGTGGAGCTACTGCTGCTGCTGCTGCTGCTGGTGGAGCTACTGCTGCTGCTGCTGCTGCTGGTGGAGCTACTGCTGCTGCTGCTGCTGCTGGTGGAGCTACTGCTGCTGCTGCTGCTGCTGGTGGAGCTACTGCTGCTGCTGCTGCTGCTGCTGCTGGAGCTACTGCTGCTGCTGCTGCTGCTGGTGGAGCTGCTGCTGCTGCTGCTGGTGGAGCTACTGCTGCTGCTGCTGGTGGAGCTACTGCTGCTGCTGCTGCTGCTGGTGGAGCTACTGCTGCTGCTGCTGGTGGAGCTACTGCTGCTGCTGCTGGTGGAGCTACTGCTGCTGCTGCTGGTGGAGCTACTGCTGCTGCTGCTGCTGGTGGAGCTACTGCTGCTGCTGCTGCTGCTGCTGGTGGAGCTGCTGCTGCTGCTGCTGGTGGAGCTACTTGCTGCATGCTGTGGTGGAGCTACTGCTGCTGCTGCTGCTGCTGGTGGAGCTACTGCTGCTGCTGCTGGTGGAGCTGCTGCTGCTGCTGCTGGTGGTGGAGCTGCTGCTGCTGCTGCTGCTGGTGGAGCTACTGCTGCTGCTGCTGGTGGAGCTACTGCTGCTGCTGCTGGTGGAGCTACTGCTGCTGCTGCTGGTGGAGCTACTGCTGCTGCTGCTGGTGGAGCTACTGCTGCTGCTGCTGGTGGAGCTACTGCTGCTGGCGCTGGGTGGAGCTACTGCTGCTGCTGCTGCTGGTGGAGCTACTGCTGCTGCTGCTGGTGGTGGAGCTACTGCTGCTGCTGCTGGTGGTGGAGCTGCTGCTGCTACTGGTGGAGCTGCTGCTGCTGCTGCTGGTGGAGCTGCTGCTGCTGCTGCTGGTGGAGCTACTGCTGCTGCTGCTGGTGGTGGAGCTACTGCTGCTGCTGCTGGTGGTGGAGCTGCTGCTGCTACTGGTGGAGCTGCTGCTGCTGCTGCTGGTGGAGCTACTGCTGCTGCTGCTGGTGGTGGAGCTACTGCTGCTGCTGCTGCTGGTGGAGCTGCTGCTGCTACTGGTGGAGCTGCTGCTGCTGCTGGTGGAGCTGCTGCTGCTGCTGGTGGAGCTGCTGCTGCTGCTGGTGGAGCTACTGCTGGAGCTGCTGCTGCTGCTGCTGCTGGTGGAGCTGCTGCTGCTGCTGCTGGTGGTGGAGCTGCTGCTGCTGGTGGAGCTACTGCTGCTGGTGGAGCTGCTGCTGCTACTGGTGGAGCTGCTGCTGCTGCTGCTGGTGGAGCTGCTGCTGCTGCTGGTGGAGCTGCTGCTGCTGCTGGTGGAGCTACTGCTGGAGCTGCTGCTGCTGCTGCTGCTGGTGGAGCTGCTGCTGCTGCTGCTGGTGGTGGAGCTACTGCTGCTGCTGCTGGTGGAGCTGCTGCTGGTGGAGCTACTGCTGCTGCTGCTGGTGGAGCTGCTGCTGCTGGAGCTGCTGGTGGAGCTGCTGCTGCTGGAGCTGCTGCTGGAGCTGCTGCTGCTGCTGCTGCTGCTGGTGGTGGAGCTGCTGCTGCTGCTGCTGCTGGTGGAGCTGCTGCTGCTGCTGCTGCTGGTGGAGCTGCTGCTGGTGGAGCTACTGCTGCTGCTGCTGCTGGTGGAGCTGCTGCTGCTGCTGGTGGAGCTGCTGGTGCTGCTGCTGCTGCTGTTGGAGCTGCTGCTGCTGCTGGTGGAGCTGCTGCTGCTGGTGGAGCTGCTGCTGCTGGTGGAGCTGCTGCTGCTGGTGGAGCTACTGCTGCTGCTGCTGCTGCTGCTGCTGCTGCTGGTGGAGCTACTGCTGCTGGTGGTGGAGCTACTGCTGCTGCTGCTGGTGGTGGAGCTGCTGCTGCTGGTGGAGCTGCTGCTGCTGCTGGTGGAGCTGCTGCTGCTGCTGGTGGAGCTGCTGCTGCTGCTGGTGGAGCTGCTGCTGCTGCTGGTGGAGCTGCTGCTGCTGCTGGTGGAGCTGCTGCTGCTGCTGGTGGAGCTGCTGCTGCTGCTGGTGGAGCTACTGCTGCTGGTGGAGCTGCTGCTGCTGCTGGTGGAGCTGCTGCTGCTGCTGCTGCTGCTGGTGGAGCTGCTGCTGCTGCTGCTGCTGGTGGAGCTGCTGCTGCTGCTGGTGGAGCTGCTGCTGCTGCTGGTGGAGCTGCTGCTGCTGCTGCTGCTGGTGGAGCTGCTGCTGCTGCTGCTGCTGCTGCTGGTGGAGCTACTGCTGCTGCTGCTGGTGGAGCTACTGCTGCTGCTGCTGGTGGAGCTACTGCTGGAGCTGCTGCTGCTGCTGGTGGAGCTGCTGCTGCTGCTGGTGGAGCTGCTGCTGCTGCTGGTGGAGCTGCTGCTGCTGCTGGTGGAGCTGCTGCTGCTGCTGCTGGTGGAGCTGCTGCTGTTGCTGCTGCTGGTGGAGCTACTGCTGCTGCTGCTGGTGGAGCTGCTGCTGGTGGAGCTACTGCTGCTGCTGCTGGTGGAGCTGCTGCTGCTGCTGGTGGAGCTGCTGCTGCTGCTGCTGCTGGTGGTGGAGCTGCTGCTGCTGCTGCTGGTGGAGCTGCTGGTGGTGGAGCTGCTGCTGCTGCTGCTGGTGGAGCTGCTGCTGGTGGAGCTGCTGCTGCTGCTGCTGCTGGTGGTGGAGCTGCTGCTGGTGGAGCTACTGCTGCTGCTGCTGCTGGTGGAGCTGCTGCTGCTGCTGGTGGAGCTGCTGGTGGAGCTGCTGCTGCTGCTGTTGGAGCTGCTGCTGCTGCTGCTGCTGGTGGAGCTGCTGCTGCTGGTGGAGCTGCTGCTGCTGGTGGAGCTGCTGCTGCTGGTGGAGCTACTGCTGCTGCTGCTGCTGGTGGAGCTACTGCTGCTGCTGCTGCTGGTGGAGCTGCTGCTGCTGGTGGAGCTGCTGCTGCTGCTGGTGGAGCTACTGATGCTGCTGCTGCTGGTGGAGCTACTGCTGCTGGTGGAGCTGCTGCTGCTGCTGGTGGAGCTGCTGCTGCTGCTGCTGCTGCTGGTGGAGCTACTGCTGCTGCTGCTGCTGGAGCTACTGCTGCTGCTGCTGCTGCTGCTGGTGGAGCTGCTGCTGCTGCTGCTGCTGGTGGAGCTACTGCTGCTGCTGCTGGTGGAGCTACTGCTGCTGCTGCTGCTGCTGCTGGTGGAGCTACTGCTGCTGCTGCTGCTGCTGCTGGTGGAGCTACTGCTGCTGCTGCTGGTGGAGCTGCTGCTGCTGCTGCTGCTGGTGGAGCTACTGCTGCTGCTGCTGGTGGAGCTACTGCTGCTGCTGCTGCTGCTGCTGGTGGAGCTACTGCTGCTGCTGGTGGAGATGCTGCTGCTGGAGCTACTGCTGCTGCTGCTGCTGGTGGAGCTACTGCTGCTGCTGCTGGTGGAGCTACTGCTGCTGCTGCTGGTGGAGCTGCTGAAGCTGTTGTTGTTGTTGCTGCTGCTGCTGTTCCTCCTGTTTCTCCTACTTCTCCCTGGCTCCTCTCCCGTTCCTCACTCTCCTGCTCTTCCTTTTTATCATCCTGCTCCTTCTTCCTCCTAGTACACAGGCTCTTCCTCTTCCCGTTTCTCTTGTTTTTTTTCTTGCCCCCCTCCTCCCTCTCCTCCTCTTCCTCCCATTCTTCCTCTTCCTCCCTGTCCTCCTCTTCCTCCCGTTCTTCCTCTTCCTCTCCTCCTCTTCCTCTTCCTCCCGTTCTTCCTCTTCCTCTTCCTCTCCTCTCTTCCTCTTCCTCCCGGTCTTCCTCTTCTCCCTCTCCTCCTCTTCCTCCCATTCTTCCTCTTCCTCCCTCTCCTCCTCTTCCTCCCGTTCCTCTTCCGTTCCTCCTCTTCCTCCCGTTCCTCTTCTTCCGTTCCTCTTCTCCCGTTCTTCTTCCGTTCCTCTTCTTCCTTCCGTTCCTCTTCTCCCGTTCCTCTTCTTCCCGTTCCTCTTCTTTCTACCGTTCCTCATCTTCCTCCCGTTCCTCATCTTCCTCCCGTTCCTCTTCTTCCTCCCGTTCCTCCTCTTCCTCCCGTTCTTCCTCCCGTTCCTCTTCCTCCCGTTCCTCCTCTTCCTCCCGTTCCTCCTCTTCCGTTCCTCTTCCTCCCGTTCCTCTTCCTCCCGTTCCTCCTCTTCCTCCCGTTCCTCCTCTTCGTTTTCCCCTTTCCCCCCCGTTCCTCCTCTTCCTCCCCTTCCTCCTCTTCCGTTCCTCTTCCTCCCGTTCCTCTTCTTCCTCCCGTTCCTCTTCTTCCTCCCGTTCCTCTTCTTCCTCCCGTTCCTCTTCTTCCTCCCCTTCCTCTTCTTCCGTTCCTCTTCCTCCCGTTCCTCCTCTTCCTCCCGTTCCTCCTCTTCCTCTCGTTCCTCCTCTTCCTCTCGTTCCTCCTCTTCCTCCCGTTCCTCCTTTTCCTCCCGTTCCTCCTTTTCCTCCCGTTCCTCCTTTTCCTGCCGTTCCTTCTCTTCCTCCCGTTCCTTCTCTTCCTCCCGTTCCTCCTTTTCCTCCCCTTCCTCTTCTTCCTCCCGTTACTCTTCTTCCTCCCGTTACTCTTCTTCCTCCCGTTAATCCTCTTCCTGCCGTTCCTCCTCTTCCCCGTGTTCCTCCTCTTTCCTCCTGTTCCCCCCTCTTCCCCCTGTTCCTCCTCTTCCTCCCGTTCCTCCTCTTCCCCCCCGTTCCTTCTTTCCTCCCCCTCCTCTTCCTCCCGATCCTCCTCTTCCTCTCGTTCCTCCTCTTCCTCCCGTTCCTCCTCTTCCTCTCGTTCCTCCTCTTCTCGTTCCTCCACTTCCTCCCGTTCCTTCTCTTCCTCCCGTTCCTCCTCTTACTCCCGTTCCTTCTCTTCCTTCCGTTCCTTCTCCTCCTCCCGTTCCTCTTCTCGTTCCTCTTCCTCCCGTTTCTCCTCTTCCTCCCGTTCCTTCTCTTCCTCCCGTTCCTCTTCTTTTCCCTTTCCCTTCCTCCTCTTCCTCCTCCCATTCCTCCTCTTCCTCCTCCCGTTCCTCCTCTTCCTCCTCCCGTTCCTCCTCTTCCTCCTGTTCCTCCTCTTCCTCCTGTTCCTCCTCTTCCTGCTGTTCCTCCTCTTCCTGCTGTTCCTCCTCTTCCTCCCGTTCCTCCTCTTCCTGCTGTTCCTCCTCTTCCTGCTGTTCCTCCTCTTCCTCCCGTTCCTCCTCTTCCTGCTGTTCCTCCTCTTCCTGCTGTTCCTCCTCTTCCTCCCGTTCCTCCTCTTCCTGCTGTTCCTCCTCTTCCTGCTGCTCGTCCTCGCTGAGCATATTAAGCAGCCCAGTGAGAAGTTCATGTTTGTGTTATCGATGATTAAACAGTATCTCTGTCTCTCTCTCACTGTCTCTCTCTCACTGTCTCTCTCCCGCTGTCTCTCTCCCGCTGTCTCTCTCCCGCTGTCTCTCTCCCGCTGTCTCTCTCCCGCTATCTCTCTCCCGATGTCTCTCTCTCACTGTCTCTCTCTCACTGTCTCTCTCTCACTGTCTCTCTCCCGCTGTCTCTCTCCCGCTGTCCTCTCCGCGTCCTCCCGCTGCTCTCCCCGCGTCTCTCTCCCCCTGTCTCTCTCCCGCTGTCCTCTCTCCCGCTGTCTCTCTCCCGCTGTCTCTCTCCCGCTGTCTCTCTCCCGCTGTCTCTCTCCCGCTGTCTCTCTCCCGCTGTCCCTCTCTCCCCTTCTCCTCCCGCTGTCCTTCCCCCTGTCTCTCTCCCCGCTGTCTCCTCCCGCTGTCTCCTCCCTCTCTCTCCCGCTGTCCCCTCTCCCGCCCGTCTCCTCCCGCTGTCTCTCTCCCGCTGTCTCTCTCCCCGCTGTCTCCTCCCGCTGTCTCTCTCCCGCTGTCTCTCTCCCGCTGTCTCTCTCTCCCGCTGTCTCCTCCGCTTTCTCTCCCCGCTGTCTCTCTCCCGCTGTTCTCTCCTCCCTCCCGCTGTCTCTCTCCCGCTGTCTCTCTCCCGCCGTTTTCTCTCCCCCTGTCTCTCTCCCCGCTGTCTCTCTCCCCCCGCTGACTCTCTCCCGCTGTCTCTCCCCTGTCTCTCCTCCCGCTGTCTCTTCCCGCTGTCTCTCTCCCCTCTGCTCTCTCTCCCGCTGTCTCTCCCCGCTGTCTCTCTCCCGCGTCCGCTGTCTCTCTCCCGCTGTCCCTCTCCCCTTCCTCTCCCGCTGTCTCTCTCCCGCTTCTCTCCCGCTGCTCTCCTTCCCCCCTGTTTTCTCCCCCCCGCTGTCTCCCCCTCTCCTCCGCTGTCTCTCCCCCCGCTGTCTCTCTCCCCGCTGTCTCTCTCCCCGCTTTGTCTCTCTCCCCCCTGTCTCTCTCCCGCTGTCCTCTCTCCCCGCTGTCTCTCCCCCCGCTGTCTCTCTCCCGCTGTCTCTCTCCCTCGCTGTCTCTCTCCCGCTGTCTCTCTCCCGCTGTCTCTCTCCCGCTGTCTCTCTCCCGCTGTCTCTCTCCCGCTGTCTCTCTCCCGCTGTCTCTCTCCCGCTGTCTCTCTCCCGCTGTCTCTCTCCCGCTGTCTCTCCTCCCGCTGTCTCTCTCCCCGCTGTCTCTCCCGTCTCTCTCCCCTGTCTCTCTCCCGATGCTCCCCGCTGACTCTCTCTCCCGCTGTCTCTCTCCCGCTGTCCCCTCTCCCGCTGTCTCTCTCTCCCCGCTGTCTCTCTCCCGTGTCTCTCCACCGCTTCCTCTTCTCCCCGCTGTCTCTCCCCCCGCTGTCTCTCTTCCCGCTGTCTCTCTCCTCTCCCGCTGTCTCTCTCCCTTCCCGCTGTCTCCTCCCGCTGCTCTCTCCCGCTGTCTCTCTCCCCCGCTGTCTCTTCCCGCTGTCTCCTCCCGCTGTCCCCTCTTCCCGCTGTCTCTTCTCCCGCTGTCCTCCTCTCTCTCCCCCTGTCCTTCTCTTCCCCCCGCTGTTTTCTCATTTTCCCGCTGTCCCCCCTCTTTTCCCCCTGTCTCTCTCCCGCTGTCTCCTCCTCCCCCTGTCTCCCCTTTTCTCTCCCGCTGTTTTTTCTCTCCCGCTGTCTCTCTCCCCGTGTCTCTCCCGCTGTCTCTCTCCCCCGCTGTCTCTCTCTCCCGCTGTCTCTCTCCCCCTGTTCTCTCTCTCCCGCTGGTCTCTCTTTCCCCCTGTCCTCTCTCCCGCTGTCTCTCCCCCCCTCTCTCTCCCGCTGTCTCTCTCCCGCTGTCTCTCTCCGCTGTCTCTCCCCCGCTGTCTCTCTCCCCGCTGTCTCTCCCGCGTTTCTCCCCCCTGACTCTCTCCCCACTTTTCCTCCCCGCTGACTCTCTCTCCCGCTGTCTCTCCTCCCGCTGTCTCTCTCCCGCTGTTCTCCTCTCCCCGCTGTCTCTCTCCCGCTGTCCTCTCTCTCCCGCCCGTCCTCTCTCCCGCTGTCTCTCTCCCGCTGTCTCTCCCGCTGTCTCTCTCTCCCGTGTCCCCTCTCTCCCCCCCTGTCTCTCTCCCCTGTCTCTCCCCCTGACCTCTCTCCCGCTTTTCTCTCTCCCGCTGTCTCTCTCCCCCCCCGCTGTCTCTTCCTCCTCCCGCTGTCTCTCTCCCGCTGTTCTCTCTTCCCGCTGTCTCTCTCCCCGCTGTCTCTCCCCGTGTCTCTCTCCCGCTGTCTCTCTCCCGCTGTCTCTCTCCCGTATTTCTCTCCCGCTGCCCCTCCCCCTCCCCCTGTCTCTCTCCCGTGCTCTCTCCCGCTGATCCTCTCTCCGCTGACTCTCTCTCCCGCTGACTCTCTCTCCCGCTGTCTCTCTTTCCCCCTGTCTCTCTCCCGCTGTCTCTCTCCCGCTGTCTCTCTTCCCGCTGACTCTCTCTCCCGCTGACTCTCTTCCCCTCCCGCACCTCTCTCTCTCCCGCTGTCTCTCTCCCGCTGTCTCTCTCCCGCTGTCTCCTCCTCCCGCTGCTCTCTCCCGTGTCCCCTCTCCCGCTGTTCTCTCTTCCCGCTCTCCCCCCCTACTCTCTTTCCCGCTGGTCCTCCCTCCCCCCCCGCTGTCTCCCCTCCCGCTGACTCTCTCTCTCCGCTGCTCTCTCTCCCTGTCCCCTCCTTTCCCCCCCTGACTCTCTCTCCCCCCTCCTCCTCCCCTGTCCTCTCCCGCGACTCTCTCCCCTGTTCTCTCCCGCTGCTCTCTTCCCCGCGTCCCCTCTCCCCGCTGTCTTTTCTCCCGCTGTCTCTCTCCCGCTGCTCTCCCCGCTGTTCTCTCCCTCCCCTCTCCCGTGACTCTTCTCCGCTGTCCTCTCCCCTGTCTCTCTCCCGCTGTCTCCCCTCCCGCTGTCCTCTCCCCTGCTGTCTCTCTCCCGCTGTCTCTCTTCCCCCGCTTTTCTCTTCCCCCCGCTGTCTCTCTCCCCCGCTGTCTCCCCTCCCGCTGTCTCTCTCCCCGCTGTCTCTCTCCCGCTGTCTCTCTCCCGCTGCTCTCTCCCCCTGTCTCTCCCGCTGTCTCTCTCCCGTGTCTCTCTCCCGTCTCTCCTGTCTCTCCCGCTGCTCTCCCTCTCCCGCTGTCTCTCTCCCGCTGTCTCTCTCTCCCGCTACTCTCTCCCTCCCGCTGTCTCTCTCTCCCGCTTTTCTCTCTCCGCTGACTCTCTCCAACTGTCCCTCTCTCTCACGTCTCTCCCGCTTTCCTCTCTCTCCGCTGTCTCCCCCTCCCGATGTCTCTCACCTGTCCCCCCTGCCTCTCTCCCGCTGTCTCCCTCCGCTGTCCCTCTCCCGATGTTCTCCCCGCTGTCTCTCCCTCCCGCTGTCCTCTCTCCTCCCCGTCCTCTCACTCCCGCTGTCCTCTTCTCCCCTGCTCTCTCCGATGCTCCCTTTTCTCCCCCCACTTCCTCTCTCCCTGTCTCACTCCCCCTTTCCCCCTCTCCCGCTGCCCCTCTCCCGCTGTCTCTCTCCCCCTGTCTCTCTCCCCTGTCTCCTCTCCCGCTGTCCCTCTCTCCCGCTCCGCTCTCTCTCCCGTCCCTCTCTCACCCGTCTCCTCCCGCTGCTCCTCCGCTGTCCCTCTCCCGTGTCCCTCTCCCCGTCTCTCTCCCGCTGTCCCTCTCCCGCTTTCCCCTCTCCCCCCTGCTCTCTCCCCCGCTGTCTCCTCCTCCCGCTGTCTCCTCTCCCCCCGCTGTCCCTCTCTCCCCCCTGTCTCTCCTCACCACTATCAACTCACTCACTCCACAAACATCACCACTCGTTGCCCCTCCACAAGCTCACCACCGTCGCCCACTCCACAAGCATCACCACTCGTCTTTCCCACTCCACAACCACCACTCGTCTTTCCCACTCCAAGCATCACCACTCGTCTGCCCACTCCCAAGCTCCCCTTGCTGGGCCCCCTCCACAACATCACCACTCTCTCGCCCACTCCACAACATCACCACTCGTCTGCCACTTTACAATCATCCCACTCGTCTGCCCATACAAGCATCACCCTCTGTCTCCCACTCCACAAGCTCACCACTCTCTGCCCCCTCCTCACATCCCACTCGTCTGCCCACTCCACAAGATCACCCTTGTCTGCCCACTCCACAAGCATCACCACTCGTCCCCCCCCCAAACATCACCCTCGTCTGCCCACTCCACAAGCATCACCTCGTCTCCACTCCACAAGCATCACCACTCGTCCCGCCCACTCCACAAGCTTCAACTCCTCTGCCCCCTTCCCCCAACATCACCACTGTCTGCCCCTCCACAAGCACACCCTCGTCTGCCCACTCCACAAGCATCACCACTCGTCTGCCCACTCCACAAGCATCCCCCACTCGTCTGCCCACTCCACAAGCATCACCACTCGTCTGCCCACTCCACAAGCATCACCACTCGTCTGCCCACTCCACAAGCATCACCACTCGTCTGCCCACTCCACAAGCATCACCCCTCGTCTGCCCACTCCACAAGCATCACCCCCTCCTCTGCCCCCCTTCCACAAGCATCCCACTCGTCTGCCCATCCACAAGCATCAACCCCCGTCTGCCCACTCCACAAGCATCACCACTCGTCCCGCCCACTCCACAATCCCACCACTCGTCTGCCCACTCCACAAGCAATCACCACTCGTCCTGCCCACTCCACAATCACCACCACTCGTCTGCCCACTCCACAAGCATCACCACTCGTCTGCCCACTCCACAAACATCACCACTCGTCTGCCCACTCCACAAACATCACCACTCGTCTGCCCACTCCACAAGCATCACCACTCGTCTGCCCACTCCACAATCATCACCACTCGTCTGCCCACTACACAAGCATCATCACTCGTCTGCCCACTCCACAATCACCACCACTCGTCTGCCCACTCCACAATCACCACCACTCGTCTGCCCACTCCACAAGCATCACCACTCGTCTGCCCACTCCACAAGCATCACCACTCGTCTGCCCACTCCACAAGCATCACCCTCGTCTGCCCACTCCACAAGCATTTACCCCTCGTCTGCCCACTCCACAAGCATCACCCCTCGTCTGCCCACTCCACAACATCAACTCGTCTGCCCACTCCACAAGCATCACCACTCGTCTGCCCACTCCACAAGCCACCACTCGTCTGCCCACTCCACAAGCATCACCACTCGTCTGCCCACTCCACAATCACCACCACTCCCTCTGCCCACTCCACAAGCATCACCACTCGTTTTGCCCACTCCACAAACATCCACCACTCGTCTGCCCACTCCACAACATCACCACTCGTCTGCCCCCTCCAACAAACATCACCACTCGTCTGCCCACTCCACAACATCAAACCCCTCGTTCTGCCCACTCCACAAACATCACCACTCGTCGCCCACTCCACAATCATACCCTCGTTTTTGCCCAATCCCCAAGCATCACACCGCTGCCACTCCACAATCACACCACTCGTCTGCCCACCCACAGCACCACCACTCGTCTGCCCACTCCACAACATCAAACCCCTCGCGGCCCACTCCACAAGCATCAAACCCCTCGTCTGCCCACTCCACAATTCACACCACTCGTCTGCCCACATCCACAACCCACCACTCGTCTGCCACTTCCACAACATTTACCACTCGTCTGCCACTCCACAATCATCAAATCGTCTGCCCACTCCACAAGCATCACCACTCGTCTGCCACTCCACAACCCACACTCGTCTGCCCGCTCCCCAACACACCACTTCGTCTGCCCACTCCACAACATCCAAACCCCTCGTCTGCCCAATCCACAAGCATCACCATCTCGCTGCCCACTTCCAAAACATCAAACTCGTCTGCCCACCCACAAACATCAACCCCTCGTCTGCCCACTCCACAAACATCAAATCCCTCGTCTGCCCACTCAAAAAGCACACCACTTCGTCCTGCCCACTTCCACAAACATCACCACTCGTCTGCCCACTCCACAAAACATCACCACTCGTCTGGCCCACTTCCACAAGCTCACCACTCGTCTGCCACTCCACAACATCACCCACTCGTCTGCCCACTTCAAAAAGCATCACACTCGTCTGCCCACTTTCCCCAAACATCACCACTGTCGTTGCCACTCCCAAGCATCACCACTCGTCTGCCCACTCCCAACATTAAACACTTCTTATCCCTCACCTTTACTAACGTCAGAAAAAGATTACAGCACCAACGTCCTGCTTGTTCCACTTTAAAATTAATCAAATTTTGAAGGAAGATCAAAGTGGAGAAAGAAAAGGAGAAGAAAGGAGAAGAGAGTGAGAAAGAGAAGGGAGAAAGATAACAGGGAGAAAAGAAAGATGGGAGGATCACAAGCGTTCTCTTGTGAAAGACTCAAAAACTAACGTTTTTGGCAGCAACTTTTTCCCAGATTAACCTGCGGGCTGTGATCAAATAAATTCTTTTAGCATTTACAGTATTTAATGCGTCTACGAAAACACACGTAACAGTGTTGCAGACACACAGTAACATGTGGCAGACACAACGAACAGTTCACACCTGTCTGGCAACAACATAACCCCTTTGCGCCACTTAAAAGGGGAACACACTCGTTTGGGGAAAACCCCTTAAAAATGTTGCAACCAAAATAAAAAAAAACCCAAAAAAAAAAAAAAGTTTCAGCACCTTAAAAGTTTGCAGCCACTTTTTTAACAATTAAATTTGAACCAAAAGGGAGAAAGAAAGGGAAAAAAAGAAAGGGAAAAGAAAGGAGAAAAGAACAGGAGAAAAGAAAAGGGAGAAAGAAAGGGGCCCCAAAAGTCGTTTCCCCTGTAAATGTTTTGCAATTAAAAATTTTTCCCAATTAAATTTGCAGCCAAAGCTTTCCCCGAAAATTTTTGGGAAATTAAATGTTGCGAAACCGAACGTTTTTGGACCCAATGTAAAGTTTTTCCACAATAACAGTGTTGGTGGTAACGTTTGAAACACAGTAACATGTTGCAGACACACATAACAGTGTTGCAGACACCGTAACATGTTGCAGACACACTGTAACTGTTGCAGACACGTAACGTGTTCAGACACCAGTAACAGTGTTCAGACACACATAAAAGTGTTGCAAAACACAGTAACATGTTGCAGACACACGTAAAAAGGGCAGACACAAATAAATGTTGCAGACACACGTAACATGTTGCAGACCACGTAACAGTTTCAGACACCATAAAAGTGTGGGAGACCACGTAACATGTTGCAGACACACGTAAAAGTGGCAACACAATAACGTGTTGCGACACACAAAAATGTTGCAGACACCCGTAACAGTGTGGGAGACACACAAAAAAGGTTGCAGACACACGTAACAGGTTGCAGCCCCACGTAACAGTGTTGCAGACACACGTAACATGTTTTTCAGACACACTAACAGGTTTCAGACACACGTAACAGTGTTTCAAAACCAGTAAAAGTGTTGCAGACACACAGTAAAAGTGTTGCAGACACACAGTAACAGTGTTGCAGACACACTGTAACAGTGTTGCAGACACTGTAACAGTGTTGCAGACACACAGTAACAGTGTGGCAGACACACAGTAACAGTGTTGCAGACACACAGTAACAGTGTGGCAGACACACAGTAACAGGTGCAGACACACAGTAACAGTGTTGCAGACACACAGTAACAGTGTGCAGACACACAGTAACAGTGTTGCAGACACACAGTAACAGTGTGGCAGACACACAGTAACAGTGTTGCAGACACACAGTAACAGTGTGCAGACACACAGTAACAGTGTTGCAGACACACAGTAACAGTGTTGCAGACACACAGTAACAGTGTGGCAGACACACAGTAACAGTGTTGCAGACACACAGTAACAGTGTTGCAGACACACAGTAACAGTGTTGCAGACACACAGTAACAGTGTTGCAGACACACAGTAACAGTGTTGCAGACACACAGTAACAGTGTTGCAGACACACAGTAACAGTGTTGCAGACACACAGTAACAGTGTTGCAGACACACAGTAACAGTGTTGCAGACACACAGTAACAGTGTTGCAGACACACAGTAACAGTGTTGCAGACACACAGTAACAGTGTTGCAGACACACAGTAACAGTGTTGGCAGACACACAGTAACAGTGTGTGCAGACACACAGTAACAGTGTTGCAGACACACAGTAACAGTGTTGCAGACACACAGTAACAGTGTGGCAGACACACAGTAACAGTGTGGCAGACACACAGTAACAGTGTGGCAGACACACAGTAACAGTGTGGCAGACACACAGTAACAGTGTTGCAGACACACAGTAACAGTGTTGCAGACACACAGTAACAGTGTTGCAGACACACAGTAACAGTGTTGCAGACACACAGTAACAGTGTTGCAGACACACAGTAACAGTGTTGCAGACACACAGTAACAGTGTTGCAGACACACGTAACAGTGTTGCAGACACACTGTAAACAGTGTTGCAGACACACAGTAACAGTGTTGCAGACACACAGTAACAGTGTTGCAGATACAATAACAGTGTTGCAGACACACAGTAACAGTGTTGCACACACTCTGTAACAGTGTGGCAGACACACTGTAACAGTGTTGCAGACACACTGTAACAGTGTTGCAGACACTGTAACAGTGTTGCAGACACACTGTAACAGTGTTGCAGACACACTGTAACAGTGTTGCAGACACACTGTAACAGTGTTGCAGACACACTGTAACAGTGTTGCAGACACACTGTAACAGTGTTGCAGACACACTGTAACAGTGTGGCAGACACACTGTAACAGTGTGGCAGACGCACTGTAACAGTGTTGCAGACACACTGTAAACAGTGTTGGCAGAACAGCACTGTAACAGTGTTGGCAGACACACTGTAACAGTGTGGCAGACACACTGTAACAGTGTTGGCAGACACACTGTAACAGTGAGCAGACCACTGTAACAGTGTGGCAGACACACAGTAACAGTGTGCAGACGCACTGTAACGTGTGGCAGACGCACTGTAACAGTGTGTGGCAGACGCACTGTAAAGAGTGTGCAGACGCACTGTAAAGTGTGGCAGACCACTGTAACAGTGTTGCAGACGCACTGTAAAGTGTTGCAGACGCACTGTAACTAGTGTTGCAGACGCACTGTAGTGTTGCAGACGCACTGTAAACAGTTGTTGCAGACGCACTGTAACAGTGTTGCAGACGCACTGTAACAGTGTTGCAGACGCACTGTAACAGTGTTGCAGACGCACTGTAACAGTGTTGCAGACGCACTGTAACAGTGTTGCAGACGCACTGTAACAGTGTTGCAGACGCACTGTAACAGTGTTGCAGACGCACTGTAACAGTGTTGCAGACGCACTGTAACAGTGTTGCAGACGCACTGTAACAGTGTTGCAGACGCACTGTAACGTGTTGCAGACGCACTGTAACAGTGTTGCAGACGCACTGTAACAGTGTTGCAGACGCACTGTAACAGTGTTGCAGACACACTGTAACAGTGTTGCAGACCACTGTAACAGTGTGCAGACGCACTGTAACAGTGTTGCAGACGCACTGTAACAGTGTTGCAGACGCACTGTAACAGTGTTGCAGACCACTGTAACAGTGTGCAGACGCACTGTAACAGTGTTGCAGACACACAGTAACAGTGTGGCAGACGCACTGTAACAGTGTGGCAGACGCACTGTAACAGTGTGGCAGACGCACTGTAACAGTGTGGCAGACGCACTGTAACAGTGTGGCAGACGCACTGTAAACAGTGTGCAGACGCACTGTAACAGTGTTGCAGACACCTGTAACAGTTGGCAGACGCACTGTAACAGTGTTGCAGACACACAGTAACAGTGTTGCAGACGCACTGTAACAGTGTTGCAGACGCACTGTAACAGTGTTGCAGACACACTGTAACAGTGTGGCAGACGCACTGTAACAGTGTTGCAGACACACAGTAACAGTGTTGCAGACGCACTGTAACAGTGTTGCAGACGCACTGTAACAGTGTTGCAGACACACTGTAACAGTGTGGCAGACGCACTGTAACAGTGTTGCAGACACACAGTAACAGTGTTGCAGACGCACTGTAACAGTGTGGCAGACACTAATATTCACTAGGTCGTTACAAAGGTTAACGAGGTGTATTGCATCAGTCATATTCTGAAATCAAATCTTAAGACGTAGGGACAATGTGCTTAGTGTCAGGCAGTGCCAGAAAGTGCCAGAAACTGCCAAGAAGTGCCAAGCAGTGTCAGAAATTGCCAGAAACTGTCAAGAAGTGCCAAGCAATGCCACTCCGTTAGTGACAGGTAGTGCCAGACAGTGACAGCAATTGCTAGTCAGTGTCAGGGAGTGCCAGGCGTGTCAGGGAGTGCCAGACAGTGCAAGGCAGTGACAGAGAGAGACAAGAGGGCCACACATATGTTTATGAACACTTGTGTGTACCTGTGCACTTGTGTGTACCTGTGCACTTGTGTGTACCTGTGCTCTTGTGTGTACCTATGCTCTTGTGTGTACCTGTGCACTTGTGTGTACCTGTGCTCTTGTGTGTACCTGTGCTCTTGTGTGTACCTATGCTCTTGTGTGTACCTGTGCTCTTGTGTGTACCTGTGCACTTGTGTGTACCTGTGCTCTTGTGTACCTGTGCTCTTGTGTGTACCTGTGCACTTGTGTGTACCTGTGCACTTGTGTGTACCTGTGCTCTTGTGTGTACCTGTGCACTTGTGTGTACCTGTGCAATTGGTGTGTACCTGTGCACTTGTGTGTTACCTGTGCAATTTGTGTGTAACCTGTGCACTTGTGTGTACCTGTGCACTTGTGTGTACCTGTGCACTTGTGTGTACCTGTGCACTTGTGTGTACCTGTGCACTTGTGTGTACCTGTGCACTTGTGTGTACCTGTGCACTTGTGCGTACCTGTGCACTTGGTGTACTGTGCACTTGTGTGTACCTGTGCACTTGTGTGTACATGTGCACTTGTGTGTACCTGTACACTTGTGTGTACCTGTGCACTTGTGTGTACCTGTACACTTGTGTGTACCTGTGCACTTGTGTGTACCTGTGCTCTTGTGTGTACCTGTGCTCTTGTGTGTACCTGTGCTCTTGTGTGTACCTGTGCTCTTGTGTGTACCTGTGCTCTTGTGTGTACCTGTGCTCTGTGGTGTTACCTGTGTCTCTTGTGTGTACCTGTGCTCTTGTGTGTACCTGTGCACTTGTGTGTACCTGTGCACTTGTGTGTACCTGTGCACTTGTGTGTACCTGTGCTCTTGTGTACCTGTGCACTTGTGTACCTGTGCTCTTGTGTGTACCTGTGCTCTTGTGTGTACCTGTGCACTTGTGTGTACCTGTGCACTTGTGTGTACCTGTGCGCTTGTGTGTACCTGTGCACTTGTGTGTACCTGTGCGCTTGTGTGTACCTGTGCTCTTGTGTGTACCTGTGCACTTGTGTGTACCTGTGCACTTGTGTACCTGTGCTCTTGTGTGTACCTGTGCACTTGTGTGTACCTGTGCACTTGTGTGCACCTGTGCACTTGTGTACCTGTGCTCTTGTACCTGTGCACTTGTGTGCACCTGTGCTCTTGTGTGCACCTGTGCACTTGTGTGCACCTGTGCACTTGTATGCACCTGTGCACTTGTGTGTACCTGTGCACTTGTGTGTACCTGTGCACTTGTGTGTACCTGTGCACTTGTGTGTACCTGTGCACTTGTGTGTACCTGTGCACTTGTGTGTACCTGTGCACTTGTGTGTACCTGTGCACTTGTGTGTACATGTGCACTTGTGTGTACATGTGCACTTGTGTGTACCTGTACACTTGTGTGTACCTGTGCACTTGTGTGTACTTGTGCACTTGTGTGTACTGTGCACTTGTGTGTACCGTGTCACTTGTGTGTACCTGTGCTCTTGTGTGTACCTGTGCTCTTGTGTGTACCTGTGCTCTTGTGTGTACCTGTGCTCTTGTGTGTACCTGTGCTCTTGTGTGTACCTGTGCTCTTGTGTGTACCTGTGCACTTGTGTGTACCTGTGCACTTGTGTGTACCTGTGCTCTTGTGTACCTGTGCTCTTGTGTGTACCTGTGCACTTGTGTACCTGTGCTCTTGTGTGTACCTGTGCTCTTGTGTGTACCTGTGCACTTGTGTGTACCTGTGCACTTGTGTGTACCTGTGCGCTTGTGTGTACCTGTGCACTTGTGTGTACCTGTGCGCTTGTGTGTACCTGTGCTCTTGTGTGTACCTGTGCACTTGTGTGTACCTGTGCACTTGTGTGTACCTGTGCACTTGTGTGTACCTGTGCTCTTGTGTGCACCTGTGCACTTGTGTGCACCTGTGCACTTGTATGCACCTGTGTACTTGTGTGTACCTGTGCACTTGTGCACCTGTGCACTTGTATGCACCTGTGCACTTGTGTGCACCTGTGCACTTGTGTGCACCTGTGCACTTGTGTGCACCTGTGCACTTGTGTGCACCTGTGCACTTGTGTGCACCTGTGCACGTACCATTACATGTACACACATGAACCTCGTACTAAAATTTTAGTTGTTTTTTACTACGGATTTTTTATTTTTAGTTTTTAACTTTTTATAACTGTGGTTTTTTATAACTGGTTTTTTATAACTGTGGTTTTTAATAACTCTGGTTTTTTATAACTGTGGTTTTTTAATAACTCTGGTTTTTTATAACTGTGGTTTTTAATAACTCTGGTTTTTTATAACTGGTTTTTATAATTGGGGTTTTAAAAACTTTTTTAAACTGCAGGTTTTAACTGCGGTTTTCAATTACGGTTTAAAAACCTACGTATCTCCGTTATTTAATACGTGTCAACGGTACTATACAACAGAAAAAACGGTAATTTCATATACGAACAAGGACAGGTGAAGAAAGACACTGATTCAAGGACAAGTACAGTTAGAGGTATAGGGTACAGTGAGAGGTACAGTGAGAGGTACATGGTACAATGAGGGGTGCAGTGAGAGGTACAGGGTACAGTAAGAAGTGCAGGGTACATTGGTACAATGAGAGGTACATGGTACAGCGAGAGGTACTGTACAAGGTACAGGGTACAACGAGAGGTACAGTACAGGGTACTGGGTACAACGAGAGGTACAGTACAGGGTACTGGGTACAGCAAGAGGTAGCGTACAGGGTAATGGGTATATCAAGAGGTACAATACAAGGTACAAGAGGTACAATACAAGGTACAACAAGAGGTACAATACAAGGTACAACAAGAGGTACAATACAAGGTACAACAAGAGGTATAATACAAGGTACAACAAGAGGTATAATACAAGGTACAACAAGAGGTACAATACAGGGTACAACAAGAGGTACAATACAAGGTACAACAAGAGGTACAATACACAGGTACAACAAGAGGTACAATACAAGGTACAACAAGAGGTACAATACAAGGTACAACAAGAGGTACAATACAAGGTACAACAAGAGGTACAATACAAGGTACAACAAGAGGTACAATACAAGGTACAACAAGAGGTACAATACAAGGTACAACAAGAGGTACAATACAAGGTACAACAAGAGGTACAATACAAGGTACAAACAAGAGGTACAATACAAGGTACAACAAGAGGTACAATACAAGGTACAACAAGAGGTACAATACAAGGTACAACAAGAGGTACAATACAAGGTACAACAAGAGGTACAATACAAGATACAACAAGAGGTACAATACAGGGTACAACAAGAGGTACAATACAAGGTACAACAAGAGGTACAATACAAGGTACAACAAGAGGTACAATACAAGGTACAACAAGAGGTACAATACAAGGTACAACAAGAGGTACAATACAAGGTACAACATGAGGTACAATACAAGGTACAACATGAGGTACAATACAAGGTACAACAAGAGGTACAATACAAGGTACAACAAGAGGTACAATACAAGGTACAACAAGAGGTACAATACAAGGTACAACATGAGGTACAATACAAGGTACAACAAGACGTACAGTGTTCTCATGGCAGGAACGTCACTCACTCGACGTATTAGGCTCACGTCACATACTGACGTATATTTCCTGTCTGTTAAATTCGACAAGAGCGGACAATTAAATTCTTTGTTGACAACAAACAAAAAACTGTATTTGTAAAACTTCTGGAAGGAACAAATGTAACGAGAAGAAAAGTAGAGTGTACATTGTACACTTAAGTGTATTTGTGAGAGCAGTGTTTAGGCTGCTTGTTGTGGTGGTTGTTGTTGTGATGGTTGTTGTGGTGGTTGTTGTGGTGGTTGTTGTGGTTGTTGTGGTGGTTGGTTGTGGTGGTTGTTGTGGTGGTTGTTGTGGTTGTTGTTTGTGGTTGTTGTTGTGGTTGTTGTTGTGGTTGTTGTGGTGGTTGTGGTTGTGGTGGGTTGTGGTTGTTGTGGTGGTTGTGGTTGTTGTGGTTTGTTGTGTGTTGTTGTGTTGGTGTTGTTGTGGTGGTTGTGGTGGTGGTGGTTGTGGTGGTTGTGGTGGTTGTGGTTGTTGTGGTGGTTGTTGTGGTTGTTGTTGTGGTGGTTGTTGTGGTGGTTGTTGTGGTAGTTGTTGGTGGTGGTGTGTGTTGTGGTTGTGGTGGTTGTGGTGGTTGTGGTGTGTTTGTTGTGGTTGTTGTGGTTGGTTGTGGTTGTTTGTGGTGGTTGTTGTGGTTGTTGTTGTGGGTTGTTGTGGTTGTGGTTGTTGTGGTGGTTGTGGTTGTTGTGGTTGTGGTGGTTGTTGTGGTGGTTTGTTGTGGTTGTTGTGGTGGGTTGTGGTTGTTGTGGTTGTTGTGGTGGTTGTTGTGGTTGTGGTTGTGGTGGTTGTTGTGGTTGTGGTTGTGGGGGTTGTGGTGGTTGTTGTGGTTGTTGGTGGTTGTGGTTGTGGTTGTTGTGGTGGGTTGTGGTGGTTGTTGTGGTGGTTGTTGTGGTTGTTGTGGTTGTGGTGGTTGTTGTAGTGGTTGTTGTGGTTGTTGTGGTTGTTGTGGTTGTTGTGGTTGTGGTGGTTTGTTGTGGTGTGGTGTTGGTTTGTGGTTGTTGTGGTGGTGTTGTGGTGGTGGTTGTGGTGGTTGTGTTGTGGTGGTGGTTGTTGTGGTTGTTGTGGTGGTGGTTGTTGTGGTTGTGGGTGGTGTGGTGTGGTGGTTGTGGTGGTGGTGTTGTGGTGGTGGTGTTGTTGTGGTGGTTTTGTGGTGGTGGTTTGTTGTGGTGGTGGTTGTTGTGGTGGTTGTTGTGGTGGTTGTTGTGGTGGTTGTTGTGGTGGTTGTGGTGTGGTTGTGGTGGTGGTTGTTGTGGTGGTTGTTGTGGTGGTTGTTGTGGTGGTTGTTGTTTGTGGTGGTGGTGTTGTGGTGGTTGTTGTGGTGGTTGTTGTGGTGGTTGTGTTGTGGTGGGTTGTTGTGGTTGTTGTTGTGGTTGTTGTCGTGGTTCTTGTGGTGGTTGTTGTGGTTGTTGTTGTGGTTGTTGTGGTGGTTGTGGTGGTTGTGGTTGTTGTGGTTGTTGTTGTGGTTGTTGTTGTGGTGGTTGTGGTTGTGGTGTGGTTTGTTGTGGTTGTTGTGGTGGTTGTTGTGGTGGTTGTTGGTTGTTGTGGTGGTGGTTGTGGTGGTTGTTGTGGTTGTGGTTGTTGTGGTTGTTGTTGTGGTTGTTGTTGTGGTTGTTGTGGTGGTTGTTGTGGTGGTTGTTGTGGTTGTTGTGGTGGTTATGTGGTGGTTGTTGTGGTTGTGGTGGTTGTTGTGGTTTGTTGTGGTGGTGGTTGTTGTGGTGGTGGTGGTGGTTGTTGTGGTTGTTGTAGTGGTTGTTGTGGGGTTGTGGTGGTGGTTGTGGTGGTTGTGGTTGTGGTGGTTGATTTGGTTGTTTGGTTGTGGTGGTTGTTTGTGGTTGTTGTGGTGGTTGTGGTTGTGGTTGTGGTTGTTGTGGTTGTTGTGGTGGTTGTGATTGTTGTTGTGGTTGTGTTGGTTGTTGTGGTGGTTGTGATGGTGTGGTAGTTGATGGTTGTGTGTGTTTGTGGATGGTTGTGGTGTTGTGATGGTTGTGGTTGTTGCGGTTGTGATGGTTGTGGTGGTTTGTTGTGGTTGTTGTGATGGTTTGTTGGTGGTGGTTGTGGTGGTTGTGGTTGTTTGTGATGGTTGTGGTTGTTGTGATGTTGGGTGGTGGTTGTTTGTGGTTGGTTGTTGTGATGGTTGTGGTGGTGGTTGTTGTGGTTGTGGTTGTTGTTGTGGTTGTTGTGGGTTGTTGTGGCTGTTGTGGTGGTTGTGATGGTATTGTGATGAGTTTTGTGATGGTTATATGTGGTTGTTGGTGGTGGTTATTGTGGTTTGTTGTGGTGGTTATTGTGATGGTGGTTGTCATGGTTGTGGTGGTTGTGGTTGTGATTCGTTGTGGTGGTTGTTGTGTATAGAGGAATGTGATGTTGATGTAGGTGGTTTGGTAGATTGGGTGATGGTTGTTGGTTGTTGTTGGGTGGTTGTTGATGATGTTTTGTAGATGGTAGTATAGTATTGGCGGTGTTGAGGTTTAGTAGGCTATAGTGTGTGATAGGTAAGACACATATGCAACAGTTAGGTATCTTTATTTGGAAACGTTTCGCCTGCACAGTAGGCTTCTTCAGTCGAGTATAGAAAAGTTGGTAGAAGAGACGTGAAGACGATGTAATTAGTCCATCACCCTTGAAGTTTTGAGGTGGTCAGTCCCTCAGTCTAGAGAAGAGTTGTTCCAAAGTCTGAAACAATATGGAGTTGAAGTGACAGGATGGAGCCTTGTATACCTTATATACCTTGTGTGTGTCTTACCTAACAACCTGTCGGTATTTTATACCATTTTAGTATGTTGTGATAGTTGTGGTGGTGATTGTGGCTGTGTGGTTGTTGTGATAGCTGTACCTGGTGTACGTCGACTGGTGTGGGTCGCATCCTGGGGACAAAATTGACCTAATTTGCCCGAAGTGCTCTGTATAACAAGTGGCTTTTTATATAGTAGTATGTCATTGATGTCAACCATAGTCTGTATACCATGTACATACATGTACTTGTAGAAATAAAGATATTATTATTTATTATTAGGATCACCTTGCAAGTACAATTAAAAGATCATTTCCTGTTCCTTCTTTTGGCTGGATCTGAGATAGGTGATAGATGTTTATGGACGTTTTTGATCAAGGTGCTGACTCACTCCCTGACCAGTGCTTACAGGCGTTAAAGTAATTACATACGAGGGGAAAAGTAACATCACATCACCTTAGCACTTAAATCAATATTTCTCTGCGTGTGGCATGCAAAGAGTATGTTACAGTTTATTCAGCGTATGTGTCACTCCCATATAGGCTGCCTCCCAACCAGCGAACCGGGTGCTAAGGGCTTAACGATCAATCAGTTCAGTCAGTACCTTGGTTCCTTGACTAATCACAGGCAAGCCCGCCAAAGCTGAAGCAACGTGGTTCACTTCCGGCAAGCATTGGCAGACTTGCCTACCTACTGGTTGAGTACGGTGCACTCTCTCTGGCTTCTGCTTTGCCCTCTGTCACTGTGATGTACACTTATTATTCTATCTGTACATATTGTACATATCAGTATATAATGGGTGAAGGTAAATATACATTATAGTCGACTGTTGAGTTTGTTTGCTCCAATTCCCATCACGACCAGGTCTCACAGGTCATTCATTACCTGTGTTCGTAATACTGCGTGAAACAACGTAGTGGGGGTCGGGTAAATACCAGTGACAATGTAGCAGAAGACAGATTTGAACTCTCTCGTTCCTCTTACAAACACATCTTCAGTTTCCTCTAAAGACGTGTCTAAACACACACCAAAAAATCTGTTTTTGGTTTGTTTGTTTGTTTATTCTCGTGTTTTGTAAGTGATTTCTTCCCATATATGTGTGTATTATTGAGCTTAATGTAAATCTGCTCGTTCCAGTTCTCTTAAAATCATTTGAGTTCTTTCGTTTAATTGCACTCTGGAGTCGACATTAATATTTTAAATGATACGACTCACTCGTTATTCAAATAATGTTTTATTAATTTTGTGTAAAGGAAATTTCTGCCCAAGTGGGTTATATTTGTAGCATATTTAAAAGTTATAGCCCCCTTCCCTCCCCCCTTAAAAAAAAAATTCGCCTCTGCTGTTGCTTCTGCTACTGCTGTTATTACTGGTGTTACTGTTGTTGCTATCGCTGCTGCTGTTGCTACTGATGATGCTGTTATTACTGCTACTGAGGCTGCTGTTATTGCTGCTTTTGCTATTGCTCCTATTGTTGCTGCTGCTGTTTCGGCTACTTCTGGAATACTTTTATTTGTATAGGGGAAGCACTAAACCCGTAGGGGTCTTGTAGCGCCTGGGGGAAAGAGAGGCGTTCAGGTTCAATCCAAGGAAAGGGAAGGTAAGTCCAGTTCCATGGATTTCTGGAAGGAGGGGTGGATAAGCGGATATCTGGAAGGCTAACCGGCTGAATATCTAGCTGGTTGGATGGCTGATTGGCTGGATTCCTGTGGGCTGGCTTGCAAGGTGGCTGACTGGCTGGGAACTAGGTTATTACGTCATAAATCATAATCCTTCTTGGCTCCTTTTCCTCCTGTAAGCACCTCAACATACCAGTCTACCACCAACAGCCGCTCCTATAAGCTCCTCGTCGAATCCATTTGCCACCACCACCACCGTTCGTATGCAAACCAAAACAAACTCCAACTCACCTCAAACCTTTTTTTTCAGTCTAAGCCTGGTCTCAGACCGAGCCCCAGGGGCGTTGACCCCCGAAACCCTCTCCAGGTAGGTAGTAGGTAGACCGAGGTTACTTAAACCTTTTTGAAGCAGTCGTAGCTCCAAAATTACAGCAACAGCTTTCTTAAGAGCCGTCGGAGCCCTTCAAAAGCAGCAACTTTCTTAGACCCGTCATAGCCCTTAAAAATATCCGTAGAGCCGCCGTAGCCCTTAAAAATATCCTTAGAGCCGTCGTGGCCCTTAAGAAAACAACCCTCTTTCAGCCTATTTATTTTTAACGTATCTTAAAAAGTCACTTGATCTCGATGATAAGTGTGAAAACTGAGTTTTCTCGGTTTCTGAGCAGTGTTAAAAGAAATACAATGCCTCTGAGCCGCTTCGGGAATGGAAGTTATGGACTGCTTGAAGACTTAAGTTTACATAGATTTTACGAGGGATGAAGGTGTTGTTATAGACCTGAGGGATTTATATAGGTTTTACGAGGTATAAGGCAGCGGTTATAGACCTGAGGGATTTGCTGTCAATAGACGATACGGTTTTATGAGAGGAGGTGACGGAGGAGATATTGGAGGATGTGGAGAAGATAGAGAAGGGGAGTAGGAGTGGTGGTTAGAGTAGGAGGAGAAGGTGGTGAAGAAGTTTGAAGAGGATGTGATGGAGGCGAAAATGGAGAATGAGAAGTTGGAAGAAGAGACCGAATGTATTAGGACTGAAGTGTTGGTAAGTACGATCTACTACCATTACTACTACTACTACTACTACCACCACTTTCACAACCACTCGACCACCATCACCGCCCCACCATCACCGCCCCACAACCACTATCACCTCAAACCATACCCCCGGCCGGGATTGAACCCGCGGTCATAGTCTCAAAACTCCAGCCCGTCGCGTTAGCCACTAGACCAGCTAGCCACAATAAGATTCATCCAACTAGGTATATTTCTACACCACCTTCCTGTGGTGTAGAAATATACCTAGTTGGATGAATCTTATTGTGGCTAGCTGGTCTAGTGGCTAACGCGACGGGCTGGAGTTTTGAGACTCTATGACCGCGGGTTCAATCCCGGCTGGGGGTATGGTTTGTTTGCAATCGTGTCATTACGATTTCTTGAGTCACTATCACCTCCACTACCACCATCACCGCCACTGATTACGAACAACCTTTCGTTGGTCTGCCTTATCGCCACTGACTGGCTTTCTCGCCAGTGCCGCCTGTCACCTGTTCGCCATCAGTCGAGAATATTTAAATGTCTAACACAGAGATTAAAATATACCACGTAACGGGTGGGGGTTTAACCCATGGCGAGTGAGTCGTAAAACTGGCAGGCCAGCTAATAGACTCCGGGAGATTCACACAAACGAGGTAGATCAACTATCCGGCCAACCCTCCTCTGAGAAATCAGCCTGCCGCAGCACTCTGCTGCATATACCCAGCCGGCTAGCGTCGTACACTGCCGCGAGATGGCTCTGCCTACCTTGCTTACAGCTGGCTAGCATTGCTTACAGAATTATTGTTAGACAAGAACGACCCATTGTTAGACAAGAACGACTCATTATAAGACATGAACGACCCGTTATTAGACCAGAACGATGCACTGATAAGCGAGAACCTATTTCTTAGACAAGAACCACCCACTGATAAGCCAGAACGACCCACTGATAGGCAAGAACTTATTTCACAGGCAAGAACGACCCACCGAGCAGCAGTCGCTAAACCAAGTCTAGGGACTTGGGAATTTTCCGCGATAATTATTAATAGCGGTAATGTACCTACTCTCCTAGTCAGGAGGATAGGAAGGTAAATCTCCTCTTCCTCTTCATGAAGAGGGCTAGTGGTGTCCATCTTGCATATCTCCGGTGCTACAGCCGTCCACGATGATTTATTGAGAACACTGGCTAATGCCCCGCTATGCTAGTCTCTGCATTCTTAAAAACCTTTGGAACACATCGCTGCCCGGATTTTAATAGGTCTACTGTAAATATGGATCCTGGTGGAAGTTAAGTCGTACCGACTGCAATGGTTAAATCTGCTGGGTTAAACCTGTTGCCTTAAACCTGTTGGCTTAACCTAGGTTAAATTTACACCATCTATAAAACCATTTACAGATTTCCTGAGTAAATCTTATGTTGTATATTCGGGTATCGAAATATTCTTGACAGGTGATGGACAGGTGACATGCAGCCTTAATGACCCTCGTGTAGTCGACCACCAAACCCACTAACGTTACTAATGACGTTCATTTTGCGTATTTTATTTCCATCAGGTCATCTAGAAATATTAATTTCTAGCATTCCATCGCTGTGAGTAAAAAAAAAGTCTGAAATAATTGTTCAGAATGGAACATGTATTTTCATCATCATCAAAATGAAGACTCGAACTGGATTCAAGTGGGTTTATATTTTGGCTTAAATAGTAACGTTCTTCTTGCCGAATAAGGCAAGCGAGAATTTGTGTATGCAATAATTTCGCAAAAATCATTCTGAACTTAACGAAAATAATATATTTTGTTTTGTTTATTATTAAATTATTGTAAACTTATCTAAAATATGTTTAGTTGTATTGGGTTAAATTAAATTGCGCTTGTTATAATAAGGTTAGGTAAGTTTTCTAAGGTACTTTTGGTACAAAATGATTAATTTTTACATTAACATAAATGAAAAAATACCACCAATACTACCACCACCACGACTGCCACCACCACGACTGCCACCACCACGACTGCCACCACCACTTCAGGTGGTGGTTGTGGATTTAATCTCATTTCTCTCTCTCTCTCTGTCTGTGTTTCTGTTTTTTTTTTTCTCTCTCTCTCTCTGCCTTTCTCTGTTTCTCTCTCTCTCTCTCTCTCTCTCTCTCTCTCTGCCTCTCTGTCTGTGTCTCTCTCTCCCCGCCTCCTCTCTTATCTTCCTTATCTCACTCTCTTCAAAACTTTGAAGGTAGATCGCAGGCGTGGTAACAGTGAGAGAGATTAACATCAGCAACTTAACGTGAAATTTAACATTGTCTTCTCCCTAGCCCGGCCCCTACTCGAAAGCCCTTACGGGTTTATCTCTCTGAATATTCATATTCCGATGACCTGATTACAGACGCGGTTGAGAATATCCTTCTTGGCTCTCACGGGGAATATCTGCTCTTGGGAATATTCTTTTGGGCTCAAGGGAATATCTGCTGTTGGGGAATATTCTTTTGACTGTTATTGGGGACTCTCTTATAGGGGAATTTTTTTTTTTTAGCTGTTGGGAATTTTTTTTTTTATCATTAAATACTTGGTTATGCTTTCCTGCATCTGATTTCTGTATGTCTGTGTGGGATTTTTTGCGACTGTAGGCCTCGGATTCTCTTATGTGGCTTTTCAGGCCTATTTGCTTAAGGGTAAGTATGGGATTCATATCTGGCTATAGGCTCGTGGCGCACCGAAATGGATTAGCTGTGTTTTGTAGGCTTTCACTGCCTATAAGCCTACGGCACACCTGTGCGGGGTTCCAGTGCTGTGCAGCCTGTGTATACCTGTCTCCCTCCATTTACATGTGCACATAACTCCACGTATCTACGTCGACATGATGTGCACCCAGCTGTGTGCGCGTGTGTACCTGGGGCTCACCACACACACACACACACACACACACACACACACACACACACACACACACACACACACACACCACCATTGTGATTGTGTAAACAACGCAGCTTCCAGAGAATCTTTTGCGCGCCTGGGCCCTCAATGCTTCATGTCCACAGGTGCCAAACTCGGCCCTCTGATTGGCCAAGGTGCGCTGCTTGGCACCGCCTACCCTGCTCTCTCATTGGCTGCCCCTCCACAGGAGGCAGTGCCTCAAAGTCTTGCGGTTTCGCCTATTTTGTTAATCAATAATTTCCTCCTTCAGATCTGCTTTACTTCGAAAGGTAGGCAAGGGAGAAAAATAAAGCGTATTGTATATTTTCATGATTTTTTTTTTGAGGGGAGAGGCGGGGGTGTTGGTAGGGGGAATGGGTAAGTAGGAGGGGAGGAATTAGGAAGAGGTTTAGATAACCTTGAAGGATGTCTGGTGTGGCATAGATGGCGCTAGCGTCTTGATAGAGAGAGAGCGAGGGCACGACTTACCATGCAAGGTGCATGCAACTCTCTCTCTCTCGCTCTCTCTCTCTCTCTCTCTCTCTCTCTCTCTCTCTCTCTCTCTCTCTCTCTCTCTCTCTCTCTCTCTCTCTCTCTCTCTCTCTATGAAAGGAATCCATTATCAACTTGATCTCATTTCACCTTGTTGGATTCATGGGGGGAGCGCTAAACACGTAGGGGGTTATGTGACTGTAGGTACCTACACCAGTGACTAGCTACTTATACCAGTGACTGTAGCCACCTGCACCTCAGACTGTAGCCACCTGCACCTCCGACTGTAGCCACCTGCACCTCCGACTAGTAAGACCGGTTACCCCGGGTGGTAGCCACCCAGCTCCCACTGATAAGCACCTGCATCGGGGCTGTATTTATTGCCACTCTGCACCACCTCCGACTGTAGGACCACTCTGCCCCCCCTCCGCCCACTGTAGCCACCTGCACCTATGTAGTAGTTAAACCTCACTTGGAATAGAGAGAAAGAGAATAGGGATAAGACAGAATAATTGAGAGAGAGAGAGACTGTGTGGTCAAATTATTAGGATCAACAGTGATATTAGTGTATTAATATAGTGAAAGCAAATGCATTTACGAGAGTAGAACTGTGTGTGCTGTTTCTGAACACTGTTGCAGCATCAGCACTGCTGGGAGGTGCTGGGATGTGCCGGGAAGTGCTGGGAGGTGCTGGGATATGCCGGGAAGTGGTGAGAGGTGCTTAGAGATGCTTGGAGGTGCAGGGATATGCCGGGAGGTACTGGGATACGTTGGGGTAAATGCTGTGGAGGTGCTGGGAGATACTGGGATATGTTGAGAGGTGCTGTGATTTGTTGGGGAAATGTTGTGGGGTGGTGGGGGAAATGTTGTGTGGGGTGGTGGGGGAAATGTTGTGTGGAGGTGGTGGGGGAAATGTTGTGGGGGTGGTGGGGGAAATGTTGTGGGGGTGCTGGGGGAAATGTTGTGGGGGTGCTGGGGAAATGTTGCGGGGGTGGTGGGGGAAATGTTGTAAACAATATTCTTGATTCGAAACTATCTTTTGTAGTGTGTTTAAAAGTTCCTAGGCTGTGTCGGTTGTTCGAAACGTGTCAAGGTGGTTGTGGAGGGTCTGAACGTGTCTAGGCGGTGTTTGAAGGGTCTGAACGTGCTTGGGCAGTGTGTATGGAGGGTTTGAACGTGCTTGGGCAGTGTGTATGGAGGGTCTGAACATGATTGGGCAGTGTGTATGGAGGGTCTGAACGTGCTTGGGCAGTGTATGGAGGGTCTGAACGTTAGGTAAGACACATATGCAACAGTTAGGTATCTTTATTTCGAAACGTTTCGCCTACACAGTAGGCTTCTTCAGTCGAGTACAGAAAGGTTGATAGAAGCTGAAGATACTTGAAGACGATGTAATCAGTCCATCACCCTTAAAGTTTTGAGGTGGTCAGTCCCTCAGTCTGGAGAAGAGCATTGTTCCGTTGTCTGAAACAATATGAAGTTGAAGTGACAGAATGGGGCCTTTATATAGTGCCAGGAGGTGAGACGTAGGTTGCTTTGGGAGGGCAGGTCCTTCTCAAACCCAGCCGTTCTCACTAGTAGAGGTTGTCGAAGTGGTCTGTACCAAGATACCCTTGTGTTGCAGTGTCTGACAGAATGAACATTAAAATGGTATGAAATACCGACAGATTGTTAGGTAAGACACATATGCAACAGTTAGGTATCTCAAAACTTTAAGGGTGATGGACTGATTACATCGTCTTCAAGTATCTTCAGCTTCTATCAACCTTTCTGTACTCGACTGAAGAAGCCTACTGTGTAGGCGAAACGTTTCGAAATAAAGATACCTAACTGTTGCATATGTGTCTTACCTAACAATCTGTCGGTATTTCATACCATTTTAATGTTCAGGATCTGAACGTGCTTGGGCAGTGTGTATGGAGGGTCTGAACGTGCTTGGGCAGTGTGTATGGAGGGTCTGAACGTGCTTGGGCAGTGTGTATGGAGGGTCTGAATGTGCTTGGGCAGTGTGTATGGAAGGTCTGAACGTGCTTGGGCAGTGTGTGAAGGGTCAGAACGTGTTTGGGCAGTGTGTACGGAGGGTCTGAACGTGCTTGGGCAGTGTGTATGGAGGGTCTGAATGTGCTTGGGTAGTGTGTATGGAAGGTCTGAACGTGCTTGGGCAGTGTGTGAAGGGTCTGAACGTGCTTGGGTAGTGTGTGTGGAGAGTCTGAACGTGTCTGGGCGGTGCTTGGCGGTCCTGGGCCGTTCCATAACGCCAATCGGGTGCGGGCCGCCCACGGAAGTCCATCAGGCCGGCCCATTAGAGTCGGAGCGGCCAGCGGAAATGAATCCTGCCCCCGAGCTTCAAGTTCCACCGCTCCTACATTTTCGAATTAGCTGTCCATTGTGTTCTGGTTAAGTCAGGTATGTTGCCGGGTGTGTGGGAGGTCTGGGAGGATCTGTGGGGGTGTGGGAGGATTTTAAACTGTATTGCGAACACTTCTGCACTGTTGTCTTGGCTTTAAATTTCTGCTAAACACAACCGCTAGTGTTTTTTTTTTTTTTTTTTGCATTCCCTCTGATAGTTTGATAGTTGTTTCCTTCTCCTAGGAGTAGATATTCGAACTTGTCTGCATTGAATTGCATCTGCCACTTCTATCCAGATCATCCTGTAACCTTCTAGTGTCAGCATTAGAGGTTATTTGACCACCTGTACACATCCGCAAACATGACATGTCATCATTATTATTATTGTTATTATTATTTATTTATTCGCCCAGCAATATTGTTTATGTAGACTGTGAACAACAGGTGTCCCTGTGGAACACCACTCGTAACATGTCCCCATACTGATTTCTTTCCATTAATACAAACTCTGTTGCCTGTTGGTCAACCGTATCTTGACCCAGGAGATTTTTCCATGTGAATGGAGTAACAGCGCCCTGGACAGTAAAAGCCCAACAGTTGCCATCCTACCAGAAAAGTAAATGTCACTATCGCCGCAAGGTATGGCAACACCGCATACCCAAACAAAAACAGTGGCACACAGCTCTTATTGTAGCGCTCTTAAGTGGTGATATCCAAATTAATCCAGGACCTCAAACTATTGTGCAGAGGCAAAACAGACAGATAAATGACGGCGATAATGACGGTCTAGTAGCTAGGAATGATAACCTTAACTCCATATGTAATGCATACATAGGTCAATGTGAGACAATACAGCCATTATTATCTCAAACACTACCAAACAGGTGCATACACTGTACTAAAGTACGCATGAAAAACAGAAAAGGCACCTTATGTAAAATGTGTAAGGGGTGGGTGCATGATGGATGTATGTACAATTATAACAACGGTGCCAGAATTCATTTTGTGTGTAACAAATGCACTTTGGCACAGTTACCCTTTAGCAGTGATGACATTGATTTACCTAAATTTAATACAAATGACCCATTGCCATATATTGATGATTATGATTGTTTTATGAAAACAGGCCTTCACTTTATTCATGTCAATGCAAGATCACTTCTTCCTAAATTGGCAGAGATTAGGATTCTAGCTAACAAAATTAGGACGGCAGTTATAACCATCTCTGAATCTTGGTTGGATGATACGGTGACTGACGACGAGGTCAAAATAGATGGTTACAATATAAAACGCTTAGATAAGAACAGAAAAGGTGGTGGAGTATGTGCCTACATTAGAAATGACTTAGCTTACAACCCAAGACCTGATTTAAATAACAATAAACTGGAGATTCTATGGTTTGAAGTGCTGCTTCCTAAGACCAAACCCATCTTAGTAGGAACTAGTTACCGCCCTCCTACCCAGGACCAGTTCTTAGAAGACTTTTCCAGAGTCTTGTCCGGAGTTGAAAACAATTGCGAGACAATAATACTGGGCGACTTCAATATCTGTTTTCAGCAGCAAAATAACGGGCTATGCAAAAGGTATAAGCAAATTCTAGGATTAAATAGTTACACTCAACTAATTAATACTCCAACCCGGATCACACAGTTCTCAGCCACCCTAATTGACCACATACTTTGTAACCGCTCTGAGAACATTAGTCAGTCAGGCGTCATTACCACAGGTCTTCGTGATCATTTCATCATTTACTGCACCAGGAAAATCACTAGGGATAGGATAGGCCTACACAGGACAATAAAAATGAGGTCAACTAGAAACTACAGTAAAGAAACACTGGTAAATAGGCTACACAATTGTGACTGGACAGAGATAACAAGTTGCACGGACGTAAACGATGCCTGGGAAAAATTCAAAACAATGTTCACTACCATGGGATGTCGTTTGTAGATCCTCCTGAGTAAAAACCAGAGGAAATAAGTGTCGAAAATGGTACATTTCTTTGTCCCTCCCAAACTTCGATAGTGACTAGGGTAACCTTCCTTGGGACGAAATTGCTCAGTAATCTAAAAACAAGACTGGTTTTATTTGGAGATTTTAACGTTAGCTGAACTGTTTGGAGGAATCTGACAATTATTCTAGAGTCTAACAACTTTCTTGAAATGGTCCAAGCCTGCTTTGTAACCCGGTTTATGTCGAACCAACGAGAGGAAATGACCTGCTGGACTTGGTTCTGGCAAACAAGGATTCTCTGATAGATAACTATGAGGTAAATGAAACTGCAGCCAATCAGATCCTGTGTCTATCCCTTCCCTCTTTATGTCGTTTCTTATACAAGCGTTTTAATTGTCTGCTAACATGCATAGTAACTCCGCCACCTTTCCTGTTTACGCAATTCAGACATGCCCCCATTTTTCAGACTGAACCAGGTTATGGAAAATTTTATAGGGGTTACCTGTAATATGTCATTGATGTCAGCTAGGCCTGTATACCTTATACAAGTACTTGTAGAAATTAAATTAAAATTAGTATTATTGTTGTTGTTTGCCATAGAGATTATCCCAGTTGTCAATGAAAGCAATTCAGAGTTGCTTGCAGTGACTGTCTAGCGAGCAATTTGCCTCAAATGTGCTAGACTTCCATTCACTGCCCACTTCCCTTCTAGGCAAAATGCTACATTGGATCATGTTCTAAGTAGACCAACAGCTGCCTTGTAATTGGTCAGCAATTTTTTGCACTTGCATTTCCCAGCATCATTACCTCCAGCACTGAGGCAGATAATGGAGGTCTCATTACCGGACATATGATCTAACCTGTTAACTACATTACCCACATCTGCTCCAGGAAAAAACACGTACAAACACGCACGTCTTGCTCTCTTATTTCTCAATACGGTAAAACCCCTAGTCTCTCAGTTTCAAGCCGATCAGAAAAGGCATTTTCGAGTTATTCCATGGAAACAAATATTACAATTTGGTTTAGAAAATTGATAAATTAACGCCTATACAGCATAATAACAATCCAAACCTTTCTTGAGAATAAACCAGAGTTGAAAGTTTGAAGCCGATCAGAAGTGGCGTTATTACTCGTATTATAAGAACATAAGAACATAAGAAAGGAGGAACACTGCAGCAGGCCTGTTGGCCCATACTAGGCAGGTCCTTTACAATTCATCCCACTAACAAACATTTGACCAACCCAATTTTCAATGCCACCCAAGAAATAAGCTCCGATGTGCAAGTCCCACTCAAATCCAACCCCTCCCACTCATGTACTTATCCAACCTAAATTTGAAACTACCCAAAGTCCTAGCCTCAATAACCCAACTAGGTAGACTGTTCCACTCATCAATACCCTATTTCAAACCATACTTTCCTATGTCCTTTCTAAATCTAACTTATCCAATTTAAATCCATTACTGCGGTTCTCTCTTGGAGAGATATCCTCAAGACCTTGTTAATATCCCTTTATTAATACCTATCTTCCACTTATAACTTCGATCAGGTCTCCCCTCATTCTCGTCTAACAATGTGAATGTAACTAAGAGTCTTCAATCTTTCTTATAAGGAGATTTCTAATGCTATGTATTAATTTAGTCATCCTACGCTGAATGTTTTCTAACGAATTTATGTCCATTCTGTAATATGGAGACCAGAATTGAGCTGCATAATCTAGGTGAGGCCTTACTAATGATGTATAAAGCTGCAGAATGACCTCTGGACTTCTGTTGCTTACACTTCTTGATATAAATCCCAGTAATCTATTTGCCTTATTACGTACGCTTAGGCATTGCTGTCTTGGTTTAAGGTTGCTGCTTACCATAACCCCCAAGTCCCTTTCGCAATCTGTATGGCCAAGTTCTACATCACCCAACCTATAAGTGCCCGGGACTAGAAGCGGTGATTCGACTCCAGCAACCACATATAGGTAAGTACTGCTACTAAAAAATAAGGCAATGAATTATTTCAAAACCCGGCAGAAGCCGGTCACTAACTCAACGCGAGGGTGAGCGAGTCCGGCTTTGCCAGAATTTATTTGGAGGAATCATCTTTCCTGTTTGTGAAATATAGCTTTCCTTTGTTTTATTTTAATAAGTAGTTTTCCTGTTTTTTGTCCCCTTGTAACTTTCCAGTTCCAGGCATGCTAGTCCTACCTCGAGGCACCGAGAGGGAATGCTGGAGACATCTCAAGCTGCAAACATTACTGAACTGCTGCGCCAGTGTTTATGGAGTACGGGGACCTTGCTCTGCCCCTGCCTTGAGCATCAGTGCCGAATATTACCCTGTTTCTTTTCCCTGAGACTTATCATCATACGTTGACATTGCTGGGCAGTTCGTCGAGGCGCTATACATCCTTATATTTTGTATTTAGTGAAATTGGATTCGACAAGTTCGCCTCTTCTTCTATGCCTTAGAAAAGCCTGTTGTTGACTCAATTTGGAGTTGTTGGCTTCAGACTGCTGGGGTTCATACATGGAGGTTCACGTGACCTGAATGGGAACTTACTGTTCCCATTTCTCATTCTAGAGGATACTTTAATTCATTTATATCCGCCCTGATTTGGGCAACATTGCTGAATTATCTCCAATATAATAAAAACTAATTTTTAATTCTTCTAGTAATCATAATTTAGTTTTAAGGCTGCCCGAAATGCCTTAAGATAAGATTTCGTTCGGATTTTTAACCCCGGAGGGTTAGCCACCCAGGATAACCCAAGAAAGTCAGTGCGTCATCGAGGACTGTCTAACTTATTTCCATTGGGGTCCTTAATCTTGTCCCCCAGGATGCGACCCACACCAGTCCGACTAACACCCAGGTACCTATTTGCTGCTAGGTGAACAGGACAACAGGTGTAAGGAAACGTGTCGAAATGTTTTCACCCGCCGGGAATCGAACCCGGGCCCTCCGTGTGTGAAGCGGGAGCTTTAGCCACCAGGCCACCGGTGGCTGATAAGATTTTGTTCGGACTTTTACCCACGGAGGGTTAGCCACCCAGGATAATCTAAGAAAGTCAGTGCGTCATCGAGGACTGTCTAACTTATTTCCATTGGGGGTCTTATTTTTATTGTGGTCTTTCAATCATGTCCCCCAGGATGCCACCCACGCCAGTCTACTAACACTCGGGTACCTACTTTGCTTGCTAAGTGGACAGGGAGGAAATGGGCAACATGGGAGGAAATCGACCACGGAAACTGTGTTGAGGCGAGTTTTGCCTACCAGACCACGGGACACCACACTTACCCTAATTGTATAATATACTGTACATGGATTTCAATGGAATAAGTAACTTTGTCTGACTTTTTTTTTTTTTTTTTTTTTTTGGGGGGGGGGGGAAGTGATCGTAGGTAATTCACACTATGATAACTGGTGAAGATCAGGAGAAGTTTGAGGGACTGATTACCTCAAACTCCTCCTGATCTTCACCACTCTTCAGCACCCATATCCAACACATAACCAAAAAAGTATCCAAAATGGTTGGGATCCTCTCCAAGATACGATACTACGTGCCGCAAACTGCCGCCCTTCTCACACTATACCATTCACTTATATATCCATACCTCACCTATGCTATCTGTGCTTGGGGTTCAACTGCAGCAACACACCTAAAGCCAATAATAACCCAACAAAAAGCCGCAGTAAGAATAATCACTAAATCTCATCCCTGGCAACACCCCCCCCCCCACTCTTCATAGATCTAAACTTACTCCCTGTTCAGTACATCCACACTTACTACTGTGCAATCTACATCTACAGGACCTTAAATTCCAATATTAACCTTGACCTAAAACGCTTTCTTGATAGTTGTGACAGAACCCACAGGCACAACACCAGACACAAACATCTCTATGACATTCCCCGTGTCCGACTAAACCTTTACAAAAATTCAATGTATGTCAAAGGCCCTAAAATCTGGAACACCCTACCTGAAAATTCCAAAACTGCAGACACATTCATCACCTTCAAAACTACCATCAGAAAACATCTTATCTCCCTGATACACCCTGTCAACTAATAATACGAATACCACCTGGTGGTTCACACTTACTCACTCACCCATTTGACCATAAACAGAAATATCAATCTCAATCTCAAAATAATGAATCTTAACTAGTCATAAGTTGGCCTGTGATACTCCAATACTGAAACTATGAATAGTGCCAAAACAAAAGCATTCACATTGCTAAACTCACAAACTAGTATTTAGTCACTTAGCCATAATACCAACTTACCTCATAATTTTGTAATATTTTAAACTTAAGATTTAATATAAGTCTGCCCGAAATGCCTAGCCATGCTAGGTGTTCTAGTGGTACACTCTGTAATTATTATTTTACTACATGTAAACCACACATTAACCAAATTCTGTAAACTCAGCATTGTAATCCTTATAGAGAATAAACTTTGAATTGAATTGATGAAGCCACTGTGTGGCAAAACGTGTCCTCAGTAAAGATACCCAAGGGTTGCACAAGTGTTTAATTTATTAAAATGTCGGTTCTCTGAACCATTTATCTACACAGAAACAAAGATAATATCTTCATTTACTACAAGTACATGTACAAGGCCTACACGCCTAACTAACATCGGATTGCGAAAAAGATTTAGGAGTTCTGGTTAGCAGTAATCTGAAACCAAGACAACAGTGCATAAGTGTTCGCAATAAAGCTAATAGAATCCTTGGCTTTATATCAAGAAGCATAAATAATAGGAGTCCTCAGGTTGTTCAACTCTATACGTCCTTGGTTAGGCCTCATTTAGATTATGCTGCACAGTTTTGATCACCGTATTACAGAATGGATATAAATGCTCTGGAAAATGTACAAAGGAGGATGACAAAGTTGATCCCATGTATCAGAAACCTTCCCTATGAGGATAGACTAAGGGCTCTGAATCTTCACTCTCTAGAAAGACGTAGAATTAGGGGGGATATGATTGAGGTGTATAAATGGAAGACAGGAATAAATAAAGGGGATGTAAATAGTGTGCTGAAAATATCTAGCCTAGACAGGACTCGCAGCAATGGTTTTAAGTTAGAAAAATTCAGATTCAGGAAGGATATAGGAAAGTACTGGTTTGGTAATAAAGTTGTGGATGAGTGGAACAAACTCCCAAGTACAGTTATAGAGGCCAGAACGTTGTGTAGCTTTAAAAATAGGTTGGATAAATACATGAGTGGGTGTGAGTTGGACCTGATTAGCTTGTGCTACCAGGACGGTTGCCGTGTTCCTCCCTTAAGTCAAGATGACCTGACCTGACTAGGTTGGGTGCATTGGCTTAAGCCGGTAGGAGACTTGGACCTGCCTTGCATGGGCCAGTAGGCCTGCTGCACTGTTCCTTCGTTCTTATGTTCTTATGTTCTTATTGTAAGGAAACGCGTCCCTTGTTTCCACCCTTTCGCTAGGAATCGAACCTGGACCCTCACCGTGTGAAGCGAGAGCTTTTGCCACCAGGCCACGAGGCACCGTAGCCTGGTTATGTTAGTGTGACTCCCAGGAAGCAAGGTTTAGTAATGTTGAAAATGGTATAAAATACCAACTAATAGAAGATTAAGACGCATGTGCAACAGTTGGGTATCTTTATTGTTGAAACGTTTCGCCTACACAGAGGGAGCAGCGGTAGTAGTGAAATAAAGATGATGTAATCAGTCCATCAACCTTGGAGGGGGTCAGTCCCTCTGCCTGGAGAAGAGTTCAACTCCACGACCATGGAGCTAAGCAAGTGTGGAAAATTTAGGATTTTCCTAAATTCAGCATGGGTAAATTTGAATAATACAATAATTGTGTAATAAAATGTGATGCTGACTTGACCTTTTCGAGAAATTCACGTGAAGGGGTGTGTGGAACAGCTGCTAAGTGACACCGGGGAAGAGACGCGATATTGAATTTAATGTGTGGACACTGGGCTGCATGGTGTGGTGTACGTAATCTGGCGTTTTCCTAGGCCAATTTGGGGTGTTTCGGCCTGAATCTGTAATAGGAATTGGGACAGGAAATTTGTAGGACCTCAAGAATTATGAGTGGATGACGGAAGACAAGGGAACATCACTCACAGGGAAGTACACTATTAGTCCTTGCATTTAGATCTTAGCTGGCCAGTGCAGGGTCTAGGTGTTAGGCAAGTGTTGTGGTGTGATCCATCTACAGTAACTAAATCCTAAGTGGTAATACAAAGTTCTTTTTTAATAACACTATTGTATTATATGTACTGTACTAATAGTAATATTTTTGTGCACCCAGTAAGTAAACCAAAATAACATAGGCCACACAATTTGAATTTTACCAGAGTAGATGGTTTTAATTTTATAATTATTAATTTAATGTCAGGTCTAACGTTATGTGAGAGTGGTGAAGAAGTGGAGTTACATTTTAGTGACCTATTGTGACTCAGTCCCACTTACCTCACCCAAATTACTTGCAGGTAATAATTCAGGCAATGTCCTGTAAGCCTCCTGTAAGTAATTTACTCCCATAACATCAAATAATAATTTTCACAGTAAGTATATTCAGGTACAGGTACACATAAATAGTTACATAAATTATCAAAGGAGCATATGTGTAGATTATCTAGAATAACCCAAAAAAGTCAACATGACTTATGACCACCACAGAAACTTTTCCTCCAAGGTTGATGGTTTGATTTCATCATCTGTATTTCACTACTACACCTGCTCCCTCTGTATGTATTTGACTGAAGAAACCTACTGTATGGGCGAAACGTTTCATTAATAAAGATACACAACTGTTGCACATGTCTAATCTTCAGGGTTCAATAAGGTATAAGCTTCAGTGGCCCTTAACACCACCAACAACAACAGATAATAACAGATAATTTTGTATCAGGTTTGTAGTCTGTTTATTTTATATATATATACATAATGTACCAGTAATATATAATGAAACAGTAAATTTGGATAGTTTCTACAACTTCATTTCAGATAATGTACTGCATTAACCCAAATTTGCCCAATTTTTCAATGTAAAGTCTCAATGACGAGTTATTTTGTGTTTATTTCGACACATTTTAATATTTAATCATTGTAAGGTTTTCAGAATTATGTGTGAGGAGCAATTAAACCCATATATAACACATGAAAGTTTTTTTTTTCATTACAGTAGCGCTGAAGGTGTTAATTAAGAGTTAGGGGGGATTAAGAGGTAATCCGGGGAACGTGGCTCCAGTTCCCTGGATCAGGAGCCATTCACCGGCATCAGCCCCTCAAGGAAGGTCCCTTGACGCTGGTGAGAGGATCTTGATCTAGGGAATTGGATCTGTGCTCCAGTTCCCAGAATTAAGCCTGAATACCTTCCACATCCCCTCACAGGAGCTGCATAATCCTACGGGTTTAGTGCTCCCCCTTGATTATTATAAATCACCGGCATCAAGGCACCTTGTTTGAAGGGTCGGTGAAGGACAGTAGAGTGTGAAAATAAAGCTGCTTCGTAGATCTTACGTATTTTGTATTTTTATTAAGCCTAAAAAAAAATTCCTCTCCTCATGGGAGGTTCCTTGATGCTGGTGAGGGGCTCTTGATCTAGGGAATTTAGATCTCTGCTCCAGTTCCCTGAATTGAGCCTGAATACCTTCCATCCACCCCCTCCACAGGCACTGTGGAGGGGGTGGAGGTATACCCCATAGCTGGGGTATACCTGGAGAGGGTTTCGGGGGTCAACGCCCCCACGACTTGGTCTGTGACCAGGCCTCATGGTGGAGCAGGGGCTGATCAATCAGGCTGTTACATTTGGCTGCATGCAGTCAGACGTACGAACCACATTATTATTATTATAATCAAAAAGAAGCGCTAAGCCACAAGGGCTATACAGCGCTGCCGTACGAACCACAACCTGATTATAATAGCCATGATTATAATAATATAATAATCCAAGCACTTGGAATTCCACTATTTTTTTTCACTGTCAGCTTACAAACCTGTCATTGTAAAATTAAGTCACTTCGTCTGACTTTTTGGGGTTATCAGTAATTTATACACGTTACTTAGTATGATAATTATACTTACGTAGACGTATACCTAAATAAACTTTACATTATTACAGAGTCTGGAGTTATTTTATTTTATTATCACACCGGCCGATTCCCACCAAGTAAAGCCTGCAACATCATGCTGGTCGAATTAGTCAAAAGAGTAAGGTATGCTTATTTTTATGTGAAAAATATTCTGTATATCATTAGTACCAACAAGTGTGCTAATAAGACAATGTGCAGTTTACAATATATTACTGAGAAGATGTTTTGTCCACTAGGGATGAAATTGTTAGTTCGTAACGGGCAAAAAGTCATTTCAGTAAGATGCTGGAAACCACAATCGAAAAATATTTTATTTACTCTTCTTTTGATCTTTGCTGTGCTGATAGGATGCTTGTGAACCATTGAATTATGTATTTCCTCTAAGTTATCGCAATGGATAATTTTCTATTTTCAACAAACCGGCCACATCCCATTAAGGTATGGTGACCTAAAAGAAAAAAAAGTTTCTCATTTAAAATTTAGTAATTTATACAGGAGAAGAGGTTACTAGCCCCTTGCTTCTGGCATTTCAGTGAATAATGTGTATGTTGTATGACAGGCTGCTTGATAGGCTGTATCATCGCATCCACTTTGGCAGAAAAACTAATCAGCCATAACAGTTATAACAGGCAAAAACTAATGTCAATATTGATCACACCTAATACTTAGTACTATGTTGTTTAATCTTTCTTAATTTTTTATTCTCAGTCATCAGTTATGGCGACGTATAGTGAAGAAAGAAAGGAGATGCCAGCGTCGCCAGCGCAGGGCTCGGGAAAGGGATCTAAAATATCAAGAAGGTACGATGATTGATTTGCTTTATGTATTATATTTATATGAATACACAGGCGTTCCTTTTATTTTTTAATGTGCTCCTAATCTGTCATTCACCTTTTTTTTACACTTAAATTCATAGGCCAGAAGACGTTATCCTGCTTCAGCTTATTTCAGAACCCTATCCTATCTAATGTACACTGCAATACCACACTTCCCAGGATGCGACCTACAATGGTCGGGAATCATGCCCAGCATCTCCACCCACCCCTGAATTGAACTCGGCTTCTTCTGTTGTGAGCTGAATGTGCTACCATTGAGCTAAAACCCACTCTTATTGACTATTCCTGGTACATTGTATAATAATGATTATTTGTCATAACTTAAGTTTTGCATATAGGTTATATGTACTTGATTTTCAAATTGATGCCATACTTCTAATGGTGTTTAACTCCCCAGATCATTTACTTGAGGAATATTATATTGTATTACTACTAAGCTTTTCATAATATTTGGGTCATTGTTTGCTAAACTAAAAACAAATTATAATGAATTACATCTTTACTGTAGATCCACCATATTCAGCCTTACGTTACCTTATTCTTTCCAGCTGTTTTTTACAGAAAATTTTTCGTATTTGTGGAAGGACACATTCCCAAAGACTCTGACAGATACACACAATAAAGGCTCGTGACCACTAAGTGAACAAAATAACGTCCAGCTCTAAAATGCATTTTAAAAGCTAATATTTAAAATTGATGTTCACTACTCAGTACATTAGTTACTTTCTTCTTTCTTTCTTTCAACAAACTGGCCGTATCCCACCGAGGCAGGGTGGCCCCCCCCCCCCCAAAAAAAAAAAAAAGTTTCTCTTTTTAAATTTAGTAATTTATACAGGAGAAGGGGTTACTAGCCCCTTGATCCCGGCATTTTAGTTGCCTCTTACAACACGCATGGCTTACGGAGGAAGAATTCTGTTCCACTTCCCCATGGAGATAAGAGGAAATAAACAAGAACAAGAACTAGAAAGAAAATAGCAGAAAACCCAGAGGGGTGTGTGTATATATATGCTTGTACATGTATGTGTAGTGTGACCTAAGTGTAAGTAGAAGTAGTAAGACGTACCTGAAATCTTGCAAGTTTATGAGACAGAAAAAAAGGACACCAGCAATCGTACCATCATGTAAAACAATTACAGGCTTTCGTTTTACACTCACTTGGCAGGATGGTAATACCTCCCATGGCGGTTGCTGTCTACCAACCTACTACCTAGGATTAGTTACTATATACCTTAATTACATTCCTCTATCAATATGCTCCATTATTATATTATGGGAAGCACTAAACTCTTAAGTGTCATACGGTGGTTGAGGAATTTATTTCTTGTATCATGTGCCTTTCACCAGCACCATGGTACCTCTTGCATACATTAATGTGAAAATTAGAATTCTTTCATTACTGAGGTGATAAAATGCGGTGTTACAATATTGATGATTTTTATAGGAAATTGGGGACGCTTCTTCGATTGCCTTAATGCAGTAACGTCACAGTACTCCTACTAACCTAATGCATTTAAAGATAGATAAAAATTTTGTGATTACAATTTTGATTTGTTAAGTACAAAGAATGCCACTATCATGCCAGGGCATTTCGGGCAGACTAGTGCATAGTCAGCTAAGAGCTTTTAATTACCTCTTGTATGTTTTACAGAACAAGCAGCATTACTGCAGGACCCTACCTTTGTGGCAGAACTAGAGAGATTAGAATTGCTGGAAGAGGAAGCCCGACAGATGGAAGAGGAGGATGCTGCAAGGAGGAAAGAAGAATGGCAGTTGCGTGATGCTGCCCTTCACTCCAAATTTTTGAGGGAGAAACGGAAACGACTTCTGCAAAAAGAACAGCAGGAGAAACAGGAGGTGATAATTTAGTTTGCCCCTATGTATGCTTTTATATGAATAGTTGTGCTTTTGTTATAAAATACTGTATGGTCATTTCCATACATAATGAATTACAGTATATTTTTATTTTTTTATACAATAGTCTTGTACAAGAGCCTCCAGAACAGTAGATACCACCCCCAGTGACAGTACTTTTCAAAGTTGACATTAAATTGATCACTACTTAAACTACCAGGACCACCTCAAAGCACTGAATGTGCCTTCTAGAATTAATACGAGAGAGATGTATCATAACGTGCATTGTACGTATAAAATACTGTACTGTACTTGAGAGTCCAGGCCCTCTATGCTTTCATTGCATTAATGGTATATAATACCAACTAGTAGATGAATAAGACATGTGTAACATTTAGGTACCTTTATTGCAGAGATATTTTGCCTGTGCTTCTTCAGTTGAATACAGAGGTGACTAATATACCATATTTCGTGGCTTGTGAGACTCTCAGATGTATTAGACGCATCCCAATTTAGAAGGTAATAATCAGAAAAAAAAAAGTTAAGAGTGCCTAATACCAACTAATATTTACTCTACTGAAACCTATGGTAATTTTACATACAGAAATAAGGTTACATTTGATTTATGGGTAGGTCAAAACATAGGATAGGCCTAGTGCTCACCTGAACACCCCGATGATCTCAGTTTAAACTGGTGAAACAGTTGCTGGTGGCTGAGTTGCTGCTGTGTGCACAACTTTATATAGTGAGGCTCCCAAAGCGCATACTGATGCGTCATTGTCAGTGACTATCGGTATAAACAAAAATGGCTGCTTCAGCTGTTGTACCATAACATATGGTAAATATGATTACTGGTACCTAGTAATAGTGAAAATACCCATCTTGTGCTAACAATAGCGTAGTATACGGTAGCATTATTTTAAAGTGCCTACCATAAATGACGCTGCTTGGTGACTTCAGTAGCTTAAGATATAAGAAAGGAAGGTGTTACTTAAGGAAGAATTTCGTTTTCTGTCAGTATCCCAGTACAGTATCCATATTTGATAAATAGCTCGTCTCAAAACAATTTTGAAACACTGGACTTGTTTTAGTTTAAATGGCTTGGCATTGGACGTAACTGGGAAAGCTACAGTCCACCCCAAACTTACAGCTCCTGCCACTGACCTACAGTTTATAGGACGCAGGGGGGGGGGGGGTTGGAGACATTTTATGGAAAAAAAAATGCGTTTAATAAGCTGCGAAATACGGTACTTTGTTGAAAACCGAGGAAGCCTTCTGTGTAGGCAGATTGTTGTTCATGTGTCTTAGTCACTCCCTGAGCTGTGCACTAAAATAGCCCATAAGGTGCTAGTGTTTTTGACTCACAACTCAAGACTCCCCATTCAGTCCCAGGCATGTTGAGACACGAGAGTTTTCCTTGTTTGTCTAGCTGTAAATAGGTCCCTGGGTGTTAGCCAATTTTTCTGGGTGGCATCCTAGGGTTTGTAGTGTACCCTAGATTGTTGTGGGTGGCATCTTGGGGATTGTAGTTTACCTTAGAATGTTGTGGGTGGCATCCTGGGGTTTGTAGTATACCTTTTATTGAACTTGGCCCTGAAATTAGCCAAGGATATTAATTGCCAAAAAACAAAAACAAAAAAAAAAACAAAAAAAATAGACATACAGGTTGGCCATCACTGATCTGGCAATCGCTAATCTGGTTCCATTACTAATTTCGGCTAGGGTTATTGCTATGCCTCCTAACTGTAGGAGAGGGTTTCGTGGATCAGTGCCCCCATGGCCTTGTGAATTTTAACCCTGTTAGGGGTTGTTAAAAAATAATGGTTTTATGAAATTACCCATTTCTCATATCTCTTTTTCCCTTTTTTTGTTTTTCTTTCAGGCATTGATAAAGAAAGAGTGGGAAGAGAAACAGAAGAAGGAGAGGGAAGAAGAGGAAAAAAAGAAAGAGGAACAGGTGTGGCTCAAGGAAATAGTAAAAATATCCTTTATATACCATTTATTGTAAAAATTTGATTTCTATATCTTTAGTAATGATAGAACATAAGAATGGAGGAACACTGCAGAAGGCCTACTGGCCCATACAAGGCAGGTCCTTGTTAGTTTGAAGCCTTTGCTCTAGTATAATTGTATTTATTAAACTCATGTTTGTGATATGACCTCTTGAAAAATTCCTAGTAATTTTCTTGTAAAAAGCTTTGCACATCGAGATATACATTTAATCACATTTACCTACTAAGGTCTTTGATGTTCTTCATTACTTGTGATCTACTCCAAATACAAAAATGTTGAAACTGTCTATGGTTTTTATAATGTATTTAGGAGATGTTATATATCAGAATGTTAAGTACATTTGATAATATTTACGAGATCTCATTTACTGCACTTTGCATTTATATTTTGACTATATTCTTGATACAGTGGAACCTCAAAAATCGAACTGCTCCCAACTCAACCAATTATGTAAGTGTATTTTTGTAAGTGCTTTTATAAGTGTATTTTTTAGGGTCTTAAATGGTCTAATCTAATTTACATTATTCCTGATGGGAATAAATTCGTTCGGTAGTGGCACTCGAACAGCCTTCTGGACCAAAGAAAGTTCGATATTTGAGGTTCCACTGTATATGTTCTTTATACAGTAGTGAATTAGCAGAATTTTTGTCTTTTATCTAAATACATGTATAAAGTATTTTTATTTAGGGTATTTTACTATATAAATGTATTTATAATTTTGCCTTAACTCAGTCTTACAGCTTAGTAACCAATTGTTTGGCTATATCCATCCAAACAGACTGCCTTACTACAAGCCGCTACCGGAAGTCTCGGAGAGGTTAGTGGTCGTAGTTAGACCCTTCATTCTTGTTTTGTTGTTTAACCTTGTGAAGGGAGTTGTATTGCTCCTGTAGTTTTCAAGCTTTGCGCCCTGTTAAACCAGTATTGCCAGGGCCATGAGCTTTCTGAAACTCTTGAAATTGTGGTACTATCTAGTGACCCAAAGTACTTTACATGAAATATAGTTTACATGTGAAAGGGTTACCCTGCCTTGGTGGGATACAGCCTGTTCATCGAATAAAAAATGAAAATAATGTTGACAATGATAAAAATGCACTTAGTATTCACTGTAGTAATTGTCTTCCAAATAGGCAGAGTTTGTCAGACTAACCAAACTGCCACAAAAATTGTTCTTTATTTTTTTTAAAAGATCTGTGCACTGATAGAAATGTATTTTGTGAATTGCCTTGATATTCCGATCTTTATTTCTGCACCAAAACAAAATAATATACACAGCGATGGATCTACTATGAAACTAATGAAGCTAAAGCTTCAAGGCCCTTCCCGGAGGGGTCCCAGAAGCAACTGTAGTCCACATTGCCTAAAATTTTTGGATCTGCAGTATGAGAAGGGGTTACAAAGGGGTGCCCCAAAACAGTTCAAGCTTCAGGGCCCCAAAAATGTAGGTCTGCCACTGATCTCACACACAGTAATATACAGTAAATTACAGAACGGGTGAGGCTCAAACCCATGGCACCCATGGCAGGCGAGTCCTAACACTTGCAGGGCAATATGCTTGCAAATTTTTGGACTTTTCTGTAATGAGTTTGGACCCCACCCATTCTGTAATTTGTGTTATTACAATTTCATGGGTCAGTAAGTAACTTTGTGGGGATAGATACACATAAATCTTTCTTTCAACACACCGGCTGTATCCCACCGAGGCAGGGTGGCCCTAAAGGAAAAACGAAAGTTTCTCCTTTTACATTTAGTAATATATACAGGAGAAGAGGTTACTAGTCCCTTGCTCCCGGCATTTTAGTCGCTTCCTACAACACGCATGGCTTACGGAGGAAGAATTCTGTTCCACTTCCCCATGGAGGTAAGAGAAAATAAACAAGAACAAGAACTAGTAAGAAAACAGAAGAAAACCCAGAGGGATGTGTATATATATGCTTGTACATGTATGTGTAGTGTGACCTAAGTGTAAGTAGAAGTAGCAAGATGTACCTAAAACCTTGCATGTTTATGAGACAGAAAAATGGACACCAGCAATCCTACCATCATGTAAAACAATTACAGGCTTTTGTTTTACTCACTTGGCAGGACTGTAGTACCTCCCTGGGCAGTTGCTGTCTACCAACCTACTACCTAGATACACATAAATAGTTACATAAATTATCATACATAGCAGCATATTTGTAGATTACCTAGGATAACCCAAATGAATGTTTATTTCATTCATTAATAGTGCAGAAAGCATATTTTTAGTCTGCTTGTATTTTACAGAAGGAGGGTGAAGAGCTACACAATCCAGAACCTCCACCAGGATACACTCGATGGGACATTACTCGGCAGAAAGGAGAGCCTTGCCCCTTCTTTTCCAAAACTGGAGCTTGCCGTTTTGGTATTCAGTGTTCTAGGTAAATTTGTGAGATGTTACTTTATTTGTAGTCTTTAATGTTACTGTTGGTTCATTAATACTGTAATTTACATGAGAAACTTCTTAAGAATTTAAAGGTTGGCATGTAATGTTATAACCAACATGTTTTATTAAAAGTTTAATTAAGACGATGTATTTTTATGCATTACATCTTAAATCTGTCCCCTGAATAGTACTTAAATACGAGCAGCATTCAGAAACTTTGACAAATTCAAATTTAAATTTTTTATTTCTTTACAAAGTTTACAGTGTGTGATTTACGTATAAAATACTGTTAAGCACAAAGAAAGCCACTAGCATGCCTGAGCATTTCAGGCAAAGACTAGTTATGAAAATTTTTTTTCTCCCAGCAAATTCAAGCCATTTACAGTTAAAAATCTGTTAAGGGTTTCAGAACTTATTTGAGATGGGTGTTGGCACCCCTGCTATTCCTGCTCGTTTGTCTTGTTATATTGACATCATTGTGAAATCTTTGTTTTTGTTGACCTTCAGTATCTGGTATAATAACTAACCTGATCTAATGTCAGGATCTGTGTGAAAGAGTGAGTTTGAACAATAGTTTGGTCTTATATTTTTTTTTTTCAACACTTCTATCAAGCACAGAAGTAGGGAACCCCCCCCCCCCCTCATCCCGCCAAAACTAAGAGAGGAAACTCGTTCACCATCTTTCATTCAATGTTTACTTTTTGTTTTTTTAACCATCTTTTGTTGCTCAATATTAACTCTGGTTAGTTAATGTCTTACAATTTGTACTTATTACCACTAAATGTATGTAAATATTGTGAATCGAGTAAAAGCATAAGTCACTTGTTTAACCAATAGCACTTTATTTATTAACTTCATGCATATAAATTTGAATGGAGTAGTTGCAGAGATGTTATGAATATCCAAAGTTTAAGATAAGATTAAATTGTACAGTATTGTATTTCCAGTATACAAGTATTATCATTATGCATGCATGACAAAAATTGTGCAAAAATTGGAGTCTTAAGGTAAAATCATTAATATTTGAAATCTGTCAATATCACTTTTTAATCAGATATTTACAGTACAGACAGGTCTCGATTAGTGCAAGTTTGAATAGTGTGAATTTTGATTTAGTGCAAAATTAATCGATGCTAGTTTTTATCCCAAACTCTTCAGGTTGTGTATATAATAATATTTTTATTTACTACAAGTACGTGTACATAGTATACAAGCCTAGCTGACATCAATGACATACTACTATATAGAAAGCCCCTTGTTATGCTGAGTATTTCGGGCAAATTAGGTCAGTTTTGTCCCAGGATGCAACCCAAACTAGTCGACTAACACCCAGGTACCCATTTTAAACTGATGGGTGAAGAGGGACAGGGACAGCAGGTGTCTTATGGAAACATGTCCCTAATGTTTTCCAGCCGTACCAGAGGAGATTTGAACCCTGGACCTCGGTGTGTGAGCTGAGTGTGTGCTGAGTGTGCTAGCGATTGAGCTACGGGACACCTAACTTGATTAGTGCAAATTCAAATAATGTGACCACTCCACAGGATTCATTATTTGCACTGATCAAGACCTAGCTGTATATGTATTGGGGAAACACTAAACCTGTAGGGCTTATACAGTGCATGAACAAAGGAAGGTAATCAGGTTTGATCCAAGAAAGTGGAGGATAGCTCTAACTCCTTAGATCAAGAACCCTTCAGCATTAAGGCCTATGCATGTACTGTACTAATCTGATTATTTACATGGAATCTCTTCACTGCAGAGAACATGACTACCCTGAAAGCAGCCAGACATTATTACTCCCCAATATGTATTCTCATTTTGGCATGGAACAGTTATCTTTTGATGGGAATGATGTCGATGTTGCTTTGGAATATACAGACTCTGAAACTTATGAACATTTTAGGTGAGTCAAACCAGATGTTAATTACTAGATCACTTTTTTCATGTTTGATAATGTATATATTTTTTTAACACACCAACCGTCTCTCACCAAGGCATGGTGACCCGAAAAAGAAGAAATGAAAGTTTCTCCTTTTCACATTTAGTGACTTATACAGGAGGAGGAGGTTATTAGCCCCCTTGTTCCCGGCATTTTGGTCACCTCTTGCAACTTGCATGGCTTACAGTACAAAAATGAGCTGTTAAATTTTGGAGGTCACGGAATTGGCTTTGAATTGGCACCCTTATAATTATGTGTGATACATCTACAGCTTATCCTCGTAGATTTGGTTTAAACATTAAAGAAAATGGTTTTTAAATTTTAGGGACATGGCCTGCATAAAAAGATTATAAAATAATTCAAGTTTAAGATACTCTGGGTTGAAAACCATGCAAGTAGCAAGTGTATTGACTATGGCGATAAGAATATGTACATTTAAATTGCAGTACTCTGAACAACCTAATTTTGAGGATGATGCATAGTGAATGAGATGTCAAGGTAGAAATTTGGCTTACCCAAGGTGTAATTTATATACAGACCAAAGATCTTCATTTATATACAGTATAGTGACCTCATTTTGTATTTCTTCCTCTTAGGGACTTCTTCGATGACACACTACCAGAATTCCAACGCTGTGGAAATGTGATTCAGTTTAAAGTTTGCTGCAATACCAGCTCTCACTTGCGTGGTAATGTTTATGTACAGTATTCAAAAGAGGAAGATGCTTTAGAGGCAAGAGCGGTGTTTAATGGGCGATGGTATGCTGGTCGTCAACTTACTTGCCTTTTTGTAACCATAGAGAGATGGAAATCTGCCTTGTGTGGTGAGTAGTGTGTTTTGTGAGAGAATGAAGACGTTATCTATGTTCTTTGCTACAATTTTTGTATAGACTTTTTGTATAGACTTTTGTATAGCTATATGCTGCAAGAAGTGACTAAATAAAATAAAAAAAAGCACAAGGCAATTAAAATCATTGGTTTTCCTTTGCTGTCATGTCACCAAAACAGTATTTAATTTATTTAACAGCTTTAGTTACTCAACTAAAGCTGTTAAAATTGAGGATTGGAATATTTTCTTCTTTTATACAATTCAGATTTGATTTTTGATAACTTGGTTATTCAGCAGATCTCTGCCATGCCAGGTTAGTAAGTAAAGAAGCATCTTTCTTAAAAAAGATTAAATAAAAATTAAGGGGCTTTTATATCTCTTCTTAATTACAGGATTATTTTGGCGGCAGCGATGCCCTAAAGGGGGCCAGTGCAACTTTCTACACGCCTATCGTAATCCAGGTAATGCTTTCTGGCGCGCCGACCAGGATTTGCTGTTGACTGAATATCTGAGAAGTTCTCAGACACCAAAGCATTTTCACAGGTGAACTTCATTACTCCTACTGTAATAGATTTATGACATAGCAGATTTTAACTTTTCAGATTAACATAGATGATATTAGATTGTATAAAAGATCTGTTACTAAAGTTTCAGCTGCAGACAGTACTTCATTTTATATTTTGTATATGATTATTGCTTATAATTCAGTACGTTGAGTGTGTAATCTTTTTTGTCTAGAGTGCGCTCGCAAAGAAACTCAAAGTCCAGGCGAAGAGGTTCAGCAAAGAGTACTCGCAGGTCCAGATCATCAAGTGACACAAGGAGCTCGGGAAGTGATGATTCATCAAGAAGGCAGTCATCTATGGTGAAAAGTAAATCTAGAAGATCAAGAAGTCGAAGTAAGAGGTCGAGAAGTAGTAGATCAAAAAGGTCAAGAAGTAGGACCAAAAGGAAAAGAAGCCATTCTAAAAGGTCGAGAAGTAGATCTAAGAAGTTAAAAGTTAGTTCGGAAAGATCACTGAGTAGATCTGAAAAGTCGACAGATGTGTCACATATGGCATTAGGTAAATTAAGTAGATCAAAAAGTCCTTCGGAGAGGTCAACAAACCAATTAGAAGATAAATCAAAGAGGTCAAAAAAGTCCTGAGAGGTAAGCAGGCCAATTAGAGAAAGCCAGACCTTCAGTTAGCAAAGTCAAACAGACAAACCCTAGAACATTTATTTTCAAAAATTGAGTAGACCAGCAATCACTTAAACACTGTATTGTAAATAATAGTTTTTAATATATGCAAAACACAGATAAGGCAAAGAAATACAGTTTATGTGCCACCTGTACACTGATGTTGATGTCTTTGTACTGCCTTACTAATGTGTTTTTGTTTTTCATAAGTTTTTCTTCAAGGTTATATGTATCTTGTGTAATGATTGCCAAACTTTTGGAGATGTAATCTGCACTCTACACCTGTGTTTTGATGTTTGCTTAACTTGTAAAGAAAAAGGAAAAAATGTAGATCCATGTTTTTTTTTTTTTTTTTTTTTTCAACAAGTCGGCCGTCTCCCACCGAGGCAGGGTGACCCAAAAAAGAAAGAAAATCCCCAAAAAGAAAATACTTTCATCATCATTCAACACTTTCACCACACTCGCACATTATCACTGTTTTTGCAGAGGTGCTCAGAATACAACAGTCTAGAAGCATACACATATAAAGATACACAACATATCCCTCCAAACTGCCAATATCCCAAACCCCTCCTTTAAAGTGCAGGCATTGTACTTCCCATTTCCAGGACTCAAGTCCGACTATATGAAAATAACCGGTTTCCCTGAATCCCTTCACTAAATATTACCCTGCTCACACTCCAACAGATCGTCAGGTCCATGTAACCCTTGTTATTTGTGTTATGTGAAGGAGCTTGCATCATTGCTGGGTTTGTCAAGAACTTTGCAATGGAGAGGAGCTACCAGCAGCTTGCATCATTGTTGGGCTTGTCATGAACTTTGTGGTAAATGCCTGAAATATTATATTTTCAGTAACTATATAAAAAGATCTTGCAAGGAAGTATATATTGTATATAAAATGGATTGTTAATTATTTTGAAGATAGTTCATGTATGTGAAAGCTGTTGCTACTTTGAACAAATGTGACTTAATGGACTATTTTATTATTGTAATCATGAATAAAAATGATTTATTGCCAATACTAGTTTACTTGTGGTTCATTCATTGTATATTTCCAAGGAATTTTCAGTATACAGTAAAACTAAATAGTAAGAGCTCCAACTTATGATAATGTATTCACCAAAAATTGATTGTGAGCCTTATATCTGGTACTTTGATTCTTTTATCCCATAAGAACCAATGTAAAATGAATTAATGTGTTCCTTAATTAACTCTTAATTTTTCCATATCTAAGTTCAGCTAATTTTTACCCATTGTTTTACCTTCAATGTCCCTTTAACATTGCATGTACAACAAAACAAAACTTAAGTCATTTGCGCCACTCGCATTTACTATGTTAATAACTGTCTCGTTCTTTTCAGAACACTGTCAGGTTTCGTCTCATTGGTCATAGATTTCTCTTTCCCTGGAACTTTGGTATCAGTGTCACTACTCTTTCGCTTTCCAGTCAGGATGCATGACTGATATCTAAGGTAAATCCAGCTACCGGTTGAAACTCTGCTTTCCACTTCATGCATCCTCACTGTCAGTCCAAAGTGAGTCATTTGTTCATAAGAAATTAATTACCATAGATTTATGAAGGATGAGGTTAATCATGGAATTGATGAGGAAAAAAAGGCGAGTGGTGCGTTGAGGTATATGTGGAGACAAAAGACATTATCTATGGAGGCAAAGAAGGAAATGTATGAAAGTACAGTAGTACCAACACTCTTATATGGGTGTGAAGCTTGGGTTGTGAATACAGCAGCGAGGAGGCGGTTGGAGGCAGTGGAGATGTCCTGTCTAAGGGGAATGTGTGGTGTAAATATTATGCAGAAAATTCGTGGTGTGGAAATTAGTAGAAGGTGTGGAGTTAATGAAAGTATTAGTCAGAGGGCTGAAGAGGGGTTGAGGTGGTTTGGTCATTTAGAGAGAATGGATCAAAGTAGAATGACATGGAAAGCATTTAAATCTGTAGGGGAAGGAAGGCGGGGTAGGGGTCGTCCTCAAAAAGGTTGGAAGGAAGGGGTAAGGGAGGTTTTGTGGGCGAGGGGCTTGGACTTTCAGCAGGTGTGCGTGAGCGTGTTCGATAGGAGTGAATGGAGACGAATGGTATTTGGGACCTGACGATCTGTTGGAGTGCAAGCAGGGTAATATTTAGTGAAGGGATTCAGGGAACCCGGTTATTTTTATATAGCCGGACTTGAGTCCTGGAAATGGGAAGTACAATGCCTGCACTCTAAAGGAGGGGTTTGGGATATTGGCAGTTTGGAGGGATATGTTGTGTATCTTTATATGTACAGTATATGTACAGTGAAACATATAAGTGAACAGTATTTAGATAAGGCTAAAGAGGTCTTTGTGGCATTTATGGATTTGGAAAAGGCGTATGACAGGGTGGATAGGGGGGCAGTGTGGCAGATGTTGCAAGTGTATGGTGTAGGAGGTAGGTTACTGAAAGCAGTGAAGAGTTTTTACGAGGATAGTGAGGCTCAAGTTAGAGTATGTAGGAAAGAGGGAAATTTTTTCCCAGTAAAAGTAGGCCTTAGACAAGGATGTGTGATGTCACCGTGGTTGTTTAATATATTTATAGTGGGGTTGTAAGAGAAGTAAATGCGAGGGTCTTGGCAAGAGGCGTGGAGTTAAAAGATAAAGAATCACACAAAGTGGGAGTTGTCACAGCTGCTCTTTGCTGATGACACTGTGCTCTTGGGAGATTCTGAAGAGAAGTTGCAGAGATTGGTGGATGAATTTGGTAGGGTGTGCAAAAGAAGAAAATTAAAGGTGAATACAGGAAAGAGTAAGGTTATGAGGATAACAAAAAGATAGGTGATGAAAGATTGAATATCAGATTGGAGGGTGAGAGTATGGAGGAGGTGAACGTATTCAGATATTTGGGAGTGGACGTGTCAGCGGATGGGTCTATGAAAGATGAGGTGAATCATAGAATTGATGAGGGAAAAAGAGTGAGTGGTGCACTTAGGAGTCTGTGGAGACAAAGAACTTTGTCCTTGGAGGCAAAGAGGGGAATGTATGAGAGTATAGTTTTACCAACGCTCTTATATGGGTGTGAAGCGTGGGGATGAATGTTGCAGCGAGGAGAAGGCTGGAGGCAGTGGAGATGTCATGTTGAGGGCAATGTGTGGTGTGAATATAATGCAGAGAATTCGTAGTTTGGAAGTTAGGAGGAGGTGCGGGATTACCAAAACTGTTGTCCAGGGGCTGAGGAAGGGTTGTGAGGTGGTTCGGACATGTAGAGAGAATGGAGCGAAACAGAATGACTTCAAGAGTGTATCAGTCTGTAGTGGAAGGAAGGCGGGGTAGGGGTCGGCCTAGGAAGGGTTGGAGGGAGGGGGTAAAGGAGGTTTTGTGTGCGAGGGGCATTGGACTTCCAGCAGGCATGCGTGAGCGTGTTTGATAGGAGTGAATGGAGACAAATGGTTTTTTAATACTTGACGTGCTGTTGGAGTGTGAGCAAAGTAACATTTATGAAGGGATTCAGGGAAACCGGCAGGCCGGACTTGAGTCCTGGAGATGGGAAGTACAGTGCCTGCACTCTGAAGGAGGGGTGTTAATGTTGCAGTTTAAAAACTGTAGTGTAAAGCACCCTTCTGGCAAGACAGTGATGGAGTGAATGATGGTGAAAGTTTTTCTTTTTCGGGCCACCCTGCCTTGGTGGGAATCGGCCGGTGTGATAATAAAAAAAAAAAATATATGCTTCTAAGCTGTTGTGTTCTGAGCACCTCTGCAAAAACAATGATTATGTGTGAGTGAGGTGAAAGAGTTGAATGATGATGAAAGTATTTTATTTTTGGGGATTTTCTTTCTTTTTGGGTCACCCTGCCTCGGTGGGAGATGGCCGACTTGTTTAAAAAAAAAAAAAAAAAAAAAAAAAAAAAGTTCCAAAATGGTTATCATAAGAGTAAAATGTCATTACTTGGAACAACATAAGTTAGGGTTCCACTGCAGTCATTTAGTAGTCCAGTGGCTTCCACTCCAAAACAACAGATACAGTATTAGTGCCAGGAAGCAAAGCCCCCAACATACCATCAGTACAATAACATTTATCTTTGCAAATATACAGGGTCTAAAGCCATCAACAAACAACAAAATACCTTTCATTAGTAGACTGCTCACAGAGTGAAATGCAGTGTTTGTAGCTTTCACAGAGACTCGCATGAAAGATCACATTGACAACATAGCATGGATCTTAGATTGTAACTTATTCACATGTGACAGTATAAATGGGCAACAAGGGAAGGAGGTTGGCCTGTGTGTCAGTTGCTAATTTGCTTGAAATTACTAAACACCTCCAATAATGTAGTTGAAGTTTTGGCAGTAAAGACTGAAAACCAAGACCCTGTCATTGTGGTTGTATATAAGCCTCTGGATGCAACTTCCCAACAATTCCAGGAACAGCTTCTGAAAACTGACCACTGGAAAATCTCCCAACCGCTGTGTCAAACATCTTGCTACTGGGTGATTTCGACTTAAGACACCTAAAATGGAGGAATGTAGCAAATTTTTTAGCAGAGATCACCCCAGGAGACAGCTCAGATGAAAATTCACACACACACGAGCTATTAAATCTCCAACAAATTCACCTTATATCAGCAAATAGTGGAGCCAACAAGGCTGGAAAATATACTTGACCTCATCTACACTAATAATGATCTGATATGAAATATAACAGTATCAAAGACAATACACTCACATCATAACATAACTGAAGTACAGATATGCACGTGCAGGGCTCCTGACCAGCATAAGGTGATCAGTTATGAGGTGCCTTCACCAAATTCAACTTAATAACAAAAGCATAGAGTGGGATCAAATCAACTATGTCCTAAATGAAATGGGCTCAAGGCACATTCCTTTAAGGGGAAAAAATGTAAACTAGAGAGAGAGAGAGACGCTCCCTATACAGGCGAAGGCGAAGAATCACAGAGTTGCTGAGAGGGGGCCAGTATATCTGAAATACAAAATGAGGCGCTGGTCGGAGAAATAGCAAATATCGAACTTTAGCTTAAGGAATCATACAGGAGACAAAAAATACAGGAAGAACTTAGCCATAAATGAAACTGAAAGAAACACAAATCTAGGGCAAAAACACCCAGTATTGAACCCTTGCCTAGACGAGATGGGACTTACACAGATGACAGCAAAGAAATGAGAGATACTCAAGTCCCCTATGACTCAGCATTTAGTGAGCCGTTAACCAGACTTAAGAGCTGACACTCTAAATGAATTTTTTATGGCCGAAATTCAAAAAATTGACTAATTTAAAAATTTCTGATATTATCCTAACACCACAAGACTTTGAAAAAGCAATAAATTACATGCCTATGCACTCTGCCTCATGCCTGGACTCGTGGAACTCGGTGTTCATCAGGAACTGCAAGAAGCCCCTTGCATGTGCCTCAAGTATTCTATAGAGAGGGAGTTAGGTAAGACACATGCAACAGTTAGGTATCTTTATTTCGAAACGTTTCGCCTACACAGTAGGCTTCTTCAGTCGAGTACAGAAAAATTGATAGAAGCAGAAGATACTTGAAGACGATGTAATCAGTCCATCACCCTTGAAGTTTGAGGTGGTCAGTCCCTCAGTCTGGAGAAGAGCATTGTTCCATAGTCTGAAACAACTTTTCTGTACCCGATTGAAGAAGCCTACTGTGTAGGCGAAACGTTTCGAAATAAAGATACCTAACTGTTGCATGTCTTACCTAACAACCTGTCGGTATTTTATACCATTTTAATGTTCATAGAGAGGGAGCATGAACAGGGGTCATCCCATAGTCACTAAAAACAAGACAGTCCAATTGCACAAAAGTGGCAGTAAAGCAGTTGCAAAGAATTACGTACCAGTAACACTAAAGTCCCACATCATAAAAATCTTGGAAAGGGTTCTAAGAAGCAAGATTGCCACTCGCTTAGATATCCATCTATTGCACAACACAGGGTAGAATGAGTTTAGAGCACTATGACATGGTCTTGGATGCTCTGCAGGACAAACACATTAAAGATGTAGTATAACTGGAGTATGGCATATAGTATCTCTTCGGGGTGAGACATTAGGTCATTTGAGTTCCTCAGAGTTTGCAAAAGCCTTCAGCAAGTGGGATCATGGTGTAATAGTGCACAAAATGTGTAGTAAAGGAATGACAGGAAAAGTTGGTAAATGGATCTAAAACTTCCTGACAAACAGAACACAGAATAATAGTAAACAAAGTCAGGGGCTACAGTGAAAGGCCTCTTCAAGGGGGGCTCCTTGGCGTAGTGAAGAGGCTCTTGGTCTGAGGAATTAGACCTGTCGGTCTACTTCCTCAGACCGAACCTAATTACCCCCCAATCCCCCGTTCCCTATCCCATCCTCCCCATCCTCCCCTTTTTCCTTTCCTCCTCCTCTTCCCCACCCCTTCCCTTTGCCCTTCCTTTTTGGCCTTTTTTTTTTTTTTTTTTTTTTTTCCACAGGCACGCTAGTTCCTAGGTAGGGGAAAGGGTACCGGGGTCCATCCCATTCCGTTGAGGTTCTTGGCGGTGGCGTAGTTTGCCGTGGAATCTGGATTGCCTGGGGATGTCCTGATCCCTCTCCGGTATCCCGGAGGGTGGCTTTGAGTGTCTCTCGGGCGACGGGTGTATCTTTGGAAGCCACCTTTCGGATTCCGGGGGTGGTGGCCGAAGGAGGTATGCTTTGTGGCGGATTTCCGGCCGCCCTCTCTTTTGTCCACCGAGGTAGCTCGGCAGATGTGAGGTTGCTATCCCGGATTGCCGGTTTACTGGCATGATGGGTAGGGTATGGCACGGATTCCATGCTGCATCTGCGCTACTTGCGGTGCTGAGGTCCTCTTGGGCGCGGAGGGAGATTTCTGGCCCTTTCATTCCTCCTAGGAACTATCCCTCCCCGGACCCCCTTTTTTTATTCTTTTTTTATTTCTATTTTCTTTTCTTTTTTTTTCTTAAAAACAAAAAGAAAGAAGTAACCTAACCATGGCAGCCCTAGTCCATGAACCTGCTACCCCCGGGCCCCTTCTTGATACCGCACCCCGTTCTGACCCCGCCTCGTCTTTGGACCACTCTTCGGACACTCCTCATGCCTCTGTACCTCTTGCCGGTGCTGTTTCCTCACCCTCTTCAGGTACTGAGGCCTCGACTGACTCCTTCGATTTATCTGACCTTCGCTCTCCTCTGACTATGCTTCCGGCCTCTCCCTCTACGGTGCGGCAATTTTCGAATCGCCGGCCCGTTCCACGTCGGACCAACTCTGGTCCCATGCCTAAATGACAAAGACAATTACCTGCTGATGATACTTCTCCACCTTCTCGTTCTTCTCAGAAAAGATTGACATGTCCTTCACTACCTTTCCACGCTCAGTTTCAGACTGCACAATGGACTAAATTCTTCACTTTACGACAGACTTCCTCTACTGCCTATCTTTCTGACCACAGTATTGGCAAGGCACTCCTACGCCATGTTGGTAAAGATATTTCTTTTCATGCTCTTGAGCGGTATGCGCATCGTCACCGACCGGTCACAGACCGGGCCGCGGGGGCGTTGACCCCCGGAACTCTCTCCAGGTAAACTCCAGGTACAGAATGCTACCTAGGCTCATGAGCTTTCTCGTCTTTCCCATATCGATACTGTTCCTGTAACTATTGAAAAGCATCATTCCCTCAATTCTTGTAGTGGTACCATCATTCTGCCCCATACCATAGTTCAACAAAATTTCCAGACATGTGGCACTGACATTCTTGAACAGCTGGAACTCCAAGATCTCCCAATCCTCAAGGTAGACATTTACGTACTTCCTGCCCGCGGGCGGAGATGATACCCTAGCAATGTGGCTTGTTTAACTTTTGACAGCCGTGAACTCCCATCCTCAGTTTATGTAGCAGGACATTGGTTACAAGTTCGAAAGGTGATCCCTACACCGCAACAGTGTAGAAATTGCTGGCGATTTGGCCATCCAGCAAAATATTGCAGATCTATCGCCGAATGCCCAGTCTGTGGTGCTGATGACCATTCTAATACGTCTTGCAATCGACCTCCCTCTTGCCTTAATTGTCATGAGGCTCACCCTTCGTACTCTCGCCGTTGTCAAGTCTACTTAAACGAGAGGGAAATCCGTTACCTCAAAGAGGCAGAAGGTCTCCCTTATGCCATGGCAGTTTCTCATCTCCGCCTCCAAGGGAGACTACCTCGTGTTTCTTATTCCGTGTTTCAAAACGTCCCCCCACTTCTGGTATCCCATCTTCTGCACCCACCTCTGTGGTTACCTCTCCCATAGTCACTCCTGTAGCTAATTCTTTTGCTGTCCTCGGCTCAGACGTCCCTACTTCAACGTCTCAGTCTGATCTTGCCTCTTCGTTTTTCTCTCTCACAAGCCTCAGTAGCGACGAGATCTCTTATGACACCTCCTCCCAATCGTCCCTCTACTTCTCAAAAGTCAAAAAAAGGTCCGTTAACACCTCCTACCATCTTCCACCTCCTCATTTTCCCTTCCCTGTCTCTGTACCTGGTTCTCCCCCTCTCACTGGCTCTGTTACAAGTGTAGAGGTTCACCCTCCTCCTCGTACTGTACCTTCTCCCCTGTTCCTCCAAGTTTCTTCCTCTTCTGCCACCTCCCAGGTTTCTGCCTCTTCTGTCCCCTTCCACGCTTCTCCAGTTCCCTCCACCTTCCGTCCCCCCTACCTTGGTACAGTCCCTTACAGTTCCAATCTTTACTCATCCTCCCCTACCATTTCCAATATTGTCTCCATACGACATCTCTGAATTCTGAAAAAACTTGAAGCAATCTCTGAATATATTGCAGAGACCAAACCATCAATGGACACTGATCCACCTCCGCTCCTTCTCTCTCCTCTACTCCAGCTGCGCAACTCCTTTCTTCACAGCGCACCGTTCCTTTGCTGCTTGAACATTTTCCACTGCCTCCGCATGTGGACTTTTCTAACCCCTCTAGTCCGTAGGAACCCTTACCTGCGGATTTCAGGTATCTTTATCATTGCCAATCATGGCCTATTTACAGTGGAATATACGCGGCCTCAGGGGTAATCGGGGTGAGCTTCAGATGTTACTCTCCCAGTTTGTCCCTGTTGGTGTTTGCTTACAGGAACCAAAATTACACTCTGCTGTTATCTCTCCCATCTCAGGCTATAATTTATTGTATTCTTCAGATCCTTTTCCTGATGGGACCTTTAATGAAAGTGCCCTTCTTCTACACACTGATATTCCGTACCATCAGCTATTTGTTCGTACTTCGCTGCATTACACAGCAGCCCGTATCCACTTGCATAGGTGGTATACGCTCTGTTCTTTATATCTCTCTTCTTCTCGGGCATTATCTATTCCGGATATTGCCTTTCTTGTTTCGTCATTACCACCACCGATTCTGTTACTTGGTGATTTTAATGCCCACCATTTCCTCTGGGGGGGGGGGGGGTCTCACTGTGATTCCCGTGGCATTCAGTTAGAGGCTTTTCTTGCCACCCACCCCCTCCATGTTTTAAATACAGGTACTCACGCCCATTTTGATCCTCGGACTCACATTCTCTCTTGCATCGATCTCTCAGTCTGCTCTTCCTCCGCCGCATTAGACTTCACTTGGTCTGTTCTTCTGGACTTACATGACAGCGATCATTTCCCAATCATTCTTACTTTCCCTTCATATTCACCACCTCTTCGCATCCCATGCTGGCAATTTGATCAGGCAAATTGGAACCTTTACTCACACCTAACTGTTTTTAGAGAGGTTCCTTCTTCATCCTCCATCGATGAGCTTTTACACCTCTTCTCGTCCTCCATTTTAACCGCAGCTTCTCATTCTATACCCCAAACTTCGGGCAGGCATTCTTAGAAATGCGTGCCTTGGTGGTCTCCTGCTTGTGCTCATGCAGTACGTTTGAAACGCGCTGCATGGGGCAGGTACTGGTACAATAGAACCACAGAGAGACTTCTTGAATTTAAGCAGAAGCGTGCGATCGCTCGCCGTGTCATCCGTGACGCTAAACGCACTTGCTGGCGAGATTGTCTCCACCATCGCCTCTGCTTCCTCTGAGTGCAGTCTGGAAAAAAGTACGAAAACTGAGTGGTAAATATTCTCCTGACCCGGCTCCTGTTCTGCGGGTTGCCGGTGTTGATATAGCAAAACCCACTAGATGTTGCCAATGAAATTGGCAATCATCTGGTCTGTATTTCTCAGGGACTCCATCTATGCCCCTCATTTCTTTCCTCAAAGTCTGCCAGAGAGTTAGCACCCTTGGACTTTTCTTCTCTCAGAGAAGAACAGTGTAATGTGCCTTTTACACTTCAAGAACTGGAGGCAAAAACTCTCAGCTTGCCGATCATCGGCAGCTGGGCCCGACGACATTCATATTCGTATGCTTCAACATTTACATCAGTCAGCCCTTGCAATCCTATTACGCCTTTACAATCTTATTTGGTCACAAGGAGTTCTTCCACAGCTGTGGAAATCCGCCATTGTTCTCCCTTTCCGCAAACCAGGCACTATGGGACATGAAACCTCCCACTATCGTCCCATTGCTCTTACCAGTGCAGTTTGCAAAGTGATGGAATGCCTAGTAAATAGACGTTTAGTGTGATATTTAGAGACACACAACAGTCTCTCCACTCGTCAATATGGCTTTCGTAAGGGACGTTCTACCATAGACCCCTTACTACGCTTACATAGATACGTATGTTTGTAATGCCTTTGCGAATAACCACTCAGTTATTGCCATATTTTTTGACCTTGAGAAGGCATATGACACAACTTGGAGGTATAATATTTTAGCCCAAGCCCACTCCTTAGGCCTTCGAGGCAATCTACCATCCTTTCTTAAGAACTTTTTAACTGACAGGCATTTCCGTGTTCGGGTTAATAATGTGCTCTCCCCGGACTTTATCCAAGCTGAAGGTGTCCCCCAGGGATGTGTTCTGAGCACAACACTTTTTCTCCTTGCTATTAATGATTTGGCCTCTAGTCTTCCATCAAATATTTGGTCATCACTCCATGTTGATGACTTTGCTATTGCCTGTGCAGGCGCTGACTGTCACCTTATTACAGTTTCTCTCCAGCATGCAGTCGACCGTGTTTCCAATTGGGCCACCACACGTGGGTTTAAATTTTCCAGCACTAAAACCCACCAAATTACTTTCACTAGACGCTCTGTCATCTCCGATCATCCTTTGTACCTCTATGGCTCCCGTATCCCTGAACGTGATACAGTCAAGTTTCTGGGCCTCCTCTTTGATCATAGGTTATCCTGGAAACCTCACATTACCTCTCTGAAGGCAACTTGCCACAGCCGGCTGAACCTCCTTAAAACCCTTGCTCATCTTTCATGGGAGCTGATCGTCGAACCCTCCTTCGCCTACATTCCACCCTTATCTTATCGAAACTTGATTATGGTGACCAGATCTATTCAGCAGCATCTCCTGCTACTCTCTCTAGCTTAACCCATTCATCACAAGGATTACGTTTATGCCTTGGTGCTTTTCGCTCTTTCCCCTGTCGAGAGCCCCTATGCAGAGGCGAACGTTCCATCCTTATCCGATCGCCGTGATGCCCATTGCCTTCGTACTATGTACGCTTCATGATCTCCGCAATCCTTCCATTTATAGAATGGTCACTGATATTAGTAGACATTCTTTATTTGTTCGCCGCCCCTGTTTACTCCATCCCTTCTTTCTTTGCCTTCATTTGCTCTTGTCTTCTCTTCAATTACCACCTTTCTATGTACATGTAGCATCTCACTTTTCCCTACTCCCCTGGGAAGTTCCAGCTGTTCGAGTCTGTTCTTTCTCTCTCCCTTGCTCGAAAGCCCAACTGTCTACGGTCGCTGCCCGCTCTCATTTTCTTGACCACTTTCACTCTCATTCTCATGCCATTGCTGTGTACACAGATAAGTAAGTAAGTAAGTAAGTAAGTAAGTAAATTTATTCAGGTATACACAATACAGTTACATAGAATTATCATACATAGCAGCATATGTGTAGAGAACCTAGGATAACCCAAAAAAGTCAGACAGAGTGACTTATTTCCATTGGGGTCCTTTTACCTTATTATTATAATATAAAGGTTATAATATTTTCTTATTATTCTATAATGAAGATAACATCTTATTATCATACTAAAAAGACTATCTACTACACGAGGGTCATTAAGACTATCTACAATACGAGGGTCATTAAGACTATCTACTACCCGAGGGTCATTACGACTATCTACAAAACGAGGGTCATTACTAGGGATAAGGTAAAATTTACACGTATTTTAGCTAAAAAATAGAAAATCATTCCCCTCCCTTTCTGTTGCTTCATTCATCAGACACTTTTTGGCAGTCTTCTTGAACTGGTTCAAGCTATGACTGCCCCTTTACATTTGTGGGTAGTCTGTTCCATTCCTTTATTGCTGTACAATAAAAGGTGTTTGAAGCCTGGCCACTGACTGTGGGTACTACAAAGTTGTGCTCTCTCCCCCTAGTACTATGATTGCTTTGGTTCCCAACCTTGACAAAATTGACAGCAAGATATTCTGGACACTGTTCGTGAGCAATTTTATAAACATGATTTAGCTTCAGTTGTTTTACTCTGTCTTCAACATTCAGCATATCCAACTGCTGTAATTCATCCTGGCCTACATGTTCTCTTGGTCCCAGCCCCAGGATGAATCTATTACGATTTTGTTCTGGGTGATTTGCAGTCTATCTTTCAGTTTTTTTGTCACACCCAAACAGATCGTCAGGTCCATGTAACCCTTGTTTTTTGTGTTATGTGAAGGAGCTTGCATCATTGCTGGGTTTGTCAAGAACTTTGCAACGGAGAGGAGTACCAGCAGCTTGCATCATAGTTGGGCTTGTCTTGAACTTTGTGGTAAATGCCTGAAAATATTATTTTTTCAGTATATATATAAAAGTTTGCAAGGAAGTATATATTGTATATAAAATGGGATTGTTAATTATTTTTGATGATAGTTCATGTATTGTGAAAGCTGTTGCTACTTTGAAACAATGTAATTTAATGGACTATTTTATTATTGTAATCATGAAATATAAAATGATTTATTGCATTACTTGTTTACTGTGGTTCTATCATTGTTTATTTCATATGGAATTTTCAGTATACAGTAAAACTATATAGTATAAGAGCTCCAAATTATGATATTGTTTGTCACCAAAAATTTGATTGTGAGCCTTTTATCTGGTACTCTAGGATTTCTTTTTCCCATAAGAACCAATGTAAATGAATTTAATGTGTTCCTTATTTACTCTTTAATTTTTCCAATATCTATGTTCTGCTATTTTTACCCATTTCGTGTGTCCTTCTATGTCCAGTTAGTCTATCTCTTGCCATCCTCGGTGTAATTGGTTCCAACAACCACTAAACAAACTTAAGTCTTTTGCGCCACACGCTTTTTCTTATGTTAAATAACTGTCTCGTTTCTTTTCAGGTAACAATGTTCAAGGTTTCGTCTCATTGGTCATTAGAGTATTCTTCATCATTTCCTGGAACTTTGGTATCAGTGTCATACTCTTTCGTTTCCAGTCAGGATGCATGATGATATCTAAGGTAAATCCAGCTACCGGTTGAAACTCTGTTCCACTTCATGCATCCTCACTGTCTAGTCCATAGTGAGTCATTTGTTCATAAGAAATTAATTACCATAGATTTAGGAGGAATGGGTTAAATCATGGTAATTGATGAGGAAAAAAAAAGGCGTGGTGGTGCGTTGAGGTATTATGTGGAGACAAAAGACATTTTCTAAGAGGCAAAAAGAAGTGTGGAGAAATGTATGAAAGTACAGTAGTACCAACACCTCTTATATGGGTGTAAGCGTGGGTTGTGAATACCGCAGCGAGGAGGCGGTTGGATAGGCGTGGAGTGTCCTGTCTAAGGGGAATGTGTGGTGTAAATATTATGCAGGAAAATTCGTGGTGTGGAAATTAGTAGGAAGGTGTGTGGAGTTAATGAAGTAATTTAGGTCGAGGCTCTGAAGAGGGGTTGAGGTGGTTGGTAATTTAGAGGATTGGATCAAAGTAGAATGAAATGGAATAGCATAAACTCTGTAGGGGAAGGAAGGCGGGGGGGTAGGGGTCGTCCTCAATAAAGGTGTTGGAAGGAAGGGGGTAAGGGAGGTTTTAGTTGGGCGAGGGGCTTGGACTTTCAGCAGGTGGTGCTGTGAGCGTGTTCGATGGAGAGAAGTGCGCGCGCGACGAAATGAGTATTTGGGTCCGGACGATCTTGTTGGAGTGCAAGCAGTGGTAATATTTAGTGATGGGAGTCTGGGAACCGGTTTTTTTTATTTAGCCGGACTTGAGTCCTGGAAAATGGAGAAGTACAATGCCTGCAATCTAAGGAGGGGTTTGGGATATTGGCAGTTTGGAGGGATTAGTTGTGTATCTCTTATATGTACAGTATATGTACAGTGAAAGTCATATAGTGAAAGTATTTAGATAAGGCTAAAAGGTCTTTGTGGCTTTATGGATTTGGAAAAAGGCGTATGACAGGGTGGATAGGGGGGCATTGTTGGCAGGATGTAGCAAGTGTATCGGGTGTAGGAGGTAGGTTACTGAAAGCAGTTGAATAGTTTTTACGAGGATAGTGAGGCTCAACGTTAAGTATGTAGGAAAGAGGGAAATTTTTTCCAGTTATAGTAGAGGGCCTTAGACAAGGCATGTGTGATGTCTCCGTGGTTGTTTAATATATTTATATAGTTGGGGTTGTATAGAGGGATAAGTAAATGCGAGGGTCTTGGCAAGAGGCGTGGAGTTTAAAGATAAAGAATCACCACAACAAAGTGGGAGTTGATAACAGCTGCTCTTTGCCTGATGGGACACTGTGCTCTTGGGTGATTCTGAAGAGATGTTGAGAGATTGGTGGATGAATTGGTTAGGGTGTGAAAAGAAGAAAATTAAGAGGTGATTCAGGAAAGAGTATGGTTATGAGGATAACAAAAAGATTTAGGTGATGTAAGATTGACTATCATGATTGGGGAGTGTGAGTATGGAGGAGGGTGAACGTTATTCAGATATTTGGGGATGTGGACGTGTCTAGCGGTTGGTCTATGAAAGATGAGGTGGAATACATAGAATTGATGAGGGATAAAGAGTGAGTGGTGCACTTAGGAGTCTGTGGAGACAAAGTTCTTTGTCCTTGGTGGCAAAAGAGGGGGAATGGAGGAGAGTTTAGTTTTACCAACGCTCTTTTTTGGGTGTGAAGCGTGGGTGATGAATGTTGCATGCGAGGTCGATGGCTGGGGGGCCATAGGCAGTGGAGATGTCATGTCTGAGGCAATGTGTAGGTGTGAATATAATGCAGAGAATTCGTAGTTTGGAAAGTTTGGAGGAGGGGCGGGATTACCAAAATGTTGTCAGAGGGTGAGAGGATAAGGGTTTGTTGAGGCTGGTCGACATGTAGAGAGAATGAGTACGCGAAACAGAATGACTTCAAAGAGGGTGGTATCGTCTGTAGTGGAAGGATGGCGGGGTAGGGTTCGGGCCTAAGGAAGGGTTGGAGGGAGGGTATTTAAAGGAGGTCTTTTTGTGTGCGAGGGGCTTGGACTTCAGCAGGCACCCATATTATGGCGTGAGCGTGTATGATAGGAGTGAATGGAGACAAATGGTTTTTAATACTGACGTGCTGTTGGGTGTGAGCAAAAAGTAACATTTATGAAGGAGGATTCAGGGACAACCGGCTGGCGGACTGAGTCCTGGGAGAATGGGAAGTACAGTGCTGCACTCTGAAGGGGGGGTGTTAATGATGCAGTTTAAACTGTAGGGTTAAGCACCACTTCTGGCATGACATGGTGGAGTGAAGGGTTGGTGAAATTGTTTGAAAGTTTTTCTTTTTCGGGCCAACCCTGCCTTGGGGGGAATCGGGCCGGTGTGATAATAAAAAAAAATATATGCTTCTAAGCTGGTTGTGTTCCTGTGCACTCTGCAAAAAATCAATGATTATGTTGTGAGTGAGGGGAAAGAGTTGATTGATGATGAAAGTATTTTATTTTTGGGGATTTTCTTTTTTTTGGGTCACCCTGCCTCGGTTGGAGATGGCCGACTTGTTTAACACACAAAAAAAAAAAAAAAAAAAAAAAAAAGTTCAATGGTTATCATAAGAGTAAAATGTCATTACTTGGAACAACATAAGGTTAGGGTTCCTCTGCAGTCATTTAGTAAGTCCAGTGGCTTCCATCCAATACACAGATACAGTATTTGTGCCAGGAAGCAAAGCCCCCTACATTCCATCAGTACAATAACATTTTTCTTTGCAATTTACAGGGTCTAAAGCCATCAACAAACAACAAAAAACCCTTTCATTGTAGACTGCTCACAGAGTGAAATGCAGTGTATGTAGCTTTCAAGAGACTCGCCAGTATAGATCACCTTGGGATCAACAATAGCATGGATCTTTGATTGTAACTTATTCACATGTGACAGTTATTTTTTAATGGGCAACAAGGGGAAGGAGGTTGGGCCTGTGTGTCAGTTGCTAATTTGCTCTTGAAATTACTAAAACACCTCCAATAATGTAGTTGATGTTTTGGCTGTAAAGATGAAAACCAAGACCCTGTCAGCTTGGTTGTATTTAAGCCTCTGGATGCAATAACTCCAACAATTCCAGGAATCACTGCCTTCTGAAAAACTGCCACTGGAAATTCTCCCAACCGCTGTGTCAAAACATTCTTGTTCTGGGTGATTTCGCTTATTAAGACACCTAAAATGGAGGAATGTAGCAAATTTTTTAGAGAGATCTAACCCCAGGAGACAGCTCAGATGAAAATTCACACCCCAAACGAGCTATTAAATCTCCAACATATTATTCACCTTATTTCAGCAAATAGTGGAGCCAACAAGCTGGATATATACTTGACATCATCTACACTAATAATGATCTGTTATGAAATATAACCAGTATCAAAGACAAATACACTCACTTCTTAACATAACTGAAGTACAGATATGCACGTGCAGGGATCCTTGACCTCATAAGGTGATCAGTTATGAAGGTGCCTTCACCAAATTCAACTTAATATCAAAAGCATAGAGTGGGATCAAATCAAACTATGTCCTAAATGAAAAATGGGCTCAAGGGCACATTCCTTTAGGGGAAAATATGTAAACTAGAGAGAGAGAGAGACGATCCCTCTACAGGCGAAGGCGAAGAATCACAGAGTTGCTGAGGGGGGGCCAGTATATCTGAAATACAAATGAGGCGTGGTCGGAGAAAGGAAAGAACATAGCAATATGTACTTTAGCTTAAGGATCATACAGGAGACAAAATAATACAGGAAGAACTTAGCCATAAATGAAACTTGAAAGAAACACATTTCTAGGGGAAAAACACCCAGTATTGAACAACCCTTGCCTAGACGAGATGGGATTGACACAGATGACAGCAAAGAAATGCGAGTTACTCAAGTCCCCTATGACTCAGCATTTTAGTGAGCGTTACCAGATTACGAGTGACACCTAAATGAATTTTTTTATGGCCGAAATTCATAAAAATTTGACTAATTTAAAAAATTTTGTTATTATTCCTAAACACCACAAGACCTTTGAAAAAAGCAATAAATTACATGCCTATGCACTTCTGCACTCATGGCCTGATCGTGGACATCGGTGGTTCACATCAGGAACTGCATGAAGCCCTTGCATGTGCTCAAGTTTTCTTAGAGAGGGAGTTAGGTATTAAGACACATGCAACAGTTAGGTATCTTTATTTCGAAACGTTCGCACTTACACAGTAGGGCTTCTTTCAGTCGTGATACAGAAAAATTGATAGTAGCAGAGATACTGAAGACGATTGTCTAATCGTCCATCACCTTGAAGTTTGAGGTGGTCAGTCCTCCAGTTCTGGAGAAGAGCATTGTTCCATAGTCTGAAAAACAACTATTCTGTACCCGATTGAAGAAGCCTATTGTGTAGGCGAAACGTTTAGAAATAATGATTACCTAACTGTTGCATGTCTTACCTATAACCTGTCGGTATTTTATACAATTTTAAATGTTCTTACGAGAGGGAGCATGAACAAGGGGTCATCCATAGTCACTAAAAACAAGGACAGTCCTAATTCACAAAAGTGGCAGTAAAGCAGTGCAAAGAATACGTACCAGTACACTATGGCCCAATCATAAAAATCTTGGGAAGAAAGGGTTTTAGAAGCATAGATTGCCACTCGACTTAGATATTCATCTATTGGCATCATCAACGGGTAGAATGAGTTTTGAGCACTATGATCATGTCTTGGATGCTCTTGCAGGACAAAACATTAAAGAGTAGTATAACTGGAGTTTTGGCATTTAGTATCTCTTCGGGGTGAGACTTTAGGTCATTTGAGTTCCTCAGAGTTTGCAAAGCATTCAGCAAGTGGGATCTTGTTAATAGGTGCACAAAATGGTAGTTAAGGAATGACAGGAAAGTTGGTACATGATCTTAAAAATTCCTGACAAAACAAGAAACACAAGAATAATAGTAAACAAAGTCAGGGCTGACAGTTGTAAGGGCCTCTTCAAGGGGGGCTCCTTGGCGCGTTGGGAAAGAGGCTCTTGCGTCTGAGGGATTAGACCTGTCGGTCTACTTCCTCTGACCGAACCTAATTTACCCCCCAATCCCCCGTCCCCTATCCCATCCTCACCATCCTCTCCATTTTTCCTTTCTCATCCTCTTCCCCACCCCATCCTGTGCCCTTCCTTTTTGGCCTTTTTTTTTTTTTTTTTTTTTTTTCCACAGGCACGCTAGTTCCTATGTAGGGGAAAGGGTACGGGGGCCTTTCCCATTCCGTTGAGGTTCTTGGCGGGGTGCGCGTCGTAGTTTGCCGGGAATCTGGATTGCCTGGGGTTGGCCTGATCCTCTCCGGTATCCCGGCGCTTGGGTGCTTTGAGTGTCTCTCGGGGCGGGGTGTTTCTTTGGATCGCCACCTTTCGGATTTCCGGGGGTGGGGCGAAGGAGGTATGCTGTGTGGCGGATGGCCGGCCGCCCTCTTTTTGTCCACCGAGGTAGCTCGGCGATGTGAGGTTGCTATCCGGATTGCCGGTTTACTGGCATGATGGGTAGGGTATGGAACGGATTCCTTGCTGGCATATGCGCCTACTTGCGGTGCTGAGGTCCTCTTGGGCGCGGGAGGGTAGATTTCTGGCCCTTTCATGCCTCCCTAGGAAACTATCCCTCCCCGGACCCCTTTTTTATTTCTTTTTTTCATGTTTCTGATTTTCTTTTCTTTTTTTTTCTTAAAAACAATAAAGAAAGAAGTAACTAACCATGGCAGCCCTAGTCCCTTGAACATGCTACCCCCGGGACCCTTCTTGAGTACCGCACCACGTTTACTTGACCCGCTCGTCTTTGGACCACTTCTTCGGGACTCTCCCTCGTGCCTCTGTACTCTTGCGGTGTGTTTGCCTCACCCCTCTTCAGGTACGAGGCCTCGACTGAACGCCTTCGATTTATCTGACCTTCGCCTCCTCTGACTATGCTTCGGCCTCACTCCCTCTACGGTGCGGCAATTTTCGATCGCAGGCCCGTTCCTCGTCGGACACTCTGAGGTCCCCTTGCCTAAATGACAATGACAATTACCTGCTGTGATAATTCTCCACCTTTCGTTCTTCTCAGATAAAGGATTGACATGTCCTTCACTACCTTTCCACGCTCAGTTAAAATCAGAGGCACAATGGACTAATTTCTTCACTTTACGACAGATCTGCTCTATGGCCTATCTTTTCTGGACCAACCAGTATTGGCAAGGGCAACTCTAGCCATGTTGGTAAAGATATTTCTTTTTCATGCTCTTGAGCGGTATGGCATCGTCACCGAGCCGGTTCAACTGGACCGGCCGCGGGGCGTTGACCCCGGAAACTCTCTCAGGTATAATCTCCAGGTACAGAATGCTACTAGGCTCATGAGCTTTCTCGTCTTTCCATATCGTTACTGTTCCGTTACTATTGAAAAGCTTCTTCCCTCAAATTTTGTAGTGGTACCATCATTCTGCCCATACCATAGTCAACAAATTTTCCCGACTTGTGGCACTGACATTCTTGAACAGCTGGAACTCAAAGATCTCCCCATCCTCAAGGTATGGACATTTACTCGTTACTTCCTGACCGCGGCGGAAGGATATACCCTAGCTATGTGGCTTGTTTAACTTTTGACAGCCGTGTGAACTCCCAGCTCAGTTGATGTGCCAGGAATTGGTTACAAGTTCGAAAAGGTGATCCCTACACGCAACAGTGTTGAAATTGCTGGCGATTTGGCATCCAAGCAAAATATTGCAGAATCTATCGCGCCGAATGCCAGTCTGTGGGTGCTGATGACCATTCTAATACGTCTTAGCATTCGACCGCCCTCTTGCCTTAATTGTCAGGAGGCTCACTTCGTCCTCTCGACAGTTGTCAAAGTCTACTTAGTACGAGAGGGAAACCGTTACCTCACAAAGAGGCAGACATAAAGGTCTCCCTTATGCCATGCGCAGTTTCTCATTCCTGCCTCCAGGGAGGACTACCTCGTGTTTCTTATTCCGTGTTTCCAAAACGTCCCCCCACTTCTGGGTATTCCATATTCTGCACCCACCTCTGTGGTTACCTCTCCCATAGTCCACTCCTGTAGCTTATTCTTTTGCTGTCTCGGCTCCAGACGTCCCTACTCAAGTCATAAGTCTGATCTGCCTCTTCGTGTTCTCTCTCACAATCCCTCAGTAGCGTCGAGATCTCGTATGACTCCCTCCTCCCAATCGTCCCTCTACTTCTCAAAAGTTCAAATTAGGTCGTTAACACCTCCTACCCATCTTCACCTCCTCATTTTCCCTTCCCTGTCTACTGTACCGGGGTGCTCCCCCCTTCACTGGCTCTGTTACAGTGTTGAGGTTCACACCTCTCCTCGTACTGTCCTTCTCCCCTGTTCCCTCCCAGTTTTCATTCCTCTTCTACCACCTCCCAGGTTTCTGCTCTTCTGTCCCCTTCACGCTTCTCAGTTCCCTCCACCTTCCGTCCCCCCTACCTTTGTGTACAGTCCATTACAGTTCCAAATCTTTATCATCCTCCCCCTACCATTTCAATATGTCGCCCATACGACTCTACTGAATTCTGAAACACTTGAAGCCAATCTTGAATAAATTGCAGAGACCAAACCATCAATGGCAACTGATCACTGTCCTTCTCCTCTCCTCTACTCCAGTCTGCGCCAACTCCTTTCTTCACAGCGCACCGTTCCTGTGACTGCTTGTACAATTTCCCATGCCTCCGCCTGTGGACTTTTTAACCCTCTAGTCCGTAGGAACCCTTACCTGCGGAATTTCAGGTTTCTTTACATGCATTCATGGCCTAGTTACAGTGGGAATATACGCGGCCTCAGGGGTTATCGGGGTGAGCTTTCAGATGTTACTCTCCCAGTTTTGTCCACTGTTGGTGTTTGCTTACAGGAACCAAAAATTACACTCGGCTGTATCTCTCCCTATCTCAGGCTTTAATTTATGGTATTCTTCAGATCCTTTCCTGAGGGGACCTTTAATGAAAGTTGCCCTTTTCTACACATGATATTCCGTACCATCAGGCTATTGTTCGTACTTCGCTGCATTACACTGCAGCCCGTATCCTCCTTGCATAGGTGGTTTCCGTCTGTTCTTTATATCTCTCTTTTTTCTCGGGCATTATCTTTCCGGATATTGCTTTCTTGTTTCGTCGTTACCACCACCGATTCTGTTACTTGGTGATTTTAATGCCCCACCATTTCTTGGGGGGGGGGGTCTCACTGTGATTCCCGTGGAATTCAGTGAGGGCTTTTCTTGCCACCCCACCCCTACATGGTTTTAAATACAGGTTCTCTCGCCCAGTTTGTTCTCGGTCTTCACTTTCTCTCTGGCATCGATTCTCTGGTCGGCTCTTCCTCCGCGCATTTAGACTTTCACTTGGTCTGTTCTTCTGGTACTTACATGACAGCGATCATTTCCCAATATTTCTTACTTTCCCTTATATTCACCACCTCTTCGCTCCCATGCTGCTATTTGATTCGGCAAATTGGAATCTTTACTACACACCTTTACTGTTTTTTGAGTGGTTCCTTCTTTCATCCTCTCATCGATGGATTTTACAACCTCTTCTAGTCCTCCAATTTTTAACACGCAGCTTCTCATGCTAGACACCAAACTTCGGGCAGGCATCTTAGAACATGCGTGCCTTTGTGGTCTCATGCTTGTGCCTCTGCAGTAGTTTGAAACGTACCTGATGGGCAGGTACTGGTTCAATAGATCCCAGAGAGATTTCTTGAATTTAAGCAGAAGCGTGCGAAATCAGCTCGCCGTGTTCATCCGTGACGCTAAACGCTCACTTGAGGGCGTGAATTGTTTTCTCACCTTCGCCTCTGCTTCCTCTGAGTGCAGTCGGAGAAAAAAGTACACGAAAAACTGTGTGGTTAAATTCTCCGACCCGGCTCTGTTCTTGCGGGTTGCGGTGTTGATATAGCAAACCCACTAGATGTTGGCCAATGTAAATTGGCATATCATCTGGTCTGTATTTCTCAGGGACTCCATCTATGCCCCTCATTTCTTTCCTCATAAGTTGCCCAGGAGAGTTGCACCCTTCGGACTTTCTTCTCTCAGAGGAAGAACAGTGTAATTGTGCCTTGTACAGCTTCAGGAACTGGAGGCAACACTCTCAGCTTGCTGATCATCGGGCAGCTGGGCCACGACGAAACATTCATCAATTTCGTATGCTTCAACATTACATCAGTCCGCCTTGGCATCCTATTACGCCTTTACAATCTCTATTTGGTCACAAGGAGTTCTTACCACAGCTGTGGATAATCCGCCATTGTTTCCCTTTCCGCAAACACGGACTTGGGACATGATACCTCCCACTATCGTCACTATTGGCTACACGTGCCAGTTTGCATAAGTGATGGGAATTGCCTAGTAATATAGTCCGGGGTTTTTTTTGTGTGATATTTAGCTGTCACACAAAAACAGTCTCTCCACTCGTAATTGCCTATTCGTAAGGGAGTTCTACCATAGACCTGACTACGCTTTTTAAAAATAGATACGTATGTTTGTAATGCCTTTGCGATAAACCTCAACCTCAGTTATTTGCCATTATTTTTTGACCTGTGAAGGCATTATGACACATCTTGGAGGTAGAATATTTTAGCCCCAAGCCCACTCCTGAGGCCTTCGAGGCAATCTACCATCTTTCTTAAGAACTTTTTTAACTGACAGGACATTTCCGTGTTGGGATAAATATTGTGCTCACTACAAGGACTTTATCCAGCTGCAAGGTGTCCCCAGGGATGTGTTCTGAGCACAATCATTTTTCTCCTTGCTATTATATGATTTGGCCCTCTAGTCTTCCATCAAATATTTGGTCATCACTCCATGTTGTTGATGGGGTTAACTTTGCTATTGCCTGTGCAGGCGCCTGACAGTCACCTTATTACAGTTTCTCTCAGCATGCAGTCGGACCGTGTTTCCAATTGGGCCACACACACGTGGGTTCTAAATTTTCCAGCACTAAAACCCACCTCAAATTACTTTCAACTTGACGCTCTGTCCTTCTCCGATATCCTTTGTACCTCTATGGCTCCGTATCCCTGAAACGTGATGACAGTCAAGTTTATGGGCTCTCTTTGATCATAGGTTATCCTGGAATACCTAACATTACCTCTATGAGGCAAATGCCAACAGCCGGCTGAACCTCCTTAAAACCCTTGCTCATCTTTCATGGGGAAAGCTGATCGTCGAAAACCTCCTTCCGCCTACCAACGTCACCCTATCTGATGAATCTGATTATGGTGACCAGATCTATTTCAGCAGCATCTCTGCTACTCTCTCTAGCTTAACCCCATTCATCACAAGGTTTAGTTTATGCCTTGGTGTGCTTTTCGCTCTTACCTGTCGAGAGCCCTCTATGCAGAGGCGAACGTTCCATCCATATCCGATCGCGTGATTGCCCATTGCCTGCGCTACTATGTTCGCTCTCATGAATCTCCGCCAATACTTCCATTTATAGGATTGGTCCATGATTTTAGTTAGACATTCTTTATTTGTTCGCCGCACGTTTAATCCATTCCTTCTTTCTTTGCCTTCATTTGCTCTTGTCTTCTCTTCAATTTACACCTTTCTATGTCATGTTAGCATCGCACTTTTCCCTTACTCCCACTGGGAAGTTCCAGCTGTTCGACGTCTGTTCTTTCTCTTCCCTTGCTCGAACAGCCCTATCTGTCTACGGTAGCTGCCCGCTCTCATTTCTTGACCACTTTCACTATCATTCTCATGCCATTGCTGCTGTCCACAGATTAAGTAAGTAAAGTAAGTAAAGTAAGTAGTTAATTATTCAGGTATACAACAATACAGTTACATAGAATTATCATGTCATTGCAGCATAAGTGTAGAGAACCTAGGATAACCCATAAAAAGTCGACAGAGTGATTATTTCAATTGGGGTCCTTTTACCTTATTATTTTAATATTAATGGTTTTAATATTTTCGTTAGTTTTCTATAATGATGATAACATCTTATTACTCATACTAAAAAGACTATCTACTACACGAGGGTCATTAAGACTATCTACAATTCGTGGGTCATTTAAAAGGACTATCTACTACCGAGGGTTCATTACGACTATCTACATAAACGTAGGGTCATTACTAGGGATTAAGGTAAAATTTACACGTATTTTAGCTAAAAAAAATAATTAGGAAAATCATTCCCCTCCCTTTCTGTTGCTTCATTCATCAGACACTTTTTGGCAGTCTTCGTGAAACTGGTTTCAACGCTCTGACTGCCCTTGAATTGTGGGTAGTCTGTTCCATTCCTTTATGCTGTACAATTAAACAAGGTGTTCTGAAGCACTGGCCACTGACTAGTGGGGTACTACACAAAGTTTGTGCCTCTCTCCCCCTTGGACTTATGTTTGCTTTGGTTCCCAACCTTGATAAAAATTGCAGCAAATTTCTGGAACACTGTTCGTGAGCAATTTTATATTAAAACATGTTAGCTTCTGTTGTTTTACTCTGTCTTCAACATTCAGCATATCATACTGCTGTAATTCATCCTGGCCTACTTGTTTCTCTTGGTTCCTAGCCCCAGGAATGAATCTTACGATTTTGTTCTGGGTGATTTGCCAGTCTATCATTTCAGTTTTTTTTGTCAAGGCAGAGCTTACCAAGAAGAGCAAGCGTTAATCCATATGGCATGTATAAGGGCTAGACCATTGGGATCCTGACGAAGCCTCAGTAGGATAGACACTGTGTTGTCTATACAGGAACTTCAACTGGCATTCGCTTTTTCTTTACTACACTGTTCACCTATCAAATGTTCTCTCTGATCACTGCATGGGTCAACTGGGGGATTCCAGGATATTAACTGAGAAAAACCAATGTGATGGATCCCCATTACACTGTACATTAAAATTATTTACCCTTCTCAGTTTGTTTCATTTCCAAAGAGAATGGCTTCAGTTTTCCCTAGGTGTAATGATTGTTTGTTGTCTTTACTAACCATTTGCTGCAGGACTTCCAGTTCCAGTGTTTAAAAAAATTAGGCATAGCTTGTGGGTCTTTACTGTCACATAACGAAGCACTGTCATCTGGCATGTTCAGTAGGAGTTTGCACTTTACACTGATAGGCATTTCATTGACATAAACTAAGAATAGTGAAGGGACCCAGTATTTATACTTGGGGAACTCCACATGGTATTCGGCAGGGGTTCTGATTCCGTTTTGTTGATTTTGACTATTTGTCTACTGTTGCTTAGGTTGGATTATTAAGACCAGTCTACAGAATTCTATACCGATAGAATTGTAGTTTATTACATATTATTTTGTGGTTGACAGTATCGAAGGCCTTTTGAAGGTCTAAGGTTACCATACCTATGAGGTTCCCTTTTGACCTTATTTCAGTTCTCAGGTAATCAATCAGATTAATAAGGGTGGTGTCGGTTGATTGAGTAAGTAGGATCTTATAAAGCCGATTGATTGCTATGGAGAATGTTGTTTTGTCTATTAAGGTTTCTTAATACTTGAGAATACACGCCTCCTCTCCAGGGAATTTTAGATATTATCCTGGGTATACTATAGGTCTTTAGTTGCATTTACATCTGATCTATTATTTTTCTTGAAGATAAGGAGTACTCTGGCCTCCTGGAACCCTCCGGTTAACGGGATTATGTGGTGTTGATAGATTTATTATGTGGCGATAGGGATTGGACTGTTCATAAGCTCCAATCTTTTAGGAACTAGATGGGTTGTTATCAGGGCCTGTGCTCTTAAGTTGCGGTTTATACCTGCTTAGTTACATTTTTGATTGGAAGTCATGTGATACCTTACTAGTTGACAAAACTGTTTGGGGTTTCCCCTTTATTGGTATAGTATGTTGAAAACTTAATCAAGAGTCAGTGTTAAAGGTTTTTGATGCAGCTGGTAGTGTACTTTATAGTGTTGATGCAACAGATGTGTAAGTAGGTATTAAAGCCATTTGCTCCTTTGATGTTTCGTGGAATACCTCATTATTCGATATGATACTTTGTTAGACTATTACGGCTTATGGCTATATCCCATATGGTTTTAGTTGTTGCCAGTGCTTTCTGGGTTATGCTTTATATTCTTCAATTTTTGAGCAATAGTGCTTTGCCTTTGCTACCTTTTATAAGCCTCTTTACTCTGTGCTCACCCTTTGGAAGTCCTTTTAGTGCTGCAATATCGCTGTCTGTTTGTTGAATATTTTTAGCAGGACCGGGTCTCTGTTGGCACCCCCTCCCACCTCAGATGATTCGTTTATCTCTGTAGTCATCCCCAGGGGTTTCTGTTCTTCGTTTAATCCTATAACCTCTTTATACTGGTTGCAATTATTATTAAGAATGGTATTAGTGAACAATGTTTTGAACCTTTTTCCAAGCACATCGTTTACGTCTGTGCAACTTGTTTATTCTTGTCCAGTCACATATTGTGTTGCCCCTATTTACAGTGTTTCTTTATCTGTAGTTTCTAGTTGACATCTTTTTGATTGCACTTGTGTGGCCTATCCTTTCACTATGGATTGGCCTGTGCTGTGAGGGCTTGTGGGTTTTGTGGGGCTGGGTCTGGGTACTTTTGGTGGTTTTGGTGGTTTTTGGACGCAACGGACGATTGTCCCGAGGGGTAAAGGACTGGGATGGTTTCTGCTACGCCTCATGCGCGGACCGCTCAGTCGGATCCCGGGGTACTGTCGTCTTGGGGCGAGACTCGAGCGCGGGTTGGGCCGGGTGAGGGCCGGGCGGGGTGTATGCGGGGGGGGTTGGCGTTTGCCTTTCTTTGCCCGTTTGTGGTCCTTTTAGGTGGTCTGAAGGATACATGTTTTTGTGAGCCCGGGGTTTTTTATTGATTGTTTATTTTTTGTTGGGTTTGTGTTGTTTGTTTTCCGTTTTTGTGTTGTTTGTTGTTTTTTTTGTCGGTTTGTGTCTGTAGCGATTTAATCCTAGAATTTTGCTTATTCTTGTTGCATTAGCCAGTTATTTTACACCAGTTGCTGAAAACAGATATTGATGTCGCCCAGTATTATTGTTTCGCAATTGCTTTCAATCCGGACAAGACTCTGGAAAAGTCTTCTAAGAACTGGTCCTGGGTAGGAGGGCGTAACTAGTTCTACTAAGATGGGTTTGTCTTGGGTAAGCAGCACTTCAAACCATAGAATCTCCAGTTTATTGTTATTTAAATCTGGTCTTGGGTTGTAAGCTAAGTCATTTCTAATGTAGGCACTTCACTCCACCGCCCTTTATGTTCTGTATCTAAGCGTTTTATATTGTAACCTTATTTTTTGACCTCGTCGTCAGTCACCGTATCTCCAACCATGTTTCAGAGATGGTTATACTGCCGCCATAATTTTGTTAGCTAGATCCTAATCTCTGCCAATTTAGAAGAAGTGGATCTTGCATTGACATGAATAAATGTGAAGGTCCTGTTTTCATAAAACAATTAATCATCAATATATGGCCAAGTGGTTCATTTGTATTATATTTAGGTAATCAATGTCATCATGGATAAAGGGTAACTGTGCCTTAAGTGGAATTTGTTACACACAAAATGATATTCTGGCACCGTTGCTATAATTGTACATACATCCATCATTGCACCCACCCCTTACAACTATTATACATAAGGTTGCTCTTTTCTGTTTTTATGCGTACTTTAGTACCAGTGTATACATCTGTATTGTAGTGTTTGGATAATAATGGCTGTATTGTCTACATGGACACTATGTATGCATTACATATGGAGTTAAAGGTTTTTTCCAGTTACTAGACCGTCATTTGTAGCCGTATTTTTTTGTCTGTTTTGCCTCTGCACAATAGTGTGAGGGTCCTGGATTAATTTGGATATCACACACTTAAGAGCGCTACAATAGGAGCTGGGTGCCTTTGTGTTTGTTTTTGGGTTGCCGGTGTTGCCATACCTTGCGGCGGTTAGTGAGGTGGACTTTGTCTGTGAGGATGGCCATCCCCTGTGGAGATGGTTATCGTTCCTAGGTAGACGGGGTAGCTCATGGCTCACCTGGGGATCCTCCTTACCCACTGGAAGTGATGTGAGTTCTTTCTTCTTGGATATGAAAGAAGACATATTGTATAATTAGAATGTTGGCCTCACCTTACCCCTCGTATTGACTCGCCATTTTCACTCTTCGCTTCGTTTTTTTTACTATATACACAATAATATTTATTTCTCTTTTCCAGTCCCTAGTACATTTGTATCTGCTTTAATTACCTGAATTACTAGTAAAATTTCCTTCTTCAACTATCCTCTTCACTGCTCCACTTTTCCCTTATACTTCACAAAAACCTTACAGTTGACCTTTTCAAAACCCTCTTCACTGCTTCACTTTTTCCTTAACTTCACCAACTCCCTTACCATTTACCCCTTATTCTACCATCCCCTACCCACCTCACTTCACAGTCTGATTCACAATGAACTTTCTAAACTCCTTTCCATTCTGGTAGGGACCAGAAAGTTTATTCAGTGGTTTTTATCCTTCAAAATCCCTCCCTCATTCCATTCAGCGAGGGGTTGTGTAGTGTTGTTGTCCTCCTGTCCTGTTCTGCTGCTCAGCCATTTTTAAAACTCTTTGGCGCCCGGAAGGGGAGTAACACCACCTGTCTTCCTTGAACACCCAAACAGATCGTCAGGTCCATGTAACCCTTGTTTTTTGTGTTATGTGAAGGAGCTTGCATCATTGCTGGGTTTGTCAAGAACTTTGCAACGGAGAGGAGTACCAGCAGCTTGCATCATAGTTGGGCTTGTCTTGAACTTTGTGGTAAATGCCTGAAAATATTATTTTTTCAGTATATATATAAAAGTTTGCAAGGAAGTATATATTGTATATAAAATGGGATTGTTAATTATTTTTGATGATAGTTCATGTATTGTGAAAGCTGTTGCTACTTTGAAACAATGTAATTTAATGGACTATTTTATTATTGTAATCATGAAATATAAAATGATTTATTGCATTACTTGTTTACTGTGGTTCTATCATTGTTTATTTCATATGGAATTTTCAGTATACAGTAAAACTATATAGTATAAGAGCTCCAAATTATGATATTGTTTGTCACCAAAAATTTGATTGTGAGCCTTTTATCTGGTACTCTAGGATTTCTTTTTCCCATAAGAACCAATGTAAATGAATTTAATGTGTTCCTTATTTACTCTTTAATTTTTCCAATATCTATGTTCTGCTATTTTTACCCATTTCGTGTGTCCTTCTATGTCCAGTTAGTCTATCTCTTGCCATCCTCGGTGTAATTGGTTCCAACAACCACTAAACAAACTTAAGTCTTTTGCGCCACACGCTTTTTCTTATGTTAAATAACTGTCTCGTTTCTTTTCAGGTAACAATGTTCAAGGTTTCGTCTCATTGGTCATTAGAGTATTCTTCATCATTTCCTGGAACTTTGGTATCAGTGTCATACTCTTTCGTTTCCAGTCAGGATGCATGATGATATCTAAGGTAAATCCAGCTACCGGTTGAAACTCTGTTCCACTTCATGCATCCTCACTGTCTAGTCCATAGTGAGTCATTTGTTCATAAGAAATTAATTACCATAGATTTAGGAGGAATGGGTTAAATCATGGTAATTGATGAGGAAAAAAAAAGGCGTGGTGGTGCGTTGAGGTATTATGTGGAGACAAAAGACATTTTCTAAGAGGCAAAAAGAAGTGTGGAGAAATGTATGAAAGTACAGTAGTACCAACACCTCTTATATGGGTGTAAGCGTGGGTTGTGAATACCGCAGCGAGGAGGCGGTTGGATAGGCGTGGAGTGTCCTGTCTAAGGGGAATGTGTGGTGTAAATATTATGCAGGAAAATTCGTGGTGTGGAAATTAGTAGGAAGGTGTGTGGAGTTAATGAAGTAATTTAGGTCGAGGCTCTGAAGAGGGGTTGAGGTGGTTGGTAATTTAGAGGATTGGATCAAAGTAGAATGAAATGGAATAGCATAAACTCTGTAGGGGAAGGAAGGCGGGGGGGTAGGGGTCGTCCTCAATAAAGGTGTTGGAAGGAAGGGGGTAAGGGAGGTTTTAGTTGGGCGAGGGGCTTGGACTTTCAGCAGGTGGTGCTGTGAGCGTGTTCGATGGAGAGAAGTGCGCGCGCGACGAAATGAGTATTTGGGTCCGGACGATCTTGTTGGAGTGCAAGCAGTGGTAATATTTAGTGATGGGAGTCTGGGAACCGGTTTTTTTTATTTAGCCGGACTTGAGTCCTGGAAAATGGAGAAGTACAATGCCTGCAATCTAAGGAGGGGTTTGGGATATTGGCAGTTTGGAGGGATTAGTTGTGTATCTCTTATATGTACAGTATATGTACAGTGAAAGTCATATAGTGAAAGTATTTAGATAAGGCTAAAAGGTCTTTGTGGCTTTATGGATTTGGAAAAAGGCGTATGACAGGGTGGATAGGGGGGCATTGTTGGCAGGATGTAGCAAGTGTATCGGGTGTAGGAGGTAGGTTACTGAAAGCAGTTGAATAGTTTTTACGAGGATAGTGAGGCTCAACGTTAAGTATGTAGGAAAGAGGGAAATTTTTTCCAGTTATAGTAGAGGGCCTTAGACAAGGCATGTGTGATGTCTCCGTGGTTGTTTAATATATTTATATAGTTGGGGTTGTATAGAGGGATAAGTAAATGCGAGGGTCTTGGCAAGAGGCGTGGAGTTTAAAGATAAAGAATCACCACAACAAAGTGGGAGTTGATAACAGCTGCTCTTTGCCTGATGGGACACTGTGCTCTTGGGTGATTCTGAAGAGATGTTGAGAGATTGGTGGATGAATTGGTTAGGGTGTGAAAAGAAGAAAATTAAGAGGTGATTCAGGAAAGAGTATGGTTATGAGGATAACAAAAAGATTTAGGTGATGTAAGATTGACTATCATGATTGGGGAGTGTGAGTATGGAGGAGGGTGAACGTTATTCAGATATTTGGGGATGTGGACGTGTCTAGCGGTTGGTCTATGAAAGATGAGGTGGAATACATAGAATTGATGAGGGATAAAGAGTGAGTGGTGCACTTAGGAGTCTGTGGAGACAAAGTTCTTTGTCCTTGGTGGCAAAAGAGGGGGAATGGAGGAGAGTTTAGTTTTACCAACGCTCTTTTTTGGGTGTGAAGCGTGGGTGATGAATGTTGCATGCGAGGTCGATGGCTGGGGGGCCATAGGCAGTGGAGATGTCATGTCTGAGGCAATGTGTAGGTGTGAATATAATGCAGAGAATTCGTAGTTTGGAAAGTTTGGAGGAGGGGCGGGATTACCAAAATGTTGTCAGAGGGTGAGAGGATAAGGGTTTGTTGAGGCTGGTCGACATGTAGAGAGAATGAGTACGCGAAACAGAATGACTTCAAAGAGGGTGGTATCGTCTGTAGTGGAAGGATGGCGGGGTAGGGTTCGGGCCTAAGGAAGGGTTGGAGGGAGGGTATTTAAAGGAGGTCTTTTTGTGTGCGAGGGGCTTGGACTTCAGCAGGCACCCATATTATGGCGTGAGCGTGTATGATAGGAGTGAATGGAGACAAATGGTTTTTAATACTGACGTGCTGTTGGGTGTGAGCAAAAAGTAACATTTATGAAGGAGGATTCAGGGACAACCGGCTGGCGGACTGAGTCCTGGGAGAATGGGAAGTACAGTGCTGCACTCTGAAGGGGGGGTGTTAATGATGCAGTTTAAACTGTAGGGTTAAGCACCACTTCTGGCATGACATGGTGGAGTGAAGGGTTGGTGAAATTGTTTGAAAGTTTTTCTTTTTCGGGCCAACCCTGCCTTGGGGGGAATCGGGCCGGTGTGATAATAAAAAAAAATATATGCTTCTAAGCTGGTTGTGTTCCTGTGCACTCTGCAAAAAATCAATGATTATGTTGTGAGTGAGGGGAAAGAGTTGATTGATGATGAAAGTATTTTATTTTTGGGGATTTTCTTTTTTTTGGGTCACCCTGCCTCGGTTGGAGATGGCCGACTTGTTTAACACACAAAAAAAAAAAAAAAAAAAAAAAAAAGTTCAATGGTTATCATAAGAGTAAAATGTCATTACTTGGAACAACATAAGGTTAGGGTTCCTCTGCAGTCATTTAGTAAGTCCAGTGGCTTCCATCCAATACACAGATACAGTATTTGTGCCAGGAAGCAAAGCCCCCTACATTCCATCAGTACAATAACATTTTTCTTTGCAATTTACAGGGTCTAAAGCCATCAACAAACAACAAAAAACCCTTTCATTGTAGACTGCTCACAGAGTGAAATGCAGTGTATGTAGCTTTCAAGAGACTCGCCAGTATAGATCACCTTGGGATCAACAATAGCATGGATCTTTGATTGTAACTTATTCACATGTGACAGTTATTTTTTAATGGGCAACAAGGGGAAGGAGGTTGGGCCTGTGTGTCAGTTGCTAATTTGCTCTTGAAATTACTAAAACACCTCCAATAATGTAGTTGATGTTTTGGCTGTAAAGATGAAAACCAAGACAGTTTCCTTGACATGCGCCCCTGATCACCTGCGAATAGGTATCGGGGGTTATCGACTGGGTGGGTCGCATCCGGGGGGAAAATTTAAGGACCCCCAGGAAATAAGACAGTCCTTCGATGACGCACTGACTTTCTTGGGTTATCCTTGGTAGCTAACCCTCTGGGGTTAAAAGTCCGAAAAATCCTATCTTACTCGAGGTTTGCTCGTGCCTGGTAGGCAAAGCTTTTGCTTCACACGGCGAGGGTCCGGGTTTGATTCCCGGAAAGGGTGAAAACATTGGGCGTGTTTCCTTACAGCGGTTGTCTATGTTCACCCAGCGGCCAGTAGTAACAGCCTGGTTGATCAGACCCTGATCCACCGTGAGGCCTGATCTCAGACTCTCTCCAGGTAAACTCCAGGTAATCAGTAAAATGGGTACCTGGATGTTAGTCGACTGGTGTGGGTCGCATCATGGGGGATAAAATTAACCTAATTTGCCCCAAATGGTCTGCATAACAAACCCGCTGTATAGCCCTTGTGGTTTAGCGCTTCTTTTTTATTATAATAATCTGTTTTCTATATAGTTATGTCATTGATGTCAGCTAGGACTGTATACCTTGTACATGTACTTGTAGAAATAGATATTATTTTTATTACTATTTTTCAAATGCTACGGTAGGTAGATAGAAAGGGTTTAAGATAAGATTTCGTTCGGATTTTTAACCCTAGAGGGTTAGCCACCCAGGATAATCCAGGATAATTTTACATCTGTGTGTCAGGACACGTTGAAGTGGAACAAAACACTGCTGTCAGTGGCCCTTCACACCCCCAGCACGCGGGCTCGATACTGCGTATGCTGTCAGTGGCTCTGAAATCCAACAGAAGCTAAATTATATAATTTATTGTAGTGACCAGTTCAGGCTGACACCATTAATGATGACTGAACAAGAAAATCCAGCCGTTACCAATTTCCGCAACTACATAAAGATAAAGACGGTTCATCCTCATCCTGACTATGGTAAGACTTGTTACTACATCATCATGATCAAATAAAAATTAAATAAAAATTATCAGCGTTACTATGGACTTTCTGCATGAGTAACTGAATATTATATATCTATATCCCCTCAAGGAAGGTTCCTTGATGTTGGTGAGGGGCTCTTGATTTAGGGAATTGGATCTGTGCTCCAGTTCCCCGAATTAAGCCTGAATGCCTTCCACATCCCCCCCCAGGCGCTGTATAATCCTACGGGTTTAGCGCTTCCCCATGATTATAATAATAATACACATCTATGTACATTGTATCATGCTGAAATAAAGTTGTTAGTAAGTTTATTTAGGTACAGGTACGCGTAACTACATTATTATGATAAAAAAAGAAGCGCTAAACCACAAGGGCTATCGCGTAACTACAAATTACACAAATAATCATACATATTAATGTAGATTACCTAGGATAACCCTCCCAGTAAGTCTGACACAGTGACTTATCACTTGCACTAACGTTATAATAATAGAAATAAATCACTTACTTTTTTTGGGTTGTCCTATGTATTTTACACATCTGTTTACTATAAATGAAATTGTACATGTGTGTATTTGTACCTGATATACATACTTTGGCGATGCTGCCATCTCAATGAGGTGCCTTGAGCTGGTGAGGGGCTCTTGATCTAGGGAATTGGATCTGTGCCCAGTTACCTGAATTAAGCCTAAATACCTTCCATGCCCCCCCTAGGCACTTCCCCCCTTGATTATAATAATAATATGGTGATGCTGAATCTCAGGATGGCTTATTTTACTCCAGTTACAAGCAAGTATTGGAAATAAAAAGTTATTACAGTACTCTACAATATTATATGGAACATTACTGCCAATGTCTTTTTTTTCGAGTTTTTCTCAGCTAAATTCTTCATAATTTACTATGTGAAGCAGTTTTACGATTTCAAAAGTTGAAGCCTAATAATAATACCCGGCAGTGGTCATTTGCTAGGCATGTCTTAATGCTAGTGAGCTTCTCACCCTGTGGGTCAAGTCTAATGATCCCCAATTCCCCGTCACTTTCCCGTATATAATGGTGATATACACCTGAGATTAACTCTTCCTTGTCTACACATCATAGCCCCGTGGCCTGGGTGGCTAAAGCTCTCGCCTCATACGGCGAGGGTCTGGGTTCGATTCCCGGCGAGGGTAGAAAAAATTGGGCGTGTTTTCTTTACACCGGTTTGTCTATGTCCCCATCAGTAAAATGGGTACCTGCATGTCAGTCAGCTGTGTGGGTCGCATCCTGGGACAAAACTGACCTAATTTGTCCAAAATGCTCTGCATAACAAGTGGCTTCTTTGTAGTAGCATATCATGATGTCAGCTAGGACTGTACCTTGTACATGTACTTGTAGAAATAAGATATTATTATTATTATTATAATATTTATTACAATGAAAAACCAAGTGCTTAAGCCACAAGGGTCCATACTGCGGCATGGTAAGCACCACTCTCTCCTCACAAAACTGAGTGTCCGTGGTTCAATCCCCAGCTGGGTGGAAACATTGAGCTTGTTTCCTTACACCTGTTGTCCTGTTCACCTATCAAGTAAGTAGGTACTTGGGTGTTAGCCAACTGGTATGAGTAGGGGCCTGGGGGACGAGATTGAATGACCCCACTGGAAATAAGACACAGTCCTCAATGATGCACTGACTTTATTGGGTTATTCTGGGTACTAAACCCTCCAGGGTTAAAAAATCTGACTTCTCTTTGACCAGTGATGGTTAGGAGTATGCAAGAAGCAGAGTCAGTAAGGGTGGTGACCCGATGGCCTGGTGGCTAAAGCCCCCGCTTCACACACAGAGGGCTCGGGTTCGATTCCCGGCGGGTGGAAACATTTCGACACGTTTCCTTACACCTGTTGTCCTGTTCACCTAGCAGCAAATAGGTACCTGAGTGTTAGTCGACTGGTGTGGGTCGCATCCTGGGGGACAAGATTAAGGACCCCAATGGAAATAAGTTACAGTCCTCGATGACACGCTGACTTTCTTGGGTTATCCTGGGTGGCCAACCCTCCAGGGTTAAAAATCCGAACGAAATCTTATCTTATCTTATCTTAACCTTGAGATGGTATCCACACTTTGCATCAGCCAGATTAAATTAACTGCCATCTATGGTTTTCTTAATATCAGACCTGAAATTTTCACATTGCATTAACTAGATACATAACTGTATGATGATACACCTTTAGCTTAGTTGTGATAATAATAATAATTGTATGATGAAGCTGTGGCATGGGATATATGTTAGCAATGAAGGTAATTTTTTTTCTATGTCCAGACTAATACACTTTTTAAATAAAAAATTTAGAAAGTTATTGAAGTGATTTTTGCTGGTCTAAAATGTCACTGATTCAGTTTACTTCAGGTTATGAAATAACATTAGATTATTCATCAAAGAAAAGATGCAGTGTTGCTATGCAGCAATTGTTTATCTTTGCTATAGTCGACTGTCATATTAAACCAAATAATATTTTAAAGTAATGAATTTTTTATATCGTGTATATTAATTTAAAGTCACTTGTTTCTTCACAAATGGTAATACCCTGTCCTATTTTTAATACAGTATACAGCCTCTCCTCACTTGGCGATGTACTCGTTTACCAACGCCTTGGACTTATGACAGACTCTCTAACCAGTACATGTATTACCTAAATAATATATATATACTGTATTAGAGCTGATTTCCTCTATCTTTATTTCAATATACAGTACACTACTATAAACATTTAAAAAATATACCAGAAATGTAATAAATGGTGTAAAGGTGACATTAACCCCTTCAGGGTCCAAGGCCAAAATCTGAAGTGGTGCTCCAGTGTCCAAGAAATTTTGAAAAAAAAAACATTTTTTTTTTCTTACAGAATTAAAGAGCATATTTTTGTGAAGGTAATAAGACAAAAAAAAAAAATTCTGGTCAGTACTTACCGAGATAGTGCCAAGAAGTTTGTCCAAAATGATGTGGTGGCGGCAACATCGACGAATTCCACATACGCACATTACTTTATTTAGCAGTTTTTGTAGTTTTTTCTTTTCTTTTCCAATTTTTTTCTTTTCCTACTAACATTTGGGGCCTGAGAGACCAATTCTGTATATAATGTATATATATAAACTCACTGTATTGAACATAATAACCGCACTAAAGTTATTATCATATTATTGTTTACCACTGTTGTTTATTACAATAAACATGCACAAATCTTGTATAATACTAATGCTCTATCATATATTTACATATTTACAATCACTGGACATGGTTTTAGAACTGCTGGAGCTTGTGGAACTCCTTGAAACAAGGCACCATGCACAGAGGCAACCTTACATTCCTCACACAAAACCGAGTGTCTTTGCGTCTTTGTTGCCGTCGTTTTGTTTGTGCACAGACGATGCATCTCTTCTGAGCAAATTTCTTCCGAGTTGAAGGAAGCTGTATTATGAAATGATCACCTTCCCTCCTCAAACGCTTGGGTATATCCTGAGGAATTCGAGGGCCTTGTTGTATAGCAGGTGTTCTTACCTGGTACTTCATTATGAGTTGTCTGACAACAGACAAACAAAATTCACCATACGGTGGTCTGTTGCCAGTCTTTATTTGGTACATATTATATGCATTGAGCATTGAAATGTCCATGAGATGGAAGAAAAGTTTCATGTACCACTTGTAACTCTTACGAACACAATCGAGAAAACCAATCTGCATGTCACATTTGTCAACCAAGCGCATGTTGTGTATAATCAATCATTGTCACTGGTTTTCGAATATGTTCATTAGGCACTCGATCAACTTTGCCACTGTCTTGCATTTCATTACGGTGAATGGTTGTCAACAATGTGACATCTCGTTTGTCATGCCACCGTAATGCCATGATGTCATTGGCAGTAAACACCTGCACGTCATCACCACGAGCACCTGCGTTGAGCCTGGGCATATGTTTATGATTAGAATGCACTGTGCCACACACATCTGTCTTGTTCACTCGCAAGAAATCACTGAGTAATGGGCTTGTGTACCAGTTATCGGTATATAATGTATGCCCCTTACCAAGATAAGGTGCCATCATGTTTCTCACTACGTCACCTGAGATACCCAATAACATCTTGGTATCTTTCAGTGTTTTACTTCCCATGTATACAACAATATCCAACACCAGGCCACTGTCACAGTCACAGAGTACAAACAGATTTATACCAAAGCGTTTCCTCCTGCTCGGTATATACTGCTTGAATAACAGTCTACCATTGAACAAAATCAAAGACTCGTCAATTACAAGATTCTTGAATGGATAAAAGTATATGCTGAACTTTTGTTTGAGATACATAAAAACATTTCTAATCTTGTATAACCTGTCACTTCTGTCAGGCCTGGTTTTGTCAGAGAAGTGCAACATACGTAACAGTAAGATAAACCTGTTCACTGGGATGATTTCACTGAAGATCGGGGTAGAAATTAGCCGATCTGTGGACCAGTATGCTTTTATATTATGCTTATAGACATGAGGCATAAGCATTATTGTTGCAAAAAGCAAATACATTTCTGCAACAGTCGTCTCTTTCCACCGGTGTAGTCTTGACTGGTGATATGATCGTATTTGCCATGGTGTAGTCAAAATACTTATTACTTTCCCTGACAATAGTTTCCATCAGTGGCTGGTCAAAGAATAATTCAAAGAATTCCAGTTCATTGGCCATGGTTCCAAGGGGACAGGTAGGTAGAATTCCACTTTAAGCGTCATCAAAGTGGTGGGGCTTGGGAACAAAATTGGGATTTTGCTGCCAATCCCAGATACGGTTTGCTGGTGGATACTGGACATCATAGGCTGGTTGTGCGGGTGGTTGTGGTTGTGGTGGGCTGGTGGCTGACGCTCCACTTTGTCCTTGAACTGAGGAGTCAGCAGCATGGGTCCCAGCCTGGGCTGGTGAGTCACGTATGGCAGTGCCACTACCATCACCACTACCACCATCTGCTGATGCCTGTGGTCTATCCGTGCCAAGTGTAGCCACATCATCCTCACTATCACTATCTAAACCTGGTGTAGGGCCACGGATGTACTCCGGGATGTACTCCGTCCCCTGGGCACAGCATAGGGTACACTACCCGAGCGCATGCGGTGGCGTACATACCGACGCTTCACTGGTGAATATGATTCCTCACTATTACTACTTGAATGATCGTCAAGCGCAATAAAATCACAATCCACGTCACTATCATCATCATTACTGAAGTTAGAGGCCTGGCCACCTCTTGCGTTGAGGTACAACTGACCGTGACTGACGAGTGCCCACACCAGAGGTAGAAGGTTGAGGATCGTCAGGGTTTTCTGCACTATTATCGATATCCTGGTCATTCCTTTCGGTCACTAACTGATCAAAGCCAAAGAATTCGTCTTCATTTCCACTTCCATCAGTGTCAGAACTATCAGATAGGAAGAGGAGAGTCCCAATTTTCCATGGAGTGAGAGCTGACTTGCGACGAGGCATGGTGAACAAGGGTAACTGAGATGGCGTTCCCACAATGCTATGCGGGCGCCTAGATTTTTTGTTTATGACGCACACCCACCATGCAGACCCGTTCTCTCGCATGTAGGCCTATGAGCGCTTTTGCTCTAAATTTGACGGCGCTAGAATTTTGGCGTAGATCTACGGTTTGGACACTCAACATGAAGCTGTAGATCTATGGGACGGACCCTGAAAGGGTTAAAACAACATGAAAGATGATTGACACAAACTCGCTACCATTTTAGTATGCTCCTCACTTAGCAACGAATTCGTTTAATGTGGCCTCAGGAACGGAACACCATTGTTAAGTGAGGAGAGGCTGTATGAGAAAGTATAGTACAGTATTCCTTTCATATACCTTTGATGAGTTTCAAGAAAACCAAGATTATTTAGAGCATTAGATTTAATTAGATAAGTTTCTTTCCAGCTTATTATTTTTTCTCTTATTATTTGCAGCTAGTTGTACGGAGTATTTACAAAAACAGGCCAAAGACCTGGAGGCTGAGTTCCAGGTAGTTGAGTGCATACCTGGTAAACCAGCAGTTATCATGACACTGTTAGGAGAACAACCCGACTTGCAGTCACTTCTCCTCAATTCACATACTGATGTTGTCCCAGTATTTCCTTGTAAGCTGCTTCTCTTTGTTTCTTTTAAATATTAGTATCTATATACTATATTGTATTTTAATGTATTCTAAATAAAGTCGTTTGTTTCATGTGCATAAACATTTTCTTGCAGGACTACTGGAAATATGACCCTTTCAGTGCTCACAAGGATGAAAATGGGGACATCTATGGACGAGGAACCCAAGATATGAAATGTGTTGGTATCCAGTACTTGGAGGCTCTCAAACGACTTAAAAAAGATGGACACAAATTCCTCCGTACCATTCATCTGACATTTGTACCTGGTATGCAAACCAATACTGTACTACTTTTCACATAAATAAGATACAGTGGACCTCTGGTTTACAATCAGCTCCCAATGCGACCAATTATGTAAGTGTATTTATGTAAGTGCATTTGTACATGCATGTTTGGGGTCTGAAATGGACTAATCTAATTCACAATATTCCTTATGGGAACAAATTCGTTCAGTAATGGCACCTGAACATACTTCTGGAATGAAATAATATCGTAAACCGGGGGTCCACTGTATATGCAACACTTGGATATCTTTATTAGTCCAATAGAGAGGAAAATGGTAGAACATGCAAAGAGGGATTTTGAGGTAATCAGTCCCGCAGCCAACAGATATGTTGTTCAGTCCATCAGCCTTGATGACCTAATCACAAATGTTGCCAACATAGTCTTGTTCATTGTCAGTTTTCTAAATTGTTAATATAATAATTATTTTTTTATTAGTACACTGGCCATCTCCCACCAAGGCAGGGTGACCTGAAAAAGAAGAAACACTTTCATGATCATTCACTCCATCACTGTCTTTCCAGAGGCACACCTATACTACAGTTAAAAAACTGCAACATATCAACATCCCTCCTTCAGAGTGCAGGCACTGTACTTCCTACCTTCAGGACTTAAGTCCTGCTTGCCGGTTTTCTTGTATCCCTTCATAAATGTTTGCTCACTCTCCAACAGAATGTTAAGTCATAAAAACCATTTGTCTCCGCTTGCTCCTATCTAACACGCTCACACACACCTGCTAGAAGTCCAAGTCCCTTGCATACAAAACCTCCTTTGTCCTTCCCTCCAACCTTTCCTAGGCTAACCTCTACCCCACCTTCCCCTCAAGGGAGGTTCCTCGTGTTGGTGAGGGGCTCTTGATCTAGGGAATTGTATCTGTGCTCCAGTTCCCTGAATTGAGCCTGAATACCTTCCATCCCCCCCCCCCCCACATATGCTGTATAATTGTACGGGTTTAGCGCTCCCCCATGATTATAATAATAATAATAATAATAATATAATAATCTAAACCCCCCCTTCCTTCCACTACAGATTTATACACTCTCCCCAAATCATTCTGTTTTTGTTCTAAACCCTCTCCCAAATGTCTGAACCACCTGACAACCCCTCCTCAGTCCCATGGATAATGCTTTTAGTAACCTTGCCCCCTTCTCCTAATTTCCAAACTTGGATTCTCTGCATTATACTCACACCACATTGCCTTCACAAACCCGACATCTCTGCTGCCTATAGCCTTCTCTTTGTTTCAAATTCACCACCCAAGCTTCACATCCATTTTCAGAGCATTGGTATAACTATACCCCATACATTCCCCTCTTTGCTTCCATGGATAAGTTCTTAGTCTCCACAGACTCCTCTTGAGCACTCCTTTCCCCTTCCCTCATCAATTCTACAAGTCCCCCTGGTCTTTCATAGACCCATCTGCTAACAGAGGGCCCCTCCCCGATATCTGAATATATTCATTTCCTCCATACTTCCTCCCTCCAATGTGATATTCAATCTTTCATTACCAAAAATTTTTGTTTCCTTCAACCTTACTCTTTCCATGTTCACTTTTAATTTCCTTCTTTTACATACTCTACCAAACTCATCCACCAGTCGCTGAATCTCCCAGAAGCACAGAGTCATCAGCCAAAAACAACTGTGGCAACTCTGTGTTAGATTCTTTATCTTTTAATGTAATATAATCTTTTAGTATAATAATGTAATACCTTGTTATATTGTAGTTCAGTTCTTTGTAAGAGTTTGCCAGCTGCTGCAACTACTGTAAAAGTATATTTCTCTCTCATATTAAATCGAATAAGATTAATTGCATGCCACTTGGTTGTGTATTGAGTCATTGTATATTGTACTTTGATAGATTAAAATGGAGAAACTTGAATGCTGGAAAGGTACCTCTCTCATTACTATTTATAATGTGCCATTTTATACCAATGTGAAGTACAGTAGTCCTCCTGTATCCTAGGAAGCTACGTTCCAAGACCTGTGGATAGTAGCAGACTCTATATGTATAAAGTTTAATTGATAAATTACAGTCATGGAGAATTATAATTTATTTCACTGATGGGAAGCACTTTACGACTTCTCTTAGGCTCTGAAGAACTGCAGTCATCACTGCTTTTGTGCTTTGTGGCCATTATTAAGGAAAATTAAGGGATATTTTTGGGCTGGCATGGTAAACTGTGGATAACTGAAACCACAGAACCTGAATATTTGGATACGGGGGTTCAACTGTATGTAGTAAGTACCTTTTCCTACAAATTGTTTGGTAAGGACTTACCTAAATTTAATATACAACCTCTCCTCACTTAACGATGGAGATAGGGGCCTAAGACCCTGTCGGTAAACGATTTTGTCGCTAAACGAGGATTCGCCCCTTACTGACACATCAAAAGTGTCCACTCAAAATTAAAACTTTCAGTTTTATGTTTGTTGGGAAATTCCTTTCAATCTGTTTATTATTAGTGGTAATACAACATGAAATAGGTCAATGACTTATTTCCGAGATATTCCAGGAAATGTATGCATAGGTAATTACTTTTTTTTTTTTTTTTTTTTTTTTTTTTTTTTTTAGAAAATCGTACTTTTTTCAGTTTTTGCATAGGATAAGACTGATCTTCTATAGTTACCCTTCAGGCATGTAACGTTTTCTCGTCACTTTTTTTTTTTTTTATCTCTCCGCCATCCACCCTTCAATACCTCTCTATATAATGTCAGTTTTTATTAATTTGGGTGTCTTTATCGTGCCTCTATGTTATTTATGTTATACCTAATATTCTGGAATAAATATGATAGGTGGATAACATTTCTTGATAGTAATAGTATAATTATACAATATTTTAGAGAAATAAGTCACTCTGTCTGACTTTTTTGGGTTATCCTAGGTTCTCTACACATATGCTGCTATGTATGATAATTCTATGTAACTGTATTGTGTATACCTGAATAAATTTACTTACTTACTTACTTACATTAAGTCATGGGGAATCATGAGTAACTGAAACACTGCTCCGTCTCCCTCTGCTGTAGCTCTGCCCACTTTGTAATGATGCCAAATGGTGAATTAAATATGTATATTAGAAAAAAAATAAAATGAAAATGAAACTCCAGCTTGATAACTTTATTTTAATTTGCATAACTCTATTATTATTTTCTGTAATATATAAAAGTAAAATACACATACAAGTTAAGCTTACAGAAAAATACATTAAATTCACTATCTAACATTGTTACAAAGTGGGAGGAGATGAATGAGAGGTGGAGAGGCAAAGAGTAGCATTCAGTATCTGGCGAGTTGTCATGGGTGTTGGATGTTAGCCGTGGCGCTAATAAAATGTTGTGTAATTATGCTTATACACGTATTAGTAATAAAGGTTATTTATCTATTACATTTATTCCAACTTGATATCAGAAACACAATAAATACCCTAAAACTGTAATAAAAACGCTGAAATGAATAATATACTATATGCCATATTATGTGAGTGGGGTAAGGCTGGAGGCCGCCACTCTGGGATAAGATCATAAGATAGATACGTTTTCTCGTCCGTACCTCTTGTCTATAACGAAAGAAAACGGTGTTTACATCAGGGGAAACACTCCTAGATCACTCTTGTCATAAGAAAAACACAAAAATAGCATTTATTATTATAATAATTTAAAATAATAATAGTAAATAATCGATCTGGAGTGCTTTAAATGTCATAAGTATTTTGTATAGGTTTGGTAGCTGACATTTAAAGCACTCCAGAGAAATTATTTATTATTATTTTTTATGGTTATT
>NC_069453.1:34253345-34326833 GCF_026875155.1 Cherax quadricarinatus | reverse complement strand
TTACTTTCCTTTTTCCCCCCTATTTGGTCTCCCCTATGAGTTTTTTTATTTGTTTTCCCTTTCCCTGCGTATATTCCCAAACTACTGGACAATATCTCCAGCTTCACCATTTCTTCCCAGGACAGTATCTCCACTTCACCATTCTGTCTCCCAGGACAGCCTCCGCTTCACCATTACTGTCTCCCAGGCCCAGTATCTCCAGCTTCACCATTTCCCAGGACAGCCCTCCGCCCCATTTCTTTTCTCCCAGGACGTATCCCAGCTTCACCATTTCTGTCTCCAGGACAGCACCTCCAGCTTCCCATTACTGTCTCCGGACAGCACCTCCAGCTTCACCATTACTGTCTCCCAGCAGAACTATCGCCCCCATTTACGACTCCCAGACTTTCACCTCCAGCTTTACAGTTTAGCCTACTTGGCCCGTATCAAGGGCAGTACCATTCAGCCCAGCTTTTATGTTCCATCTGTTGTAGAAAGCTTCCAGTTTTCTATAAAAGCAGCTTTGAGTTGTCCTCTTTTAATACCCTTGTGATTTAGCCCACAGATTTCCTCTTTGAGCATTACCCAAAAACATTTCTCTGTTTTAATCCCTGCTTGTAGCTATTCTGGGATATCTGCCAAGGGGCGGACACCAATTTCCACAAAAAATGAAAATTTATCCATGTGGAAGCCGTTGTTTGTTCTAACTGTAGCCACAACTAAATAATGTTTCTGATATTCATTTGCCCCTCTATAAACATGTATCCTGGAGCCTACCCATTAACCTTTTTCCACAAAAACTATCTAACAAACTACTTCATTACGTCTCATCAACCTTACTTAAGAAATCGTAATGACACGATTGCAAATAAACCATCCCCCCGGCCGGGATTGAACCCCCCGGTCATAGAGTCTCAAAACTCCAGCCCGTCGCGCTAGCCACTAACCAGCTAGTGTTTTTTAGACTCTATGACCCCCGGGTTCCCAAACCCGGCCGGGGGTATGGTTTTATTTTCAATGTGTCATTACCGATTTCTTAAGTCATGTGACGGCAGTAAGGGACTTGAGTAGAGTTCGTCACGGCCACGCTAGCTTGAGATTCGTCTGTAAAAACTTGCTTTGGGTCACAGAGGTGCTGTGCTAACTTTCCTATGGTTAGAAAATACCTAGTTTGGATGATCTATTGTGGCTAGCGGTCAGTGGCTACGCGACGGGGAGTTTGGACTCTATGACGGGGTTCACCGGCCGGGGGTTTTTCATCTACCCTTTTATATTATCCTCTTTTTCATAAATATGTATACTTATTTCCCAAAATTTTCTACACATAGCTCAATTAAAGGCTCCCCATTACATTTCCCTGGCCCCAAATTTACACACTCCCTCCATAACATTTTTCCACTTTACATTGAAATCCCAACCACCATTACTCTCACACTTGATCAAAACTCCCACCATTCACTCAACATTTTCCCCGAATCTCTCTTCTCCTCTACACTCTCTCTTTCGGTCATTACGCTTACTATAATCCACTTTTCACATCCAATCTTTATTTTACTCCCCATAATCCTTGAATTTATGCATTGTAGTCCCTCTTTTCCTGCCATAGCTTATCCTTCAACATTATTTCTACTCCCCTTTAGCTCTTAAATCTATTTGAAACCCCTGACCTAATCCCATTTATTCCCCTCCATTGAAACTCTCCCACCCCCTTCAGCTTTGTTTCACTTAAAGCCAGGACGTCCAGTTTCTTCTCATTCATAACATCCACAATCATCTCTTTTTTTATCATTTGCACAACATCCACGCACATTCAATTTCCCCACTTTGAAAAATTTCTTCTTATTCTTTTTAGTAATCTTTACGGGAAAAAGGGGGTTTTTACTAGTCCATTGTTCCCGGCATTTTATTTGACTTTTACAACACGCATGGCTTACGGAGGAAAAATTCTTATTCCACTTCCCCATGGATTAAAAGGAAAAGTAATAAGACCAAGAACTATCAAGATAAAATCAAAGAAAACTCAGATGACTGTGTATAAATAAACATGTACATGTATGTGTAGTGTGACCTAAGTGTAAGTAGAAGTAGCAAGACGTACCTGTAATCTTTTCATATTTATGAGACAGACAAAAGACCCCAACAATCCTACCATCATGTAAAACAATTACAGGCTTTCACACAAATACCCCGCACATAAAAGAGAGAAGTTACGACACGTTGGGGCCGACTTGGCCATTGAAAAGGATTTGCAATGGTCAAGTCGGACGAAACGTGTGTAAGCTTTCTCTTTTATGTGCGGGTTATTTGGTTCGTTCCAGTCACGGTATTTGTCCCTTTTTTGTTATTTACGGGTTTCGTTTTACACTCATTTGGGCAGGACGGTAGTACCTCCCTGGGTGGTTGCTTTTACCAACCTACTACCTAAAAGTTTTTACGAGTTTAAGAAAAATAAAATCGAAGAGTAGGAGACAGAAATTATAATAATACTGTATATCATTGTTATGTAAAAATTTTGTCAACTTTAATGCTTATTTGAAATACTCATTTGTACTTTGTTAAAATTTTGATACTGAAATTTTTACAACTGAATTATCATTGCTATAAATCTTAATTTAAATTTTAACCCTCCCCAAAAATACTCTGCTACGGGGGTTTTGCATGTACCCCAATACTGTATTTCTTTGTAAAACTGTGTCATGTCCAAATGAAAAATAAATAAAAGTATTTACCGTTTCGGGGGATACCTAAAACCATTCTCTCTTTTAAAACACTACTTTAAAAAATTCCCTTTTGTGTTTATTAATTAATACGAATAGTTAGTTTAATAGTTTATTGCACCCCTACCCCCCCTGTGGGTGGTAGCAAAAGATTACAAGGTAATAATGGGCCCGGGCTGGACTCCAAAGTTTTGATAGCGAGCAAGTTACGAGATAATGAACTCCATTTAAAAGGGAAATGAACTCCGGGGAGGTCGGTCACAACATGACAAGTTACAAAGGTATTTACAGATTAAAGGGTAGTAATGGGCCAGGGAGGGGCCCCCCAAAGTTTTGTATTAAAATAGGTACAAAGGTAATGAATTCTGTAAGATGGTTATTACGTTTATCATGGAAACAACATGAAAAAAATTAAGGTAAGAGCTTTACACTTCCCCCCCGGGGTCACACTGTAGTGATTATTGGTGAAAAATTTTGTTTTGGAGCAATACATACTTCAACACACACACCACACACACACACACACCACACACACACACACACACAGGGTATGATAAAGCTCACGGTCGGGGAGAGTGCCCTAGTAGCGTCAGTAAAGAGGCGGGCCAGGACTCGGACTGGGACCCCCGAAACCCTAAACTGGTTTAGTCAATAGGGAGTACACACCCCACACCACACATCATATTGCATTCCAAAAGGACCCAAAAACTTGTGTGTGAAAATGCCAAAAGGGGATGAGAGGGTTAGGGCATAAGAAGAGTGGAAAAGAGTTAGGCACTAACAGGGAAGTTTGTGACTAATTTTGTTAAAAGGGGTTAATGTTTAATCAACTTCAATAAAAAAGCGAGCCGAGCACTAAAAGTAGGGTTTTTTAAAAGGAAAACAGGAAAGTTCCCCGGGCCCGAGAAACATCCCGGAAATTAACCCCTCGAGCTCTGTAAAAGGTATTTACAACCCAAAAAGTGTTAACTTTTAAATAAAATCTTGTTTTAAGGAGAGAGGGGAGGTCCTTCCACATGATATTATTAGGGCTTGTGGGTTATTTGGTTTTATTCTTTATGCACCCCATCCCCCTGTGGGTGTAGTCAAAAGTTAGAGGTACAAAGGGGTCCGGGGAGGGGCCCAAATTTTTGATAGCTGAGCAAGTTACAAAGGTAAAAACCCCAGGTGATCTGGTCACAATCTGACAAGTTCAAAGGTTTTACAGATTAAAAAAGGTGCAAAAGGGGCCCGGGGGACTGGGCACAAAGTTTTGATGGGAAACAATTAAAAAGGTAATGAATATGTAAGTAAATTTATTACTTACGTTTATCATGGTTACAGTCATGAAAAATTATAAAGTAATGAGCTTTCCCACACGCCAACCCCGGTCACAACTGTAAGAGTTTTCGGTCAAAAAAATTTTTGGGGTCCACAACAAATAGGTAATCCCCCACACACACACCACAAAACACCAACACACACCCCAAAACCCCCCCCAAAATATCCTTTTCTCCTTTTAAAAATTTTTTAAAATTTTCCTTTGTCGTTTTTAACTTAAACAAAATATTATTTTAATATTTTATTATGCCCACCCAAAAGAGGTCAAATTTTTGCAACAAGATTTTGCCCCAGGCTACGGGGATTGTCCTATGAAGAAATTTGAGGAATCGGCCTGAGCACTGGGGGCCCAGGGGGCGGGAGACATGATAAGACATAAAAATACTGCACGAATAGACGAGGTGGAAAAGCGGGTGTTCCAGAGATGGGACACAGACACAAAGGTCACAATTGGAATTGAAGATCAGAGAAAACAAAGGGATGTTAGGAAGTATTTCTTTATCTAGGAGCAGGGCCCTGGAATAGCTAGAAAGGATGTAGTGGAGGAAACCATACCTTTTTTAAGGCGAGGTTGATAAATCATGGGCAGGGAGAGAGAGGACCCAGTAGCAATCCGAAGAGGGGGGGCCGGGGCTGTACTCGACCCCGCAACCAAAAATAGGGGAGTAAAAATAGGTGGCACACACCCCGTTTAAGACACGTACCTGTTATGTTAGGCCCCTACTGGAGTATGCAGCACCCCGTCTGGAACCCACCCTGGGAAGCCCCTCAAGAAGTTAAGAAAAATACAAAGGTTTTCAAAAAGGCTAGTCCCGAGTCAAGGGGAAAGTGTACGAGGAAAAGTTAAGGGAAATCGGCTGACGACCTGGAGGACAAAAAGGGCAGGGGGGAAAATGATAAGACATCCAAACACTGCGGGGAAAAGCAAGGGGGACAGAGTAGGATGTTCCAGAGAGGGGACACAGGCAAGGGGTACAACTGGAAGCTGAAGACTCGGAAAGTCCAGGGACGTTTGGAAATATTTTTTTCAGTCATGAGTTTTCAGGAGTGGAATAAACCCAGCAAGTGAAGTAGTGGAGGCAGGAACCCCTCATAGTTTTAAGAAAGGGATGTTTCAGCCAGGAAAACAGAGAGAGGACCTAGTACGATCAGGGAAAAGGCGGGGGCCGGGCTGAGTCTCGACACCTGCAACCACAATTAGGCGAGTACAATTAGGTGGTACAATACCCCCCCCACCCCCACCCACCCCCACACACACACCCCCCCACACCCACAGGGAACAATATACTACAGCTGTGTTAACGAAAGTGCCTAACAAAAAAGGAAATAAACACACCCGATGTACATACACGAGGGAACGCACTCACACAATTTTTAAAATCACAAAAACACACACAAACTCACAACAGGAAGGGACGAAGGATCAAGATACCTAACGGGGGGGCAACAGCAAGTCAGGTACGGACGAGGTACCACAGTGGGCGCCTGTGACGAGGGGGTCCCCAGGGGGCATCCCGGGGCCCTGCTTTCTTTGGGATATGTGAATGACATGCGGAAGGGAAGACTCACAAGTGTCCCCCATTTGTAATGATTAAAGTTAATGGAATTAAATCAGATGCGCATCAAACGGTTTTTCAAGGGGGACCGGACAGGGTTTGGGCGCGTGGTCAAACATTGGGTCCTAGAAATTTACCCCACCAAAAAGCAAAGCATGAAGAAGGGGGAAGGGGAAAAAAAGACTAGGGGGCTAGGGGGCCAAAAACTGCAAACCCATTCAAGGGAAAGACAGGGGTGGTATAATACCAAGAATGTCGCGGAAACCACATTAACCAGATAATGCTGCGGCATATGACGCCTGGCCAAATGGAATACGTTCCGGTACCTCGAAGGAATCATTCAAGACTCTATATCTGTGCGTCAGGGCCCAAACTGGAGTACGCATCACCAGTTTGGAACTCACACCCGGTAAGCTTCAAGAAAATTTGAGAAAGTGCAAAAATTTGCAACAAGGCTGGTTCCAGAACAAGGGGAAAGTCCTACGAAAAGGGAAAATTCGGGGAAAAACGGGGCCCGACGACACTGGGAAAACAGGAGGGTCGGGGAGAATGATAACTCCAAATCTCAGGAACAGATAAGGTGGGGCAGAGACAGGTGTTCCAGAGATGGGGGCTTGAAACAAGGGTTTACAATTGGAAGTTGAAGACTCGGACGATCAAAGGGGTGTTTGAAAGTATTTCTTCGTCTAGAGTTTTTGGGAATGGGTAGTCTGGCAAGTGATGTAGGGAGGCAGGAACCATCATGTTTTAAGACGGGGTATGATAAAGCCATGGGAAGGGAAGGGGGGACCCAGTTTGGGGTCAGTAAGAGGCGGGGGAAAATTTTTTAACAAAAGAAGCGCTAAGCCACAAGGCTAAAGCGCGCAGGGTAGGGGAAGGAAAGCGAGGTTTTGGGTTTGGGAAAGGGGGGGGGGGATTCCGAGGTTACAAAAAAACAGCGGGGGGGATGACGGGGGAAAAGGGGTAGAAGGATTGAAGAAAAAGGGCTGAAGGTACAGAATTTGTGAAGTAAGTCAGTTGTTGCAAAAAGTAAATGAGAGAGCCCGGAAAAAAAGTGGGTTCACCAGCAGAAGGGAAGGTAAGAGAGCAGCGGAGTGAAGACGACGACGGAGGTAAATTCTGCGTGCCTTGATAAAGGGGGCAGCCCAACAGAAGGGGGCTGACTGAAAAGGGAGTTTGGCAATTCTCACAGAGAGAAGCGGGGTGCCTCTGCATGAGATATCCATGATAAGACGAGTAGGGCCCAAATGCGAAGACGGGAGAGAGTATCTCCCAACCTCGACATGGTGATAAGAAGCGGCAAGTAACCTATACTCGGTTTAAGGTTTGAATTTTTGTTGCCGAGCTAGTAGCCCAACGTTTTGCCAACAGGGTGAAGGTGGAAGATATTGCAGCAAAATAGTCCGTAAATGGAAAACCTCTCTATGAAATGGTGGTCATGTACTGCTGACCGCGCAGCATGTCTGCCTGTTCATTGCCCTATACTTCTACAGGGACCAGGACCCAACAAAAACAATATCTTTATGTTTGGTAAAGATGCGGCATAGCCAAAGTTGGATATGGAGGACTAAGGGGTTTACCTGGAGAGAGTTCCGGGGGTCAACGCCCCCGCGGCCCGGTCTGTGACCAGGCCTCCTGGTGGATCAGAGCCTGATCAACCAGGCTGTTGCTGCTGGCTGCACGCAAACCACGTACGAGCCACAGCCCGGCTGATCAGGAACTGACTTTAGGTGCTTGTCCAGTGCCAGCTTGAAGACTGCCAGGGGTCTGTTGGTAATCCCCCTTATGTGTGCTGGGAGGCAGTTGAACAGTCTCGGGCCCCTGACACTTATTGTATGGTCTCTTAACGTGCTAGTGACACCCCTGCTTTTCATTGGGGGGATGGTGCATCGTCTGCCAAGTCTTTGCTTTCGTAGTGAGTGATTTTTCGTGTGCAAGTTCGGTACTAGTCCCTCTAGGATTTTCCAGGTGTATATAATCATGTATCTCTCCCTCCTGCGTTCCAGGGAATACAGGTTTAGGAACCTCAAGTGCTCCCAGTAATTGAGGTGTTTTATCTCCGTTATGCGCGCCGTGAAAGTTCTCTGTACATTTTCTAGGTCGGCAATTTCACCTGCCTTGAAAGGTGCTGTTAGTGTGCAGCAATATTCCAGCCTAGATAGAACAAGTGACCTGAAGAGTGTCATCATGGGCATGGGCTTGGCCTCCCTAGTTTTGAAGGTTCTCATTATCTATCCTGTCATTTTTCTAGCAGATGCGATTGATACAATGTTATGGTCCTTGAAGGTGAGATCCTCTGACATAATCACTCCCAGGTCTTTGACGTTGGTGTTTCGCTCTATTTTGTGGCCAGAATTTGTTTCGTACTCTGATGAAGATTTAATTTCCTCATGTTTACCATATCTGAGTAATTGAAATTTCTCATCGTTGAACTTCATATTGTTTTCTGCAGCCCACTGAAAGATTTGGTTGATGTCCGCCTGGAGCCTTGCAGTGTCTGCAATGGAAGACACTGTCCATGCAGATTCGGGTGTTTATCTGCAAAGGAAGACACGGTGCTGTGGCTGACATCCTTGTCTATGTCGGATATGAGGATGAGGAACAAGATGGGAGCGAGTACTGTGCCTTGTGGAACAGAGCTTTTCACCGTAGCTGCCTCGGACTTTACTCTGTTGGACGACTACTCTCTGTGTTCTGTTAGTGAGGAAATTATAGATCCATCGACCGACTTTTCCTGTTATTCCTTTAGCACGCATTTTGTGCGCTATTACGCCATGGTCACACTTGTCGAAGGCTTTTGCAAAGTCTGTATATATTACATCTGCATTCTTTTTGTCTTCTAGTGCATTTAGGACCTTGTCGTAGTGATCCAATAGTTGAAACAGACAGGAGCGACCTGTTCTAAACCCATGTTGCCCTGGGTTGTGTAACTGATGGGTTTCTAGATGGGTGGTGATCTTGCTTCTTAGGACCCTTTCAAAGATTTTTATGATATGGGATGTTAGTGCTATTGGTCTGTAGTTCTTTGCTGTTGCTTTAGTTCTGTTGCTTTAGGGGTGAGGTGTATCAAATTTCTGTATAGCCTGTAAAGCACTAAGGGAGTCTGAGACAACGACAAATGATGACACAGGCATAGATGCAATATGACTCACGAAATCGTAATGACACGATTGGAAACAAACCATACCCCGGCCGGGCTGGAGTTTTGAGACTCTCTGACTGCGGGTTCAATCCCGGCCGGGGTATGGTTTAGATGCAATATGGGTAAGTGCTGCAAGGATGGCATACAATTCAGCATAAAAATACTACCAAAGATAAAATGCCCTCGTACACGCTGTCCGGAACACGCTGTGAATCCTACTCGTCAAAAACTGAGCCACTGTGTACCAGCAATGGATGAGAAGAGTGGGAAAGGGGCAAAAAAAAGACGGGAAGCGACCGTGACAGTTGGGGGTTTCGAGCAAGGGGGGAAAAAAAGAACAGCTTGAACAGCTGGAACTTCCCGGGGGTAGGGAAAAGGAATGCTCATGAACATAAAAGGGGGTAATGAAAAGAAGACAAAGCAAGAAGGCGAAAGAGAAGGGATGGGTAAAAAGGGGGACGAAAAAATAAAAATGTTACTATATCGGACCCTTCTATAAATGAAAATTGCGGAATCATGAGAGCGACATGTGCGAAGGCAATGGCATCCGCGATCTAAGGGGTGGAACTTTGCTTCTGCATAGAGGCTCTCGACAGGGAAAACGAAAAGCACAACATAAACGTTTTCCTTTTGGGGGAATGGGGTTAAGGCTAGAAAGCAGGGAAAGCCCCTGAAAAATCTGGGCACCATAACAAGTTCGATAAAATGAGGGTGGAATGTTGGCAAGGAGGGTTCGACGACAGCTCCCCATGAAAAAGGAGCCCCGGGTTTTAAGAAGGTTCAGCCGGCTGTGACAAGTTGCCTTCAGAGAGGTAATGTGAGGTTTCCAGGATAACCTACGGTCAAAGAGGAGGCCCAGAAAATTGACTATCACGTTCAGGGATACGGGAGCCATAGAGGTACAAAGGATGATCGGAGATGACAGAGCGTCTAGTGAAAGTAATTTGGTGGGTTTTGTGCTGGAAAATTTAAACCCATGTGTGGTGGCCCAATGGAAACACGGTCGACCGCATGCGGGGAGAGAAACTGTAATGAGGTGACAGTCAGCGCCTGCACAGGCAATAGCGAAGTCATCAACATAGAGTGATGACCAAATATTTGATGGAAGACTTGAGGCCAAATCATTAATAGCAAGGAGAAAAAGTGTTGTGCTCAGAACACATCCCTGGGGGACACCTTCAGCTTGGATAAAGTCCGGGGAGAGCACATTATTAACCCGAACATGGAAATGCCTGTCAGTTTAAAAGTTCTTAAGGAAGGATGGTAGATTGCCTCGAAGGCCTAAGGAGTGGGCTTGGGCTAAAATATTATACCTCCAAGTTGTGTCTTATGCCTTCTCAAGGTCAAAAAATATAGCAATAACTGAGTGGTTATTCACAAAGGCATTACGAGCATACGTATCCAAGCGTAGTAAGGGGTCTATGGTAGAACGTCCCTTACGAAAGCCATATTGACGAGTGGAGAGACTGTTGTGTGTCTCTAAATACCACACTAAACGTCTATTTACCAGGCGTTCCATCACTTTGCATACTGCACTGGTAAGAGCAATGGGACGATAGTGGGAGGCTTAATGTCCCGTAGTGCCTGGTTTGTGGAAAGGGAGAACAATGGCAGATTTCCACAGCTGTGGAAGAACTCCTTGTGACCAAATAAGATTGTAAAGGCGTAATAGGACTGCAAGGGCTGACTGATGTAAATGTTGTAGCATACGAATATGAATGTCGTCGGGCCCAGCTGCCGATGATCGGCAAGCTGAGAGTGTTGCCTCCAGTTCTTGAAGTGTAAAAGGCACATTATACTGTTCTTCTCTGAGAGAAGAAAAGTCCAAGGGTGCTAACTCTCTGGCAGACTTTGAGGAAAGAAACGAGGGGCATAGATGGAGTCCCTGAGAAATACGGACCAGATGATTGCCAATTTCATTGGCAACATCTAGTGGGTTTGCTATATCAACACCGGCAACCCGCAGAACAGGAGCCGGGTCAGGAGAATATTTACAACTCGGTTTTCGTACTTTTTTCCAGACTGCACTCAGAGGAAGCAGAGGTGATGGTGGAGACATACTCTCGCCAGCAAGTGCGTTTAGCGTCACGGATGACACGGCGAGCGATCGCACGCTTCAGCTTAAAATCAAGAAGTCTCTCTGTGGTTCTATTGTACCGGTACCTGCCCCATGCAGCGCATTTCAAATGTACTGCACGAGCACAAGCAGGAGACCCCCAAGGCACGCATTTCTGAGAATGCCTGCCCAAAGTTTGGGGTATACAATTAGAAGCTGCAGATAAAACGGAGGACGAGAAGAGGTGTAAAAGCTCATTGATGGAGGACGAAGAAGGAACCTCTCTAAAAACAGTTAGGTGTGAGTAAAGGTTCCAATTTGCCTGATCAAATTGCCACCATGGGATGCGAAGAGGTGGTGAATATGAAGGGGAAGTAAGAATGATTGGGAAATGATCGCTATCATGCAAGTCCGGGAGAACAGACCAAGTGAAGTCTAATGCGGCGGAGGAAGAGCAGACTGAGAGATCGATGCAAGAGTGAGTGTGAGTCCGAGGATCAAAATGGGTGTGAGTACCTGTATTTAAAACATGGAGGGGGTGGGTGGCAAGAAAAGCCTCTAATTGAATGCCACGGGAATCAAAGTGAGACCCCCCCCAGAGGAAGTGGTGGGCATTAAAATCGCCAAGTAACAGAATCGGTGGCGGTAATGACGAAACAAGAAAGGCAATATCCAGAATAGATAATGCCCGAGAAGGAGAGAGATATAAAGAACAGAGTGTATACCACCTATGCAAGTGGATACAGGCTGCTGTGTAATGCAGCGAGGTACGAACAAATAGCTGATGGTACGGAATATCAGTGAGTAGAAGAAGAGCACTTTCATTAAAGTTCCCATCTGGAAAAGGATCTGAAGAATACAATAAATTATAGCCTGAGATGGGAGAGATAAAAACAGTGTGAAATTTTGGTTCCTGTAACAAACACCAACAGGGAAAACTGGAGATAACATCTGAAGCCCCCCAAACCCCGAGGCCGCGTAATTTCACTGTAAATAGGCCCTGATTGGGAAGATAAGGAACCTGAAACCCCAGGAAGGGTTCCACAGACTAAGGGTAGAAAAGTCCACATGCGGGGCAGTGGAAAAATTCAAATAGCGAAGGAACGGGGGCGTGAAGAAAGGAGTTGCGCAGATGGGGCAGAGGAGAGTGAAGGAAAGGAGGGTGGATCAGTGTCCATTGATGGTTTGGTTCTCAATATGTTTTAAGATTGCTTCAAGTGTTTCGGAATTCAAACTTGTATGGGGACAAAAGGAAATGGGGGGAGGATGATAAAGATTGGAACGAAAAGGGCGTACTAAGGTAAGGGGGGGGGCCAAAGGGGGGAGGGAACTGGGGAAGCGGGAAGGGGGCAGAAAAGCAAAACCTGGGAGGGGGCAAAGAGGAAGAAACTTGGGAGGGGAAAGGGAAGGTCAGTAAGGGGGAAGGGGGAACCTCTACACTTGTAACAAGCCTGAGAAGGGGAAAAACCAGGTACAAGACAGGGAAGGAAAAGAGGAGTGGAGATAGGTAGGAGGTTTAACGACCTTTTTTACTTTTGAGAATAGAGGACGATTTGGGGAGGGGCATATGAGATCTCGTCGCTACTGAGGCTTGGAGGGGGGAAAACAAAAAAGCGAGATCAGACGAGGCATTGAAGTAGGGACGCCCGAGCCTGGACAGCAAAAGAATTAGATACAGGAGTGACAGGGAGAGGTAACACAGAGGTGGTTGCAAAGATGGATCCCAGAAGGGGGGGACTTTTTAAACACGGAATAAGAAACACGGGTAGTCCCCCTTGGAGGGGGAGATAAAAAACTGCCAGGGCAAAGGGGACCATCTGCCTCTTTGAGGTAACGGATTTCCGCTTGTTTAATGACTGCAAAGGCGAAGTACGAAGGGTGAGCCTCAACAATTAAGGCAAGAGGGGGGGGGCGATCAAGATTATTAAATGGTCATCGGCACCACAGACTGGCATTCGGCGAAATCGCAATATTCGCTGGGTGGCCAAATCGCCACAATTTCACCTGTTTGGGGGTAGGGCCCTTTCGAACCTGTAATCGTGTCCCGCTACATAAACTGAGGGTGGGAGTTCACGGTGTCAAAGTTTTAAAAGGCCACATTTCTAGGGTATCGCTCTGCCCGCGGGCAGGAAGAACATAAGTTCTACCTTGAGGTTTGGGGAGATCTTGGAGTTCCAGCTGTTCAAGATGTCAGTGCCACATGTCGGGAAAATTTTTTGTTGAACTATGGTATGGGGCAGAAGACGGTACCAAACAACAAGAATTGGGGAATGAATGTTTTTTAAATAGTGACAGGAACAGTATCGATATGGGAAGGACGAGAAAGCTCATGAGCCGGGGAAAGCATTCGTATGGTGATGATGTGCATACTGCTCTTAAAGCATGAAAAGAAATATCTTTACCAACTGGCGTAGGAGGGGCCTTGCCAATACTGTGGTCAGAAAGATAGGCAGTAGGGGAATCGGTCGTAAAGTGAAGAATTTAGTCCACTGTGCAGTCTGAAACTGAGTGTGGAAAGGTAGTGAAGGAGGTGTCGATCTTTTCTGAGAAGAATGAGAAGGTGGAGAAGTATCATCAGCAGGTAATTGTCGTTGGCATTTAGGCGTGGGACCAGAGTTGGTCCAATGTGGAACGGGCCAGCGATTCGAAAATTGCTGCACCATAGAGGGAGAGGCCGGAAGCATAGTCAGAGGAGAGGAAGGTCAGATAAATCAAAGGGAGACAGTCAAGGCCTCAGTACCTGAAGCGGGTGAGGAAACAGCACCGGCAAGAGGTACAGAAGCATGAGGAGTGTCCGAAGAGGGGTCCAAAAGACGAGGGGTCAGAACGGGGGGCGGTTCAAGAAGGGCCCGGGGGTAGTAGGTTCAGGGATTTGGGCTGCCATGGTTAGGTTACTTCTTTCTTTTTGTTAAGAAAAAAAGAAAAAATAAATATAAAAAAAAAATAAAAAAAAGGGGGCCGGGGGGGAGGGATAGTTCCAAGGAGGAATGAAAGGGCCAGAAATCTCCCTCTGCGGCCCAAGAGGACCTCAGCACCGCAAGTAGCGCAGATGCAGCATGGAACCCGTGCCATACCCTACCCATCATGCCAGTAAACTGACAATCTGGGATAGCAACCTCACATCTGCCGACTACCTCGGTGGACAAAAGAGAGGGCGGCCGGGAAAACCGCCACAAAGCATACCTCCTTCGGCCACCACCCCCGGAATCCGAAAGGAGGCTTCTAGAGATACACCCGTCGCCTGAGAGACACCCAAAGCCACCCTCCGGGATACCAGAGAGGGATCGGGACATCCCCAGGCAATCCAGATTCCACGGCAAACTACGCCACCGCCAAGAACCTCAGTGGAATGGGATGAACCCCGGTACCCTTTCCCCTACCTAGGAACTAGCGTGCCTGTGAAAAAAAAAAAAAAAAAAGGCCAAAAAGGAAGGGCAAAAGGGGAGGGGTGGGGAGGAGGAGGAGGAAAGGAAAAAGGGGAGGATGGGGAGGATGGGATAGGGAACGGGGGATTGGGGGGTAATTAGATTCGGTCTGAGGAAGGAGACCGACAGGTCTAATTCCTCAGACCAAGAGCCTCTTCACCACGCCAAGGAGCCCCCCTTGAAGAGGGGCAGGGCCAAGAGCTGAGCCTCGACCCCTGCAACCACAATTAGGTGAGTACAATTAGGCGAGTACACACACACACACACACACACACACACACACACACACACACACACACACACACGTGTACGTGGTAATGCTTTATTTACATTGAGCAAAGTCAGGGTATTTCTCCAGAATGGTCTGTAATATACCACTGTGGATAAAATACTTTGACATATCTTGAACATTTCCAGACGCAGATCTGCAATAATTATGTACGAGTCTTGAGTGCTAGAATTATGTAAGTCTTGTGTGGCCATACACAGCCCTACGGGCTTAGCGCTCCCCATGATTACAATCAATTCATAGTACATCCTCCATATAAATTTCATGTAGCAGTACAATATATTTATTATGCTAGTGAATTCAGTTGTTTGTATATATGGTGGCCCGTGGCCTGGTGGCTAAAGCTCTTGCTTCACACGGCGAGCGTCTGGGTTCGATTCCCAGCGAGGGTAGAAACATTGGGCGTGTTTCTTTACACCGTTTGTCTACGTTCATCCATCAGTAAAATGGGTACCTGGGTGTTAGTCAACTGGTGTGGGTCGCATCCTGGGACAAAACTGACATAATTTGCCCGAAATGCTGTGTAACAAGCGGCTTTCTATATAGTAATATGTCACTGATGTCAGCTAGTTATGTATACTTTGTACATGTACTTGTAGTAAATAAAGACATTATATTTCTCAAACGCAACAGCGATGAAAAGAAGCCGACCAAGAACTCGGCTGCTGTTAAGCAAGAACAGTTTATCCTCTAACCTAAACCAACAACGTCGCCATCGATCCTAAATGCTCATAGACAAAACCGGAAGTCTGAATAAGGTACATCCCTGAGAGATGGACAGGTCCCAGGCGGCTGTGCAACATGTTGAAGATTCTGCTAGTGTAAATGGTTCATTACCTTTGTAACTTGTCATGATTGTGACCAGATCTACCTGGAGTTCATTACCTTTGTAACTAGTTCATTATTATTATAATAAAAAAGAAGTGCTAAGCGTTCATCTATCGTAACTTTGGGGTCGAGTCCCTGGACCCATTATGTACCTATGTGTGAAAATTTGTCTGGACTGCCTCCAAGTGAGTCACCTACCCTGGCAAGCTCTGTTGAGATCGAGCTCTGAGGTCGGTACCTCAGCCTCACAAGTGGCTTATAGGACAGATTTTCATAAATGACTGATGTTTCAAGAAATCTCGCCTGCATGCACGTTTAAAGGACTAACTTACTTGGTGATATAGAAGCTATTCTGGTCTTCAACCTCCCTAAGCTTAGCCCCTTTGGACTTCCCCTCAGAAACCATGTGCAACCAGGAGCCTTAATTCCTGCAATATTCAATTGTTATTAGTGACCTGCCTGCACCTCAAAAATTCCTATTTCCAAGGGGGGGGGTGAATCCCCTAGAATACTATGCAGAAAGTGACACTAGCTTCTAGGTTGACAAGAGACACTGGTACGTACTGGACATGCGCTGCCAGCTGCACAAAGGCCTACAGCTCAACTCACTCGCAACTTTCCCCAGACACTGGCCAGAATCCTAAGAAAAAGTGAAGGTCTTGTCTTACTGTATGGGCCTGACGGAGGAGGTCATCTACGGTACATCGAGGTGCCTCCACCAGATTTCCCCAGGTCTCATATGTGAAGACATGTGGGGGGCGCCACCTGCTGATCACGGCACGTGTTGTTCAGATGGTGTCTAGTCATAGAAGCTCTGGCGTCTTCGAGACCCACGCCTCGTCGTTCAAACTTGGGCTGCCAGTTCTCCCTAGCTAACTTAACCTAGTGTTTGCCTACATTTGGCCTATTACTACCTATGTTAAGGTCTTAGGTCTACATTATTATCTACAGTTGCCTCAATAATCCTAATATTAGTGTACTAACAGTATAAACTACCTACTTCTTCCCTGAAGGGTAAATCTATCAATTAAGAAGTACCTTCCAACCACCTTCGCCAACCCCGGTGAGTGTGTTTGTGTTTTGGGTGGGTGTAAGGGCCCTCGAACGGTGTGTTTTTCCCCGTTGGGACTTCTCGGACCAAATAAGTTCCAACACTATGTAATGTTGAGGTACAGTCCCTAGACCCATTATGTACCTCTGTAATCTTTTGACTACCGCCCACACCATGGGTATGGGGTGCATAATAAACATATTAAACTAACTCACTGTCTTGAACACCTGAATAACCAGGAATCAAATAAGTTTATCTAGGCACAGGTATATATACGTACGATTATCATAGTGTAAATTACCAAGGATTTTTCCAACAAAGTGCCTTATTTGGAGTCCTTATTTTTTTATGCTGGCTGAAAGGGAGTCTAAGTGAAAGGGTGACTACTTCCATGATCAGGAAAATCAAATTTTGAAAAATATATCACAAGATCACCAGGATAGATATATAGTACAAGTGAACTTTATTACACAAAAAAGAAAAAATAACGAAAAGAAGCCGCGGGGGCGTTGACCCCCGGAACTCTCTCCAGGTAAACTCCAGGTAACCTGTACAAATCATTAAAATAGAATAAACGCATTAAATCAGATAACTGCCCGAAATGCCTAGCCATGCTAGGCGTTCTAGTGGTACACTCTGTAATCATTATTTAACAACATGTAAACCACACAACAACCAAATTCTGTAAATTCAACATTGTAATCTTTATAGAGAATAAAGTTTGAATTTGAATTTGAGCTGAAAAATAGCAGAAATCACAAGATATTCACACAGCAATACTACTAAAAACAGGAGATTCATAGACAAACAAGGAACAGGTGATTTTGTTATTTACTATTGTTCGCTTAAACATTAGCTGAATTGATACTTTCTCTGTCCATATTACTACCTCATATTTTTTTTTAAATACTATCAATTGATATTACTTACTAAAATTAATAAATATCATTTTTACTAAAATTTCAATTTACTCTTAACAATTTTGACATTTAATAACCATTACTTGTCTAATTACCTTTACCTGTTTTAATACCACATTTACTATCCTAGATTACTCTTAATTACCTTGTACTGCCATATAACCTCAAGTATAACTACCAGTGCAATATTGAATGAAATAAACATTACTTTTTCACTTTTTTGTAATCATTATTACTTACTAAAATTTTATTAAACACCATATTTACTACCAGTCAATTTTAATTTTGTACATTAAACATTATTTTATACTTCTCATAACATTTTGTAGCCAAATTTTCAAGTTTTTATATTCAACCCCAACCTTTATATTATCCCTTGTACCTGTGTACCTGTCTACCCTCTTACTATCATATTATAATCAAGACATTACCATTGTTATTTTTTTTTACTATTATTCTTTTGGTACTTTAATTGTGAATTTTATTTTGTCAATTTAAATCTAGGTATAATCTTGATCTTGTCAACAACCTATACCAGACTCTAGTGCAATTGCAAGTACCATTTCAAATTGTATTTTTATATTATAAGTTTATATTATAATTCCTACCATCTGCCCATTTAACTTTGCTTACCATTACTTAATTTTAGTCCCTTATATGTTTTCTCCTTTATTTTAGCTTTATATAACTATCCTAGTTTATATATTCACAATTGTTAAAATAATCAAGGTGCTATTCTTAGGTGCTAAAGTAGAATAAGTTCACAATTTTGCCATTATATTCCAAAGCTCATTTTTTTGATTACCACTTTATTGGTCACCACAACCTATATTAGTCCCTTTTATATTATAATTTTATACTATAATTCTAACTTTAAAAAATTACCTTTATAGTACTACCTACTATCATATTCCCAAGCTCCACTATTTGATCATCACTTTATTTGTATTAGTCCCTTAGCTCATTATTTTACATTTGTTAAATAATCCAGGTGCTATTTTTTAGCTTAAGACTATTTACTTTGTTTTATACTTAATTCAAACTATAGATTCACTACAAATCTTATGATTACAAGCATTGATCCTGATACCAACCTCTTATTTAATGACTTAAATGAATCAAACAGTAACTGTAATTACTACACTGCAGAACAATCAAAGGCACTTCTCAGTGCCAACAACAACATAACTATATTTAACTACAATATCAGATCTTTAAGCAAGCATTACGATGACCTCATAGCATTACTAAATTCCTTACATGCCAATATGTCCATCATTACACTAACTGAAACCTGGCTAAAGCCTGATAGTACAGATGTCTATGCCATTCCTGGTTACACAGCCATACACAACTGTAGGCCAGATCAACAAGGGGGTGGCACAGCCATATACTACTCAGACCAACTAGAATGTATCACTAATACTTGCACAGGGGATGAACATGGGGAATATATAATAGCTAAATTCAAATCAAAGTACCTACAAAAACCTCTCACATTGATAAACATCTTCAGAGTTCCACAGTCAAACATTAGCCAATTTAGTCAAAATCTAGGAAGTATGATAACTGATGCACGCATGAACAAAGATCACTTACTACTCTCAGGTGACTTCAATATAAATCTCCTGCAAGACCAGGACCCACACGTTACTGAATTCACAAACACAATGAGTAACTATGTTACTACCAACAGTAACAAAACCTACAAGAGTTACAGAGACTAGTGTTTCCCTACTTGACCACATCTGGACCAACACCATATCCCCTTTAAAATCAGGCATAATTACAGATAATACCACAGACCACTACCCTACTTTCCTCATAACAACTCTTGGTAAACTACCCCAAGACACTACTAAAGTCACCTTCAGACTTCACAATGAGGCAGCCATTAATAACTTCACAACAGCAATAGCAAACATTGATTGGCACACTGAGCTAGAAACCTATACAGATATTGACGAATGTATTAATAATTTAATAAAAAAAACCCAATACCTCTATAACAAGCACTGCCCTAAAAAAACTAAACAGATGACAGCAAAGAGACTGAACAGTCCCTGGCTAACACCCAGCATTCTCAAATCCATAAATACAAAACACCAATATGAAAAACAGTACAGAATGGGTCACATAACCAGAGACCAAACAAAACGTTACTCGTCAATCCTAACCAGCCTGATAAGAAGGGCAAAAAAATTGTATTATGAGAACAGATTATCCAACTTACGAGGTGATATAAAAAAGACCTGGAAAACCCTATCAGAAATTCTGGGAACAAAAAAGATATCACGAAATAGCGAAATAAAATTAGCAAAATCAGATGAACCCCAACTCCCACCAACAGAAACAGCAAACAGACTCAATGATTTCTTTTCCACTATAGGACAAAACCTTGCCAATAAAATCCCAAGCTCAGATACCCCACCAAATGACTACCTCACCGGCAACTACCCGAAACACACTGTTCCTAGCTCCGACTAACCCATACGAAGTCTCCCTTATTATCAACGCACTAAAAAACAAGGCAGGAGATTTAAATACCTTACCACCCCTTATATACAAAAAAGTGTCACAAGTGCTATCACCAATCATTGCAACACTCTTTAACAAATCCATTGAATCCTCCACCTTCCCTACAGTACTCAAAATAGCAAGGGTCACCCCGATCCACAAAGGAGGAGACCAAACAGAGTTGAATAACTATAGGCCAATATCCAACTTACACCCTCTCTCAAAAATCTTCGAAAAATTAATTCATAAACGAATCTACTCCTACCTTATCTCCCAAAACATACTCAACCCCTGCCAATTTGGATTCAGGCCTAATAAAAATACTAATGATGCTATTATACACATGCTAGAACATATATACACTGCAATAGAGAAAAAAGAAGTCCCACTGGGGATCTTCATTGACTTACGTAAAGCTTTTGATACAGTTGACCATGACTTGCTCCACGTAAAATTGTCACACTATGGTATAAGAGGGCACTCCCTCAACTACCTCAAGTCTTACCTCAGCAACAGAAGCCAATATGTGTACGCAAATGGGGCAAACTCTTCTGCACAACCAATTACAGTTGGTGTCCCACAGGGAAGTGTCCTTGGCCCTCTTCTCTTTCTCCTATACATAAATGACCTTCCAAATGCTTCGCAATTACTCAAACCCACACTATTTGCAGATGACACTACATACGTCTTCTCTCACCCGAGCCCAGTCACGCTAGCCAATACTGTAAATACCGAATTACAGAAAATATCTACCTGGATGAGGACTAACAAACTTACACTAAACATTGACAAAACCTACTTCATTCAGTTTGGTAACAGAGCTACAGATGTCCCTCTTAACATAATGATAAATGGATCACCTATCACAAAACTAACAGAGGGAAAATTCTTAGGAATCCACCTTGATAATAGACTCAAATTTCATACACATATACATCAAATTTCTAAGAAAATTTCCAAGACTGTAGGCATACTATCGAAGATACGGTACTATGTTCCACAGTCAGCCCTCCTGGCCCTATATCACTCTCTTATTTACCCCTATCTCACCTATGGAATTTGTGCATGGGGCTCAACAACAATTAACCATCTCAGACCACTAATTACCCAACAAAAGGCTGCAGTTAGAATGATAACAAATTCTCACTACAGGCAGCACACTCCACCAATATTCAATACACTAAACCTACTCACCATACAAAACATCCATACTTACTACTGCACCTATTACATACATAGAACACTTAACTCTGATATTAACCCTCCCCTCAAACATCTCCTTGCCAACCTCAACAGAACACATGACCATAACACAAGGCACAGATCACTCTTTGATGTTCCTCGTGTCCATCTCACACTATGCAAAAACTCAATGCACATAAAAGGCCCTAAAATCTGGAATTCATTACCTGTAAATATAAAAGAAACACAACCTGTTTATAAATTCAAGTCTCTTCTCAAAGATTACTTACTCACCCAAAACCAAATAAATACTGAATAACTGAACATTATAAATTGTATATCTTAAATGTTTCTCACAATTATATCACATAAATGTTAAACCTAAAACCCAATCTAACTTTATTATTTTTTAAATACACTACCTAACAGAATCACTACCTAACTGAATGCAACCATATGACCTGTCTTTGTAATACTCACTTGTGCTTTATAGTTATCTGTTTACATTAATGTTTTATCACTGATTTCATCATTGCTTAGTAGCAGCGCTGTATAGTCCTTGTGGCTTAGCGCTTCTTTTTGATTATAATAATAATAATAATCATTGCTTAGTTAATCTTAAGTTAATTTTAAGCCAGCCCGTAATGCTATGCATAGTATAAGTGGCTTTGGCATACTGCTCTTATCTGTATTTTTTTTGTACCTCTGTATGTGTGCACAAATTGGAAATAAATAAATAAATAAATAAAAAAACAATCTAACAGAAGGGAAGTGTGTATGGTGGTGAGAAACCAGCAGTTGAGAGGCTGCTGTGTGCAGGCTGTGGTGGTGGTCCCACCTTATGAGCCACGTAAGGGGGCTGTAGGGCAATTTTCCGCGCGTTCTCAAAAAAAAAAATCGAAAAATTACGGAAATCGAGTTATTTATACCGAAAAATAGCTTAACTCTTTGGCAAAACAATGGTACAAGAATCAATGTTCTACGATGTTTCTACAAGAAATTATAGTCATTTATATCAGGTATGGTGACGGCGATGTGGGTAGCGAGTCTGCTCACAGCCCATATATATTTTGAAATTTTTTCCTTGTTTTTTATCGCTTTTTCTTGCATTATTCTTTCTAATATAATTGACTATTTGGCATCATAAAACAGTAGGCGGAGCTTATCAGGAACCATATGGGAACACTCGGCAGTATTCCCGCTCCAGAGAGCCAGAAGAAATCACTTCATTATTACTCTTATATCAGCTTACATATCAACTCTACGGCTTATTTATCTATCAGAATTGATCTAATATGATATAATAAACACTATAAATAACATACAAACATGTTATATACTCTAGACTGAATAAAATAATCCATAATATGGCGAGAGACCATCGGGAATATTTCGATATAAATGAGTGAATCCTCTCAGTCGTATTCTTTGGTCTTTGAGTAAGAGAAAACGGTATTTTGAAGAGGATAACTGCACTAGAACATCAGTTTACTAAGAAATACACCCAAACGCGATTTTCGCGAAAAAAAAAAAAAAAAAAAAATCGAGACGGCGGGCCGGCCGGCGTTCCAGGCCATTATCTCGGAAGTAACTTATTCACCTACTGTAAATAATTCTTCCTTTATTAATTAAATGGAAGAATATTCACAGAAATTGTAAAATAATGATTTCTCTATTTACTGATGGTATATTTTGGGAAATATTCCAATTATTTTGGGATTTATGTGGGAGTAAAGGGCAGATATTTTGCAACATTCCAAGAACTAATAAACTTTATTTTTTTGTGAAATAAAGATAAGACATTTAGAGGACATTATACTTTTAGAAAGTCGTATTAACATTGTTCTCTCGGCACCAAGTGTCCAAACAACCTTACATCGTCCCATATAGGAATAAATTTTTACAGAAGGGCATTTTCAGTAAATCAGTCTTTTCTCAGTTGTTGTTCGAGGTATATTTTTGATAAATATTTTCAAGAAAGAGTGAAAACACTGTCTTGTGCACCAAAACTGGAGGAAATCGGACGGTAAACGAAACGAGCTACAATTTTTTGACCGATGGCCCCCTAAGTTCCCCCGTCTTCTAATGTCATGTTCATTTTTCCACTATAATCTACCTTGTCCATAATTACTATCACATTTGCTTTGTCTGTTTCGTAAGGTGAAGTCCAGGATCTTTACTTAATTCATGGTATAACTTAACAAATATTTGAGGACAACTGTGTTGCAGACGTCTGAACTTTGTTCTGACCTCTACAACAGACAAAGCAAATGCGATAGTAATTATGGACAAGGTGAGTATAGTGGAAAAATAAACATGTTATTTGAAGACTGGAGGAACTTACATGCCACCTTAAATAAGAAGATAGGAGCGGCAGAGAGAGGTCTGCTAGACTAGTTGACATGTTCAACTCTAATTCTGCCACTCTCGTTGAATTCCCAATTAAGCAATGAGAGGAAGGGGGGCTATTTTTCACAAAGATGAATTTCATGTAGTACAGGTTGAATAAATCCACTCTGCAGCCTTAAGAATTAAACCCACTCCACTCTGACAGTCACAAGTGTACATCATAATACATCTGGGCCATCACACACCACCTATTGCCGGAGATAAAAATAAAAGATATACGAATATGTAACACACTTAACATGTAAGGTGTTTGAAGCCTAATTAACAGAATGGTGGAATAATAAAAATACACTAAGTAAGGCAATATTAATGACATATACAACAGAAATTGCAGAAATCATCTACTCAACCTATAATAAATAACGAAAAATTGAAAACACTAGTAACACCGACCTTAATCCTTTTATATGATTAAATGACTGAAAGACGGAAACAATACCATAATACTGTACATACAGGAGGGTCAGGGGAGACATGATAACGACATACAAAATACTGAGTGGAATAGACAAGGTGGACAGACAGAATGTTCCAGAGAGGGGACACAGCAACAAGGGGTCACAATTGGAGGTTGAAGACTCATGAGCCAAAGGGATGTTAAAAAGTATTTCTTCAGTCAGAGAGTTGTCAGGAAGTGGAATAGTCTCGCAAGTGAGGTAGTGGAGGCAGGATCCATACATAGCTTTAAGTTGAGGTATGATAAAGCTCATGGAGTAGGGTAAGAGAGGATCTAGTAGCCCTCAGTGAAGAGGCGGGGTCAGGAGCTGAGTCTCGACCCCTGTAACCACAATTAGGTGAATTAGGCGAGTACGTGCAGCAACAGCTGCTCAGGAAAGCGAAGGTCGAGGCTCTCCTGGTTACATAAAGAAAAAAAGGTAGCAAGAAGAGAAATTAGGATGAAATAGGCAGGACTCAAGCTGAAGACGCTTATCTTAAACCTGCAGATGACACTGGCAGGCAAAGTATGCAACAAGAAACCTGGGAACAGTGGCCTGCAAACTAGTGCACCTCCAGACAAACTGGAAGAGAAATAAAATAAGGCCTGATAAACTTTTCCCTTACAGCGACACAGTCAGCATTCACTGTGAAGGGCAATGGAACGCGAGGAGTCAAAGCAAAAGATTGCAATGCACTTTGAGAGTCAGGCTTTCAAAGTGCACTGAATAGCTTATGGCTGCAAGTGCGTAAAACGCTGCTGTGAAAAATACTAGTCAAATCCGGTAAGCTTCACTGTATCACTAACTGGGAAAAACAGCTATAACGGCTACAGCCCTACACTATCAGAGGATTTAAAACGAACAGTATACACAGCAGTATCATACAAGTAATTGAAAATGCCCAGGAAGAGAAACAATGTCACTGATACAGGATTTTGGAAAGGGGGGGGGGGGAGGAGAAGGGAAGGAGGAACAATGATTGTGACCAGATATAGACATGTAAAAGTTCATTACTTTTGTAACTTGTTCAGCTATCAAAACTTTGGGGTCCATTCCTTGGACCCATTATGTACCTCTGTAATCTTTTGACTACCGCCCACAGGATGGGTATGTGGTGCATAATAAAGATATTAAATTCATATATACCTTACAAAGAGAAATAGAAATGAACAGGGTAAACAAAAAAGGGAGGTAGCTTGAGAGAAATAACCAAAATCTAAAGGCAATATCTATGATGAAAGTGACGGTTTTACTAATGTGATTATTTTATAAATAGCAAAGTAATTAAAAAGGCACCCAGAAAGCATAGACAGTATCTCGATGGTTTTGGCGTAAGGAAAAGGCACCCAAGGCACAGACGTAGCAGTCCCTGGATAGTATCAAGTTAGGAGAGAATAAGTGTTGGAGATGAATACATCTGATCCTTATAATCGAATGTTGATATAACGAAGGCGATTTCACCTATCGGTCTCCCTAGTAGCGACAAATTTTATTAAACTTAATCTGCTAAGACACGTCGCCGTAAAGGCTATCACGTGTTATTTCCGTGACATTCTGTAAGAAATTTAACAGTTTGGCAGACGGTGACAGGGAAATCATATATGAGAATATTGAATAGGGAATAACACAGCGCCAAGAAAATATAACAGTTCGTTTTAGATGCTCTGTAGGGAGCATCAATAAGTGTCCACCTCTGTAGGGAGGTGGACACTTATTAGTATCTGTGCCAGGGAAGCAAAGGCGAAATCATTCGCATAAAAAGAAGACCAAATTCCTTGAGGTAGTACTGAAACTAGACCACGTCACCACCAGAGTTACAGTGGCATCCACTTCAAAGACAATGACAACAATTATAACTAAAAGAAACAGTGGATCAGGTAAAAATTAAACTAGGCTTTGTAGGGTGTCATGAGATGCTGGATGAGGAGGAGAATGGACAACCAGTTAAGGTATCACCTTGGGTGGTGAAAGCCGAGGAAAGTCACTAGGAGAAAATAAGCAAGTCAGATTCCATAGAGAACGAGCAAGAAACTCGTTAGGGAAACAGGATTTAAAAGCAGATTAAGCTCTGTTCCAGCACCTCAGTATTACAGTTCAGAGAGGTAATGCCTGTTGTATTTTTGACAGGTTGCCTTATATCTATATAAGCTTTTTTTTCTTTTATCAAAAAGGATTTTTACTCTCACTCCCTTAGGTGATTTGTTGCCAAACCTTACCTCCCAGGGCCCTACCCGACTGCATAAGCTGACGTATTTCTTACCCTAATGTTCATTTGAAATTACGCATTTTGTATTCGTTTCCTCTGTGTCATTCCTTTATAAACAGCAGCGCAAGATGAGGTAAACGCACCCACCATCTTTATCTCCATCCTCATCCTCACCCTCCCATCCCTTCTCTCTCTCTCTCTTAACATCAGTAACATGTCTACCTGACGACACCATTATCCTCGGTATCTAAACCCGGAATAAATACAAGTGTGGTCAGTTTGTCAAGATATACTAATGTTTGTCCGAGAACAGGAGCAGCATCTGGCAGCAGTGTGGTGGGCTGGGGTGGGTTTATGGATGGGCTGGGGGTGTTGGACTGGTGGGCGAGACGAGGATAGCATGTGTCAACGTGGAGAAACTAGGCCAGAGAACAATGAGTTGGCTGACGCGAGAGAAAACACACAACTAACAACTTGTCCCTTGTGTTGGCAAGATCTATACATTGCAATGGAGAAGAAAGCGAAAAAAGAAAACTAATTTGTTTTTGGGTTATCCCTTAATTAAGTTCCCCATGAAAAGAACACACAGTTGTTTAAATGTAAATATTGATTCCCTTAAGTTTCCCCTGAAAAGAACACACCCTTATTTAGATGTAAATACTGATTCCCTTAAGTCTCCCCTGTAAATATCGATTCCCGAGAGGTCATGCAGTCCTCATGACTAGTTTTATGGTTACGTTCACGGCCCAGGAGCTGGATTTCAAATTCAGCCAACATTAATTTTAGAAAACGAGCGGTAAATCTGTAGGGGGTCATGCACACACAATTAAGGGACGTCTTCGACAGCCAGCCAGTCACTGTTGTCCTTTTTTAGTTCAGAAAAGCTTACGGTGTTGCAAGACATTACAAGGTCTTGTCACAAGCCTATTCCTTAAGCCTAAGAGGCAAACTATAAAATTTCTTCAAAGATTTATCAAAGGACCCCAATGGAAAAAAGTCACTTAGTCATGACTCTTTGTTGTTCATCGTAGGTAATTTACACTATGTATGATAATTGTATGTATGATAATTGTAATGTTAATTGTGTAATTAACATTAGGTAATTTACACCAGGTCATTTACATTAGGTATGATAATTGTACTTATGTGTACCTGTACCTAAATAAACTTACAGAGAGGCAGTTCATCGTTTAGAAATAACTCCTCCCCCTTTATTTTGTACAAGACGAAAATGTCTCCTCACTTCTAAGATCAGTTGGAATTTTTAACCCGGGAGAGGGTTAGCCACCCAGGATAACCCAATAAAGTCGTGCGTCATCGGGGACTGTCTGTCTTTAGAGGTCCTTTAATCTTGTACCCCCCAGGATGCGACCCACAACAGTTGACTAACACCCATGAACCTACTGCTAGGTGAACACGGGCAGTAGGTGGAAGGAAACACGCCCAACATTTCCACCCGTGCTGGGGATCGAACCCCAACACTCAATGTAAAGGCGAATGCGTTCCCAAGGGGTATAAAATTCCTGTAGCTATTAACGGATTTTTCCTGTTTTCCCCACGATACTAAGTTATTTTTTTAGTCGACAATTTTGTCATCCTTGTGAAATTTGGGAATGGCCAATTGGGCCATTCCATATTACAAACCATTTACAACTGAAAGATTTTGATAAATTTCCCCATTCAAAATAAAAAAAAATAAAATTTTTTATTTCTTTGGTGTATAAAGCTGTATTTTAAATTTGAAATATAGAGCCCACTAGGATGCTTGAGCATTTCGGGCACAGTAGGGGCCCCATGCTAACTCCTATGGTGTATAGAAAATCCCTATTGGACGACTTGTTAAAAAGCAAGGCCCATGGTTCGCACTGACCTTGAGTTTCACGACTTATTCCCAAAGGGAGTGAGTCGAAAAAAGCGGCTACCTATCATCTACCATCTTTTATCAGTTTTTCTTATACGCATAGGGTTTCATATTGGTGAAATTTCGATTCCTATTTAAATTTTTGGTTAAAAAAATGTGCTCTGTCTTTTTTGGTGATTTAATGGCCGGGTTTTTTAGCCCGGGTAAAACAGATTCAATTTAGTTATGTGGGGTCAAAATTTTAAAAAAAAAGAAAACTTTAAAAAATGGAGTCGTTGGAAATTTTATAATTTTAAAGGGGGTTATTAAAAAAAAAACTTATGGGTTGTGGAGAATTTTTAAAAATTAAAACAACTCAAAAAAAAATAAAAATATCTTGAGTTTCCCTTTTTTTAGGTTTATAAATTTTTGATCGAGTAACCCTTTAAAAACTACACAGCGTGATGCCAGAGCCGCCCCCGTTACCCGCAGTTTCCCAACCATGTAAGGTTTTTTTTATACAGTTTAAAATGCCTTTACCATCGGTTTCAAACTTCAAACCCCGGTCAACATTACTAGGGGAAGGTTTGTAAAGGGTTTGAGGGTGCAGGTGCTTCTGCTGTTTTTTTTTTATAGACCTTCCCCGAAACTGACTTCCAAGATATTACTTTAACGATCATTTTCTGATCGGCTTCACAATTGCAGGTATTACCAAATAATTGACTTGTATTGTTATTGGTTGTGAGTTACTGGTTATTGTCTCACATTTCCTCCAAGAGCTATAAGACTCCTAAAGGTTTAACACTTGTCAGTAATCGAAATACAGCAGTGTACACTGACTGTTTTTTTATCCTAGGTAATGTACACGTTGGTTATGTATAATAATTGTATTTGTGTGTACCTGGATCTAAATAAACTTACATTGACGTTCTGGAAGCTTCAGACGTTTCCCTTACTTCCAGAGCAACTGCCTCCCAGCATTCATAAGGGGGATTACCAATAGGCTCCTGGCTGTCTTCAAAAATGCGCTGGACAAGAACCTTAAGTCAGTACCTGACCAGCCGCGCTGTGGCTCGTACGTCGGGTTGCATGCGGCCAACAGTAAAAGCCTGGATAATCAGGCCCTTATCCACCATGAAGCCTGGTCACAGACCGGGCCGCGGGGGCGTTCACCCCCGAAACCCTCTGTAGGTATACTCCAGGTATCTCCAGAGTAATCTTAGCACATTTAGAGCCCAGTGGAAATAAGCCAGTCTGATGACATGGCCTCACTGGGTTAGCCTGGACTACTAAACCGCCGGGTTAATAACCCGGAAGAAATCCATAAGAGTCGGCGAACATTACAACAGTAGAGTAGAATGCAATACTCTCAATCCTCCCACACACTTCAGCTATATTTACCACTTCATGCATGATTTCAGACTCCGCGAAGTGCGTTACAGACTCTTCAGAACTTCGCCTCCACACAGCCCATCGTGCCTCGTAAATAACAATGGTTGTGTAATAACGTGGGTAGAATTACTGACGATATCTTAGGTAAGAGGACACATTTGCAGCTATTGCGATATTTTACCGTGGAAACGTTTCGCTCTTCAGGAGCTTTGTCCAGCCGTTTCGCTCCTGGAGAGCGAAACGTTGCCACTATAAGATGTCATGTAAGTTGCATTTGTGTCCTCTAGAAAGTGCAAAGAGGTCGCTTGTTTTTGTTGAACCTGCAGACAGACAGCCTTTCGACTGTCACCAGCTATCAGTCTCACACTGGAGGGTCGCTTTCTCAGGCTGTATTTCCCAGAACTCTTTCAGCGAGCGAGAGAAAGATAGAAAAACATGACCTCAGGCTTGAAACCTTGAGGTCTTGAAGCCTCGACTTGACACATCAGACCAACGCAAGCATTACCCCTTGCCCTGGCTGACCCACACGGATTTAGCACTTCCACACACCTATAGCTTTCGTAAAGCCATGTAGAGGCCACCCGAATGATCAATCAGCTTGTGGTGTTTGTGGATGAAGCAAGTACGACTGATCAGACTGTCAACGTGACGGTCTGGTCTGGGAACGGGCCACTGGGGCGCTGAACCAGGATGGGGTCACAGAGTGCATGGGGAAAATAGGAGGCAATCGGGTTCGATCCTAAGGAAAGGGGGAAATATGTCCGACTCCTTGGATCAAGATCCCCTCTCTCTCATTTGAGAACTATATGTTTCTAGCTGTGATCTCATTTCCCATTCTTTATTTACCCTTCTCTTCACCCATTTCTCCTCCATTTACCCTTCCTTTCTATCTTCTCCTCCTCCCACTTCGTCCTCTCTTCCCTCCTCTCCCTTCCGCGTCCCGCCTCCTCCCCTCCATCTCCTTCCGCCGCCGCCATCTCCCCTCCTCTCCTTCCGCCGCCGCCTCCTCCCCCTCCTCTCCCTGCGCCGCCTCTTCCTCTTCTTCTCCCTGCAGGACGCTTCCATTATGCAAATCACTCGCAATAACGAGGACAGCTTCACTCCTTCACGAAAAAAGGAAATAAAAATTAAATATGTTCGTGAGAAAGTGGTGTCTCTCCCCCTCTTTTTCCCCTCCCTCTTTCCCCTTATTATGTCCATCCTTTTCCTTCTTCCTCCCCTCATGTATCACACTTCCCACTTCCTAACATCCCCTTCCTTATTATTCACATCCTTTTCCCCCTCCCCATTCCCTCTCTCTTCCCCTCCTTTCCCCATCTCGCTTCACAGTCAGGCACAGACTCAGGAGGGACACACACAGCTTTAAGAAGAGGTATGATAAAGATCATGGAGAGAGAAGACCTAGAGGCGACCAGTGAAGAGGCGAGGCCAGGAGCTATGGTTCGACCCCTGCAACCACAATTAGGTGAGGTGAGTACACACGCACACACACATACACAGTGTACACACAGTGTACAGTGTACACACACACACTCACACGCGGGGGCCAGGAGCCGAGTCTCGACCCCTGCAACCACAATTAGGTGAGTACAATTAGGTGAGTACACAGGGTGACAGTAAGACAAGAGAGAGGGGTGGGTGGACTGCATTTTCTTGGACTGTAAGAAGGCGTTTGACACAGTTCCACACAAGAGATTAGTGCAAAAACTGGAGGACCAAGCAGGGATAACAGGGAAGGCACTACAATGGATCAGGGAATACTTGTCAAGAAGACAGCAGCGAGTCATGGTACATGGCGAGGTGTCAGAGTGGGCACCGGTGACGAGTGGGGTCCCACAGGGGTCAGTCCTAGGACCAGTGCTGTTTCTGGTATTTGTGAACGGACATGGATTCATACATAGCTTTAAGCAGAGGTATGATAAAGCTCATGGTTCAGGGAGAGTGACCCAGTAGAGACCAGTGAAGAGCCGGAGCCAGGAGCTGTGAATCGACCCCTGCAACCACAACTAGGCGAGTACACACACACACCAGATCGTTGCTACATCATCCATAATGTGGAAAGTTTGTACCAAACACTACTTAACCTAAAATTGGTCATTAAGGGCTGGATACTTTTGAGTTCTTTTATGTCAAGGGTTACCTTCTAATAAGTGTTGTCAAGGGTGCTGGACCTTACTAATTAAGGGGTGTAGAATGACCTTACTAATTAAGGGGTGTAGAATGACCTTACTAATTAAGAGATGTGGAATGTTGGAGGATCTTAGATGTCATGGAATGAAACAGGTCGTAGTGAACAGCGGGATCCTGGAATGACTTCCCGTGAGTACTTAAAATAACAGGATCAAAGGAACGGGACTTTACCCTTCCATGGATCAAACCTGATTCTCGCTCATTCCTCAGGTTTAAAAGGAATATCTTAATAAAAATGAATAATAAAAGTAATAAAAATGAAATATAAAAATAAAAATAATAATAAATAATAATAATAATAATAATAATGAATACAGTTTATTTTTCATTTGAAACAGTAATTACAGTGATTTTATTAATGCAGATCCACGCTCTATCCCCATGCTCTAATTCCTTGAATCAAGAGCCCTTCACCAGCCCGAAGCCCATGGTGGAGTCCCATGTTCATAAAATTAAGCCAGCTAGGAAGAGGGTGGGTGGGTGGGGGGGTTGTGATCTAACAGCCACTTACTTGACCACTTCTGTAGTACGTCCTGGTTCTTTTGAAGATCCTCCTCGTCTACTACGTGTCTACTACGTGTCTACTACGTGTCTACTCTTTCTATCCCCAGGAACCTGCACATCTGTAAACAGTAAAATATGTCTCAATTACCTCTCAGGTGTGTACACACACACGAACACCTGTATAAAGACTTTTAATGTAATTACGCATGTGAACACGGATGCGCATCAGCACTATATACATTCCCATGCGTAACAGTCCATATATATATATATATATATATATATATATATATATATATATATATATATATATATATATATATATATATATATATTTTATATATATATAAATTAAAATATATATATTTCGTGCCGAATATGTAAAACTGGTCAGTTAGCAAGAACTCATTTAAAATTAAGTCCTTTCTAAAATTTTCTCTTATACGTTTAAAGATATATTTTTTTCATTAATGTTAATGTAAAAAAAATTTAATTTTGCTACAAAAGAATCTTAGAAAACTTACCTAACCTTATTATAACAAGAACAATTTATTTTAGCCTAACCCAACTAAAATATATTTTAGATTTGTTTACAATAATTTAATACTAAACAAACAACAGTGAAATATATTTTTTTTCGTTAGGTTCAGAATGATTTTGGCGAAATTATTGCATACAAAATTTTCACTTGTCCTATATGGAAGATGAGCGTTGCTATTTAAGCCAAGATCGCAAGTTCTGCCTATTCGGCACAATGTATATATATATATATATATATATATATATATATATATATATATTATATATATATATATATATATATATAATATATATATATATGCGCTAAAACCGTAGGGGTCATACAGTGCCTTGGGTGGGGGGAGAGGTTTAACGAAGGGGAGGGGGGTTAAAAAGGGGATGCAGTCGGGTTTGATCCAGAGGAAGGGTCAACCCGACTGGCTAAGATTAAAAAAAAAAAAAAAAAAAATGGAGAAAATCTCGCTCAAAAATTACCTTGAGAATTTTTTTTGTTTCCGTTATTCACTACCTGGGTTAAAGGGATTACTTTTTGTCAACGGTTTATTACTGTTTGGTTGGTCAAAGGTTCTATTACTACTTGGTTGTCAACGGGTTCTGTTATTACTGTTTGGTTGTCAACGGGTTCTGTTTTTTACTGTTTGGTTGTCAAGGGGTTTTCTGTTTAGGTGGTCAACGGTTTTTATTACTGCTTGGTTGTCAACGGGTTCTATTACTGTTTGGTTTTGGTTGTCAACGGGTTCTATTACTGTTTGGTTGTCAACGGGTTCTATTACTGTTTGGTTGGTCAACGGTTAAGATAAGATTTCGTTCGGATTTTTAACCCCGGAGGGTTAGCCACCCAGGATAACCCAAGAAAGTCAGTGCGTCATCGAGGACTGTCTAACTTATTTCCATTGGGGTCCTTAATCTTGTCCCCCAGGATGCGACCCACACCAGTCGACTAACACCCAGGTACCTATTTGCTGCTAGGTGAACAGGACAACAGGTGTAAGGAAACGTGTCAAATGTTTCACACCGCCGGGTGTTATCACCGTTGGCTTCCGGTGTTTTGTGGTTGAACGGGCTTTAGTGGACAACGGGTCACTGTTTGGTTGGTCAACGGTTCTATTACTGCTTGGTTGTCAACGGGTTCTGTTATTACTGTTTGGTTGTCAACGGTTCTATTACTGTTTGGTTGGTCAACGGTTCTATTACTGCTTGTCAACGGGTTATTACTGTTTGGTTTTCAACGGGTTCTATTATTACTGTTTGGTTGTCAACGGGTTCTGTTATTACTGTTTGGTTGGGTCAAGGGGTTATACTGTTGTTTCACGGTTCTGTTATTACTGTTTGTCAACGGGTTCTGTTATTACTGTTTGGTTGGTCAAAGGTTCTATTACTGTTTGGTTGTCAACGGGTTCTGTTATTACTGTTTGGTTGTCAACGGGTTCTGTTATTACTGTTTGGTTGTCAACGGGTTCTGTTATTACTGTTTGGTTGTCAACGGGTTCTGTTATTAGTTTGTCAACGGGTTGTTACTGTTTGGTTGTCAATGGGTTCTGTTATTACTGTTTGGTCAATGGTTATTACTGTTTGGTTGGTCAACGGGTTCTGCTATTACTGTTTGGTCAACGGGTTGTATTACTGTTATGGTGGTCAAAGGGCTTTGCTATTACTGTTATTCTGGTATATATATTGATTTCTATATCTCTGGTATAGCCAGATCTGCGTACCTCCTGGTATATCCAACTCACTGTATCACAGGTATAGCCGGATCAGCACATCTCCTAGTATAACTAGGGATATTTCTCATTGCCGCACTAATGCAGAGGTTGCAAGTATATCCCTTGATGCAGACTGTGTGGGTTCCACGAATGCTTCACCGTTGCCCACATGGGCGGTTTGCATCCCACACCTGCAAGCCTAAACAGACATACTCGTAAAACACACGGGTATACTTATAAAACACATATGTGCTCGTAAAACACAGATATACTCGTAAAACACATTCATAAAACACACATTCCTAAAACACACAGATATGTACTCATAAAACACAGATATACTCATGATATAAAACAGATATGCTCATAAAACATACACACACAAACACACACACACGCAGAAGCAGAGAGAGGACCTAATAGCGATCAGTGAAGAGGCGGAGCTGAGTCTCAACCCCTGCAACCACCATTGGGTGAGTACACAGACAGACAGACAGATAGATAGACAGAGTCACACACACACACCACCACACACACACACACACACACACACACACACACACACAGTGGCATGGAGAATGTACAAGTGGAATATTCCTGCGAATTATACACGATTGAAGGACCTGACCCCAGTGACCTCACAGACTTGGGAATGGTCCCCACTACCTCAGAGGTAGGTGGGAAAACCTCTTACAACAGATCCGATTCACCCTTTACATCCCCTTGTAACGAGTCAGGGGGGTAAGTCTGCCTGTCTCCTAGCAATCCACTCAGTCGGTAGATGAGAGAAGTTTGCTTGTTAAGCTCTCTCTGGTCTCTCAAGGGAGTCCTGGTCAGGCAGACACAAACACATAAAAAAACTATTCCCAGCAGGATATCAAATGATAAGAAAAGACAGAGGAAACAGGGAAGGAAGAGCTGCACTGCTAATCAGAAATCAGTGGAATACTGAATTGAGTTAGATAAACATGTAGGAGGCTACATAGTGGGCTTAAAGACTGGGGAAGCCAGAGTAATAGCAGTGATTATGATATACAACCCACCACGTAACAGCAGGAGACTGGCACAGGAATATAAGGACATCTACAAAGCAATAGTTAACACCATAGCAGAAGCCGCCAAGAGTTTACAGGGTTAAAGTGCAGATATGTATCATGGTTGATTTCAACCACTAAAAAACAGACAAGAGAACTAGGAAACATACGGAGGGTCTGGAAAGTTAGAAGACTACGTTGATGGAAGCACTTAGGGAAATTCTGGTGATATTTCACGGACACAAAAGGGAAGAGGTGAGCCAGAAAAACTTGAGTGAAAGACAGTAGAACTACATACAACAAATGAGGTAATCAGTCCCTCAGCCTTGGAGATGGTAAAGAGCACCGTAGTCGTGAAGAGTCTGAAGCATAGGCATAAAGATTGTCGCTTATATACTGGTGTCAGATGAAGGACGTGTAGCAGACGAAGACATTGTTACTGGTAGGCGGGATTCCCCAGTGGAAGTAGGTCATACACTGCAGACACAGCAACAACATGGAATCTTGGTAGAGACACATCTCCACAACCTTAGCTACTACTGGCCCGTCCCTTGGGTATGCCAGAAAGACGGGGACGTAGTATAAACAAAGTACGTGCCCCTGACATAGGTCAACAGTAACCAACAGAACCCCTTAATTAAGGGGTAGAAAACCACACAGGCTCGAGCCTCACCTCCCCATAATAAAAAAAAAAAAGATAGCTTTTGTGGTGATGCCTCATCTTTTAAAAGTATAAATATCTGTATGTAGTGTATAACACCAACACCACCACCGATGCTCGTATGTTTGCATGTGGCCCTGGAATGGCTCGTGGGCGATCTTTCTTCCCAAAGGGGTTTGGTTCTTTTGCGCCATCAGTTGAAACAATTTTAGTGTAGGACTACAAAAAAAATGGACCCCCCAGGAAAATTTGTGCATCGAGTAAAGAATGGTTCTTTTATAAATATAAAACACACACAACACACACACCACACCACAACACAACAACACCAACACAAAACAAAACAACACACAACACACAAAAAAACACAAAAAAAACACACAAACAAAAACACACACAACCAAAAAACACAGCACACAAAAAACCAAAAACAAAACAAAACCACAACACACACAAAAACACGAACACACACACACACAACAACCAACACACCCACAACACACAAAACACCAACACACAACAACACACAAAAACACAACAACACACAAAAACACATACAACAAAACACAAAAACAACACAAACACAAAAACACAAAACACCACACAACCAAACACAAACACAAAACACACACAACACAAAACACACACAACACAAAAACACACACAACACAAAACACACACAACACAAAAACACCCCAACACAAAACACACACAACCCCAAAAAACACAAACAAAAAACACAAACCAAAACACCCCACAACACAAAACCACACACAACACAAAAACACCCACAAAACACAAAAACACACACAACACAAAACACAACAACACAAAACACAAAACAAAACACAAAAACAAACACAAAACACCAACACAAACACAAAACACATACAACACACAAAACACGAACACAAACATACATACACACACAAAACACGAACCAAACATACAACACACACAAAACACGACACAAACACACAAAACACACACAAACACACACACACAAACACACATACACAAACACACAAACACACACACACACACACAAACACACAAACACAAACACACACAAACACACAAACAGGTATCTACTGATGGTTACTAAAAATTGCTTCTCTTAGAGCTTTTTTTCTTCCCTCTTTCGTTGGCACCTGAGCCATTTACTCTTTCTTCCCCATTCCCTTATGCTGCTCTTCCCTTTCCTTTCCCCTTAATTCCCTCCCTCTTCCCTTTCCTCCATTCCACCTCGCTATTACCTCTTCCTCCTTTCTGATTTCTATTTCCATTCTCCCGACCCTCCCTACCGTTTTGAACCAGAGGTTAAACACACGCACACTCTCTCTCATCTATCTCCCTTCCCAAATTCCCCTCCCACTTCCTCGCTCTATACAGAATCCATTCCGCTCGCTCCCTCCCTCCCTTCCTCTCAGTCCCTCCTTCCCTCCCTCCCTCCCTCTCTCCACTCCTACTCGTGTACCGCAGTTAGACGCAGTGACACCTCTTCCTTCCCTAATTCCCTCCACAGCGTGACCCCTTAGCAAAGATGTGACCCTTTAGCAAATATGTGACCCCTTAGCAAAGACGTGACTCCTTAGCAAAGACGTGACATACAGAGGCATTCGTTCGTGTGTGTATAATGTATGCATATATCTGTTTCATATTTTCGAAGACGATAAATACTCAAAGACAAGGAAATATCTTCATTAGTGGAGGAAAATATAAAGAATGTGACAGCTGCATAAAAGAACACGAAGGGATATATAAAAAAAAAGTGATAATGGTAAGATCTCTGCAACATCATGGAAGACAAGAAACCTCTGTTGCAAAGTTGTCTTTTACAAGTTGTGCAGGACAACTGAATCGGGATTTTAAAGGTAAGGAGCTCTAGGGTGTTCTATAAGTTTGAAACTATGAGGGTGTTCCATAAGTCTGGAACCACGAGGGTGTTCCACAAGTCTGGAACCACGAGGGTGTTCCATAAGTCTGGAACTACGAGGGTGTTCCACAAGTCTGGAACCACGAGGGTGTTCCATAAGTATGGAACCACAAGGGTGTCTTATAAGTCTGGAATACGAGGTGTTCCAAATCGGAACCACGAGGGTTTCCATAAATCTGGAACCACGAGGGTGTTCCATAAATCTGGAACACGAGGTGTTCTATAGTCGGAACAGGGTGTCCATAAGTAGGACTCAGGGTGTCTTATAAGTCTGGAATTGTAAGGACAGATTATAAACGAAAACTCCGTATAAAGCCTATTGACAGGCTATAGTTTCCATATTTTGATACAAGAAAGATCCGGATGCCTTCTGCCATACTAAAAAAAAAAATCCTGGGCAGCTGCACAAGTTAAAAAAAAATGAATATTTTATTCACTGGTCCCTGACTTATGGAACAAAAGTATAACCACCACGAACTGAAAAAAAGTGTGAGAGATGAACTACATAACTACATGTTACACTAATATATATATAAGGTCAAAGTAAACAGGTGTTATCACAATATAAAAAAAAACCACTGTGGGGAAAAAAAATGAAGCTAAAAGTGTTTCGTGATTTCTCACATTATCACAGGTCCTTGATAATGTGACAAATCACGAAATTGCTTGGAATTTCACTATTTTTTCCAGTGGTTTGGTTTTGTACGTTACACTGTACAGGCGGGCCCCACTTTACAGCATTTCGCTCTACGGCGTTTCGCTAATGCAGCGGTTTTCAAATATATCCATTCTTCATTTGCTCAGACTTCCTACAATGAAATATAATCACCAATCACTATGGATTAAGGTTGAAAATATTTGAAGGTAAGTAATGTGTATAATGTATACGCATTTTTAGGCTTGGCTCTATTGGTCACTTCATATATGATAGTGTAAACATGTCTATGTTTCAGTTTACAGCGACTCTCGCTTTACAGCAGTAGACGGGTCGCTAACCTGCTATATAAGCGGGGCCAGTCACAGTTCCTGGCTTCAAGAGCCTCATCGTACTTCTTAATCTAGTGAGTACACCAGAACAGCTCTGCTGCTGCAGGTACTGAAAGCAGCAGCACAGCTCTGCTGCTGCAGGTACTGACAGCAGCAGCACATCTCCGCTGCTGCAGGTACTGAAAGCAGCAGCACAGCTCTGCTGCTGCAGGTACTGACAGCAGCAGCACAGCTCTGCTGCTGCAGGTACTGACAGCAGCAGCACAGCTCTGCTGCTGCAGGTACTGACAGCAGCAGCACAGCTCTGCTGCTGCTCATGAGTAATAACACAGTACATAGATGGCTGCACAAGAGTCAAAGAGCAAGATACAGATGAATGGGGAAACAAGTGAAAATGGAAAAAATTGACCTAAAAAAATAACTGAACAAAATCAGAGAAAATAACTGGCAGAGAAACACAGTGGGGGACCTACATTTTTGTGCCCCTGAAGCTAATGGGGGCCCCTTTTCAACCAGCAATGGCTAACCTACATGATACTTTAATTACCTTTTAATTTTTAACTATTTATACTGAATTATTTTAATATTATTGAAATACCTTTTCTCATAAAGTTAGACCTAAAATTTTTAAGCAGTGTGGACTTGAGTCGCTTACTGGGCCCTTTGGGGTTAGGGGCCCTCAAGCTTAAGCTTCATTAGTTTTGTAGCAGATCCGCCCCTGGTGAGACATGAAGGTTGCAAAGATATCACCACCGAGGTAAGAGACGTGACACCTCCAGTCATCACCACCAAACATGACATTTATTAATTTAAAAATTTATAAAATCTTGCAAGTCATCAGAGAGAAAATCAGAACCAATTTTGCCCACAAGACAACAACACTGAGCTCACCCATGTGGGTGACCGTGGGTCACCCATGTTGGTGACCGTGGGTCACCCATGTTGGTGACCGTGGGTCACCCATGCTGGTGACCGTGGGTCACCCATGTTGGTGACCGTGGGTCACCCATGCTGGTGACCGTGGGTCACCCATGCTGTGGCGCAGTGGGGCAAGGCTAGTGTGTAAGGGCGACAGTTGTCACGTGTCACCCAAGTTGGAATGTACAAGTGAAACAATCGTGGTACCATGTTGAACGGAAAATTACAGTGAAGTAGGGTACATTTTACGAGAGAAATTTGAGAGAGGATCTACGCCATGGACGTACATCGAGCTGGATCTACGCCAGGGACGGTCACCATCGGTACCTGGACAATGCTGTACAGTGTACCAGCTGCCTCAAGTACTGTTCACCTATGTAGTGGTTGTTTGAGTGTGGGGGTTTCCAAGGTTCCAATTAACCGCCAAGTTGAATGTGAAATGGTTAACTCTATAGCAAATAAGGAATAGGGCACTCAAGTATTAATAGTTTAGCAAATTGGGTAATCATTTGACAGGCGATAAACATCACTATAAGCAGGTCGAGCATAGGCAACCATGTAAGGTGGAGTCAAGGTACTACAAGAGGTTGTTTGGAGTCCAGGCGAACAACTGAGAATTGAATTACACTCCATAGCACAAAGTCAGGCACTCAAGACAATAATACAGCAAATGGTAATCACATTGAACAACACAATCAGACCACTATAGCAGTCACAGACAGCAACACTCAAGGTACACAAGCTCACAAGAGGTTGTGGACACAAAAGAAAGCTGAGAATCAGGAGTTAGCTCAAGGGACAAGACCACTTTCGGACAACAATGAAACCCACATTAATTACAATGCACAACCACCTACACTTTCAGTACATAACACACACACACAATCAAACAAAATACACACACACACACACACACAACACACACACACAACACAACACAATATCCACACACACATACACTCCCCCCCTCACACGACATTCAACTACTTCCCTGATCCCTATCCTCCCTCGATCACCCTCCCCTCCCCCGTTCATCCTAAACCCTCCCCACCCCTCCCCACTCCGCTCCCACATAGCCACAGTTCCTCCACTACTTCCCCCCCCCACACTCTGACATACACACTACTAACCTAACATACAGAACTACATAGGTTTCCCACTCTGAGGCAATCAGGATAAAACAAAAATGGGTTGCCAGAGAGCAACAAGAAAAACCAAGGGACAGGAGAGGAAACTGCAAAGGAAGATTGGGCAGCAGAGCTCATAAAAAGGGATCATGAATGGGAAAAGAAACTAGAAGAACTTTGCATAGAGAATGGAAGAGGGGATAGATATGGAAAGCAGGAAGGGGAGGTGCATGTCAAAGCAGCAGAAGCTAGGATACAGAGTTTAGAAGAGGAATTGAAAAATCTGAAACGCCTAAAGAACTAAAGAACATTTTGGGATTGACAACAGAGACTGCTACCTCAGCCACAAATAAGGGGACTGTAGGGAAAGAAGGAGCACAACTGCATGGAGAAGCTCTATCAGAGGAGACTGTAGCAAATGAGAGAGCTAAGCTTTATGTGGAGGCCTAACAGACAACAACAGGCCCAAGGAAAGCGAGAAGGGGAAATGACAGTCCACTGAGCCCAAGTACATTAGCCAGTGAAACTGATGAAAGGAAAGCTGCAGTGGAGGAAACCAAATTAAATGAGGGGATACACAGGGATATGCAGTGGGAGAATGAAAGGGTGAGGTCAGTCTTTGTGTATGGGCTCCAGGAAGTCGAAGGGGAAACATATGAAGCAAGAAAACAAGGGGAAAAAAAAGCAATTGAAAGCATCATGAAAGCAATAGGAGAAGACGATATGACCCAGCTGAAAATTTTCGGAGAATAGGGGGGTTTGTAAAAAAAAGAACCCGGCCAGTGAGAGTGACCTTCAAGGCAGAAGCGACTCGGACCAGGATCCTGCAGGAGAAAGCACGATTAAGGGACATGACGGCATACAGGAAGGTGTATCTCGACCGCGACAGAACACAAGAAGAAAGGCAGAAACTGAGAGAGATGGTACAAAGGCGAAAGGAGGAAAGAGAGGGGATGGAGAAGACAGACAGGAGATCCCAGACCCAGGAAGAAGATCAAATACAGCCTCCCTCACAACTTCCTATAGAAGCCTCCCAACCAGGTCAACCCCAGTGCAACCAAACACTAAATCAAAACACCCATGCCACATCCAATGCCCCCACCCACTACATTACAAACTCCACCCCCACAGCAACAACCCATAGTTCCTTACCAGGTCTCCCACTTCCCCAACCCCAATATACCTCCCAGACCACAGTCTTAGAAAAGAAGTTGAAGGTGTGGTATACAAATGCAGATGGAATAACAAACAAGTATGAGGAGTGGCACGAAAGAATCAGAGACATCCCCAGACATAATAGCACTCACAGAAACAAAACTCACCAGAATAATAACAGATTCAATCTTTCTATCCGGATATCAAATCCTCAGGAAAGACAGAGGGAGGAGAGGGGGAGGAGGAGTTGCACTGCTCATTAAAAACCAGTGGGGTTTTGAGAAAATGGAAGGAATGGATGGCACGGGCGAAAGAGACTACTTAGTAGGAACAATCCAGTCTGAGGGACATAAGGTGATAATTGCAGTAATGTACAACCCACCACAGAACTGCAGGAGGCCAAGAGAAGAATACGATGAGAGCAACAGAGCAATGATCGACACACTAGCCGAGGTGGCCAAGAGAGCGCACATGGGGGGAGCAAAGTTACTAGTTATGGGTGATTTCAATCACAAGGAGATTGACTGGGAAAACCTGGAGCCCAATGGGGGTCCCGAAACATGGAGAGCCAAGATGATGGATGTGGTACTGGAAACCTCATGCATCAACATGTTAGAGACACTACCAGAGAGAGAGGGAGAGGATGAACAGCAAGGTTGGACCTTGTATTCACCATGAGTAGTTCGGACATCGAGGGTATCATGTAGGAAAGGCCCCTGGGAGCTAGTGATCATGTGGTTCTGTGCTTCGACTACATAGTTGAGCTCCAAGTGGAGAGAGTAGCAGGAATAGGCTGGGAAAAAAACAAACTACAAAAGGGGGAACTACTCAGGCATGAGGAACTTCCTTCAAGACATTCAGTGAGAGAGGGAACCGACAGGAAAACCAGTACAAGAAATGATGGACTATGTAGCAACAAAATGCAAGAAGGCAGAGGAGAGGTTTGTTCCCAAGGGAAACAGAAATAATGGGAAGAACAGAACGAGTCCTTGGTTCACCCAAAGGTGTAGGGAGGCAAAAACTAGGTGTAATAGAGAATGGAAAAGAATGGAAAATAAAGAAATCAGCCGAAGAGCCAGAAACGAATATGCACAGATAAGAAGGGAGGCTCAGAGACAATATGAAAATGACATAGCATCAAAAGTAAAGACTGGACCCGAAGCTGTTGTACAGCCACATCAGGAGGAAAACAACAGTCAAGGACCAGGTAATCAGACTGAGGAAGGGTGATGGGGAATTCACAAGAAACGACCGAGAGGTTTGTCAGGAGCTCAACACAAGATTTAAAGAGGTATTTACAGTGGAAACCAGTAGGACTCCAAGAAATCAGAACAGGAGGGCACACCAGCAAGTGCTGGATGAGGTACATATAACCAAGGAGGAGGTGAAGAAGCTGCTATGCGAACTTGACACCTCAAAGGCGGTGGGACCAGACAACATCTCTCCATGGGTCCTTAAAGAGGGAGCAGAGATATTGTGTGAGCCATTAACAAAGACCTTCAACACATCATTTGAAAATGGGCAACTCCCTGAGGTATGGAAAATGGCAAATGTAGTCCCAATTTTTAAAAAGGGAGACAGACATGAGGCACTAAACTACAGACCTGTATCACTAACGTGTATAGTATGCAAGGTCATGGAGAAGATCATCAGGAGGAGAGTGGTGGGGCACCTGGAAAGAAACAAGTGTATAATTGACAACCAGCACGGTATCAGGGAAGGAAAATCCTGTGTCACAAACCTACTAGTTTTATGACAAGGTGACAGAAGTAAGACAAGAGAGAGAGGGGGGTGGATCGACTGCATATTTTTGGACTGCAAGAAGGCCTTCGACACAGTTCCTCACAAGAGGTTACTGCAAAAGCTAGAGGACCAGGCACACATAACAGGAAAGGCACTGCAATGGATCAGAGAATATCTGACAGGGAGGCAACAACGAGTCATGGTACGCGACGAGGTGTCAGAGTGGGCGCTGTGACAAGCGGGGTTCCACAGGGGTCAGTCCTAGGACCTGTGCTGTTCTTGGTATATGTGAACGACATAACGGAAGGATAGACTCAGAAGTGTCCTTGTTTGCAGATGATGTGAAGTTAATGAGAAGAATCAAATCGGACGAGGATCAGGCAGGACTACAAAGAACCTGGACAGGCTACAAGCCTGGTCCAGCAACTGGCTCCTTGAATTTAACCCTGCCAAATGCAAAGTCATGAAGATTGGGGAAGGGAAAAGAAGACCGCAGACACAATATAGTTTAGATGGCCAAAGACTGCAAACCTCACTCAAGGAAAAAGATCTGGGGGTGAGTTTAACACCGGCTATCTCCTGAGGCGCACATCAATCAGATAACTGCTGAAAGCATACGGGGCCCTGGCAAACCTACGAATAGCGTTCCGAAAACTCAGTAAGGATTCGTTTAAGACTCTGTATACCATCTACGTCAGGCCATACTGGAGTATGTAGCAACCAGTTTGGAATCCACACCTAGTCAAGCACGTAAAGGGAAATTAGAGAAAGTGCAAAGGTTGCAACAAGACTAGTCCAGAGCTACGGGGATTTTTCCTATTAAGAAAGGTTGAGGGAAATCGGCCTGACGCATGGAGGACAGGAGGGTCAGGGAGACATGTTAACGACATATAAATACTGCGCGGGAATAGACGAGGTGGAAAAAAGACGGAATGTTCCAGAGATGGGACACAGACCAAGAGGTCAAAAATTGGAAGTTGAAGACTCAGATGAATCAAAGGGATGTTAGGAAGTATTTCTTCAGTCATAGAGTAGTCAGGCCATGGAATAGACTAGAAAGTGATGTAGTGGAGGCAGGAACAATACATAGTTTTAAGGCGAGGTATGATAGAGCTCATGGGGCAGGGAGAGAGAGGACCTAGTAGCAATCAGCGAAGAGGCGGGGCCAGGAGCTGTGAATCGACCCCTGCAACCACAAATAGGTGAGTACAAATAGGTGAGTACACACACACACACACACAATCAATATCACGCTCCTCAGCACTGTGAGAGAGAACGATACATAGCGGAATTTTGTATATTACGGTTTAAACTGCAGTGGTGTTGGCCTTTGGTGCGTGTTAGAGAGAGTGGACACTTTGAGAAAGCAGTGACCCAAAAGTGGACTCGGACGACCCAAGAGGGCTCAGACGAGCACAAAAAGAGCTGAGAAACCAACGAGGTATGGGGGATTTAAAAAATGCACTGAGAGGTCGGGGAGATGCCCAGGCGAGCCAAGGAAGAGCCAGGAGATCCCCAGGAGAGCAAGGGAAACGAGTCGGGAGATCCCCCAGGCGACCCAAGGGAAACGAGTGGGAGATCCCCAGGCGACCCAAGGGAAAACGAGTGGGGAGATCCCCAGGAGAGCCAAAGAAGATCAGGGAGATGCCCAGGGACCCAAGGGAAACGAGTCGGGAGATGCCCAGGCGAGCCAAGGGGGGCCGGAGACCCAAGGAAACGGGGGGAGATGCCAGGCGACCAAAGGAAGATTCGGGGAGATGCCCAGGCGACCCAAAGGAAACAAGTCGGGGAGATGCCAGGCGACCCAAAGGGGAACGAGCCCGGGGAGATGCCCGGAGACCCAAAGGGAAACGAGCAGGGAATCCCCAGGGAGCCAGGAACAAGTCAGGGAGAGCCGGGGGGCCCAAGGGAAAACGAGTCAGGGAGATGCCCGGGCAGCCAAGGAGATCCCCGGAGAGTCAAAAAAACGAGCGGGAATGCCGGAGAGCCAAGAAACGAGCCAGGGGATGCCCAGGAGAGCCAAGGAAGAGCCAGGGAGATGCCCGGTGACCCAAAGGGAAACGAGCCGGGGATCCCCGGCGACCCAAGGTCCCGGCGAGCCAAGAAGTACCCAACCGGCCCAAGGAAATACTCACCGAGCCAGGAAATCCCAGAGAGCAAAAGAAGTGCCCCAAACGAGCCCAAGGAATTACAAAAAGGAGAGGGGGGAGGGAAATTACAGACCCGGGCCAAAGGGAAATGCCAGAAGAAATAGGAGGTCCTCAGACGAGCTAAGATGTACTCAGACGAGCCGGGGGGTACTTACTCTAATCTCACGTGAAACAACTAATATAGCGGAAATCAGAAAAAAAATCACAGGAAAGTAAGAAAAAAAAGCAAATCGGGTGTCGCCGAGCAGAAAAGCGAGATCATAGTTAGCGACAGTTTTCGAAGCGCTGGAAATCTGTGAGACTAGAGTTATGGCTCGTAAGAGAGACGAGACAGTCTCGCCTTAGACATATGAAGAGGGTTGTCATGGGACGAAAAAATATATTTTTAAATTATGAATAAAACTGTGAAAGAATTTGATAGAAATTGTGAAATTTGAAAGAAATTTTGAAAGAATTTTTTGATAGAAATTTAAAAAATTGGTAGACATTGTGAAAATTTTTTGATAGAAATTTTGAAAGAATTTTAATAGGAAATTTTGAAAAAAAAAAAAAAAAATACAAATTTTGAAAGAATTTTTGATAGAAATTGTGAAATTTTTTAGAAATTTTGAAAAAAAAATATAGAAATTGTGAAAGAACTTTTGATAGAAATTTTGAAAGAATTATGGAAATATTTCATAAATATTGATTTTTTTTTTGGTAGAAATGAACAAAAATTTTGAGGAAATTGCACAAGAATGGTCAGATAAGTGGCTGCTTGAATTCAACCCCCGGTAAATGCAAGATTATGAAGATTGGGGAAGAAGCCAAAGCGGGAACGAGGTACAGACTAGGAAGACAGACCTCGATCAAAGATCTAGGGGTGAGCATAGTGACCAGTATATCACCAGAGGCTCACATCAGTCGATTCTGGTCACAGACCGGGCCGCGGGGGCGTTGACCCCCGGAACTCTCTCCAGGTAACCTCTGCAGTCAGTGTTCGTCTAGCAAATCTAAAAGTAGCCTTCAGAAATCCTAACAGTCATTTCAGGCCCTTTACACATACGTGAGATCCATCTTGGAGTCCGCAGCACCAGTATGGAACCCGCATCTGAAAAAGTATGTTAAGAAACTGGAAAAAGTGAGGCAGTATGCAGCAAGGTTTATTCCTGAGCTAAGATCTATGAACTATGACGAAAAGCTAAGGGATTCAATTTAACGACACTGGAGGACAAAAGAACCAGGGGAGACATGATAACAACATATAAAATACTTAAGAAAAATGATAAGGTAGACAGGGATAAATAAGGAGAGAGAAAAAACAGGAACTCGGGGGCACAGCTGGAAGTTGTCAAAGAGGAGCCACAGGGATGTCAGGAAGTACTTTTTCAGTCTCAGTGTGGTCGGTAAATGGAATGATCTTGGTGAGGAAGCGGTGGAGGCAGACTCCACACACAGTTTTAAGAGCAGGTACGATAGGTCCCCCGAGGCTACGATTGAATCTGGAGTGGCAAGAGACGGGGCCAGGAGCTGAGACTCGACCCCTGCAACCACATCTATGTGAGTACGTACCATATAAGGGTGGTGGCAATGGGAGATAGAGGTGGTGGGGGAGGGGGAAGGGTGGTGAGAGGACGGGAAGGGGTGGTGAGGGGAGGGGAAGGGGTGGTGAGGGGAGGGGAAATCCTGCTATAAACAAACGCGTCGCCCTAGTGCTATCGAACTGCAGTGACGTCACTGGCATCGACCGTATGACGTCACCGCAATGTTATTCTGCAATGAGAGAGAGAGAGAGAGAGAGAGAGAGAGAGAGAGAGAGAGAGAGAGAGAGAGAGAGAGAGAGAGAGAGAGAGAGAGAGAGAGAGAGAGAGAACGAATTTCTAATTTGATAAAATGGTAAAAAATTGGACAAAATAATACATACTCAGGATACAACTCATTTCTCTATTATTCATTTCCTTCACGATACAGGTAACAGGCAGTGAAAAACAATGTGCATAAATCAATACAAGTTCCATCTTGCTGAAGCAACTTCAAGTTGGTCGTGTGTTGAGGTTTCAAGTCTTGCTTGCCAGGAATGAACTTAAGCGTACGTCACTTGACGGTTCAACACGGATCAAAACATCGACCCAGGACACTACCCCATACTGGCTGGACGGTGGAAGATGTGAGGTCAACACTGGTGACCCCAGTTTTAGTCTGGCTGGATAGGATATGCGAGAGAATAGGAGAAAAGTCAGCAAGCTCTGGATAAACGAGGTGCAGTAAGGATTTTGAAGGGACCTAAAAATCCTGTGGATATCTGATTGTTGTGTTAGTGTGGTGTAGTCCACGAAGCGGTAAATCCGTGTGGGTCATTCAGCCCACAAGGAGTGTATCAAGGTTCAATACTACTGGCGGCTCCCTCGGTCCCTGAATAGTCAGTCTGTTGGTGATGGCCAGAATCAGGAAGCGCGTGTTGCTGTACTTGGGCCTGGCGTGTGTGTACCTAGCATTGCCCCCCTGCTACCTCGCCGCCAGGAGCCTCTACACTGCCGTAGGAACCACCCTCGACGACTACTTCAGCAGACTCGACGACCACATCAACTACGACTACTACGAGGACGTCCCCAGAGGCGTGGCGGTAGTCAACAAGAGAGAGTTCTCCGCAACGCTCCTACGCCTCCTTCGGCAGCTGGTGAGGCCAAGGCAAGAGGAGAACCCCAAGGTGGTTCTTTTTTGGACATCATGGTTCAGGAGGGCGTGGTGGGGGCGTCTGCGAGGGGGCGTGAACCTGGAAGGCTCCCACTGCCCCGAGACACGATGCGAGTTCACCCACGATCGTTCGAGGCTACCGGAGGCCGCCCTGGTCCTCTTCCAGGTAAGAAACACTTCAAAAAGAAACTTTGGTCCTGTGAATAAATGGTTTGGAAAACCAACAAGTTGATAAATGAGACACTTATGCAACATTTGGGAATCTTTATTCTGGAAACGTTTCACCAGCCAGTGGCTTCTTCAGTCCAATGTAGAGAAAGATGGAAGATGAGGAGGAGGTTGAGGTAAACAGTCCCTCAGCCTAGAGTTGATATACACAGTCTATCAAGACTGATGTTACACAAGTCTCTCATTTATCAACCTTGGTTCTACTGGTGGAGGGCTCTTAATCCAGGGAGGTGAACCTAACCTGAAGGCAACCGAAAAAGCAAAGATATTTTTTTTCCTGGTAATTAAGAATTTTCCATCGCGGCTACACATCGCAGAAAATAATATAGATGACATTTAAAACGAATTTAAAACTTGGGTTGAGCAAATATTTTTGTTAGTGGATTTGTGTTTGAGAAGGACCTGCCTGGTATGGGCCATTAGGCCTGCTGCAGTATTCCTCCGGTCTTACGTTCTAATTAAATGTAAATAGATGTTAATAGGCATGGATTTAATTACCCAATAAAGGGTGTGTGTGTTGCCCTTTCTGCCCGTGTGGCGTAGCAAATTACATTGACGTGAATTGGGGGAGACATTTCATGTTCCAGCCGGGCAAACTGTTTCATTAGGAATGTCAACTTTATTGTAGAGGGGTCGTGAGGCGATGAGGTGTTGGGGGGGGGAGGTCGTGAGGTGGTATTGTAGAGAGGGTGGTGAAATGGTGTTGTAGTGGTCGTGTGTTGCAGGGGTCATGAGGTGCTGTGTTGCAGGGTAATGAGGTGGTGGGTTGCAGGGTCACGAAGTGGTTGGTTGCAGTGGGGGGGGGTCACGAAATGGTGTGTTGTAGAGTCGTGAGGTGGTGTTGCAGAGGGAGTCGTGAGGTGCTGTGTTGCAGAGGGAGTCGTGAGGTGCTGTGTTGCAGAGGGGGGTCGGGAGGTGTGTTGCAGAGGGGGTCTGGAGGTGTTGTGTTGCAGAGGGAGTCGTGAGGTGTGTTGCAGAGGGAGTCGTGAGGTGCTGTGTTGCAGAGGGAGTCGTGAGGTGCTGTGTTGCAGAGGAGGTCGGGAGGTGTTGTGTTGCAGAGGGAGTCGTGAGGTGCTGTGTTGCAGAGGGAGTCGTGAGGTGCTGTGTTGCAGAGGGAGTCGTGAGGTGCACAGGGGGGTCGGGAGGTGTGTTGCAGAGGGGGTCGGGAGGTGTTGTGTTGCAGAGGAGGTTGTAAGGTGGTGTGTTGCCCAGGTACTCTCCCTCCAGTTGACATTCTCTCCATCATTCTTCCACTCTTCCTCTCCCTGACGACACCTGCCTCCTCCACACAGTCTGAGGGCGTGCGAGCAGAGGACCTGCCTGAGGGAAGTCGTCCTTCAGACCAGAGGTGGGTGTGGGTGCACGTTGAGGCTCCACCAGCGTCCTCTAAAGCTTTCTCCAGGCTCCACCATCCTCATGTACGTACGTGTACGTGTGTGTATATATGTCTCATAGTCGCAGGGGTCGAGTCTCAGCTCCTGGCCCTGCTTCTTACCACTTGCTGTGTACTCTTCCCTAGCTTTGTGGGTCCTACCATACATATTCCTAAAACTAGACAGGGGGTTACTCCTTTACTGCTTCGTCCACTTGCTGACCACTCTCTGGCAGAAATACTTCGTACACCCTTGTGAAGAATGTGTCATTCAGCCTCCTTGAGTCTAGGGAGGTAAACACTACACTCACTCTCACCCCTCCACACATACACCCACCCACACCCACATATACACCCACCCACACCCACATATACACCCACTCACACCCTCGCAGATTCTCTCGAATTCTCTCACTCAACATTCATCAGATTTCTAGATTTACGTTATTTATGTTAGATTAGGTTAAGTGTCGTTTATTTAAAAAAAATATATGTAACATACCACAACGCCAATAAATGAAATAAATAATAAAGGCAATAAAAAAAAGTTTGCAAACGTGAAAAGGAAATACAGACTCACTGAGGGAACTGGAAAATACATAATTACTGTTCAAGGCTCGTGAACAGTCGCCCATTTGACTGTCCTGGCAGCAGTAAAATATTGTTAACAGGATGGACTGTTCCTTTATGAGGGTCCACTACAAAGACCACGGAACGTGTGTGGTTTGAACCCCACACATGTTACCGGATTTAAATTTACACTTTGCACCGCCCAGGAGCTGCAAGGACGGGGATACCCATGATAATTACCCTACGACCATAAATAGTGAAACTGCAACAGCGGCCAGCGAAGGGGACGGGGCCAGGAGCTGTGAATCAACCCCTGCAACCACATATAGACGAGTACATACTAATAATCAATTTTGCAGATAAATCGCATAATAGTGGCTTTCTGTTGTGCTTAACGATGTTTTTACTACATGTAACAAATTATTTTTGTACAGCAAAGAGAAATACAAATTTGAATTTGAATCCAAACAGGATGTCAGGAGAGCGTTGGTTGGCTAATGGGGTTTCAAGCCTATCGATTACTCAAAGGTCATTAAGGCTGCACGTAGCTTTTTTCACTACCAGATAAGAATACTTTAATACCTGAAACTGGATAGGCCTCCAGAGAAATGTACTTTTCTGAGTACATATATATATCCTGCGTGGAGAGAGTGTAGGTGAAGTGGTCAGCTCACTCACTCCGGTGTGACAGTAAACAATGAAACTAAGAGAAGACAAGGAAAAGACCCAGAGAGGAAATCAAATATACGAAGACCAGCACATAGATGGCGTTGGAATACGGACCACTCTGACGTTAGAGGAGCGGGGACTAAAGAAACTATACCTTTCACTCTACAGCCTCAAAAATACATACCTACTGTGAAAACTATAATTCCTCTTTACCCCTTCATTCCTGCCTCTCGAGCAGTCCATCTCTATCTGCTCCAGCACGTCCTCAGAGTATTTTGTATGTTGTTATTATGTCTTCCCTGTTTCTCCCCCCCCTCTAACGTTGTCATATTCATTACCTCTTCTCATAGCTCGTTTTCCTTAGCAATGGTACTAGTTTTGTTGAATACTTATGCACTTTCTGATGTTCTTAACATTGTTTATCAAGTGCTGGCTGTATACTGCTGCTTCTTATTCCTAGATGGGCCTGCCAGATGCCATATATAGGCTTATGGATGAATATTTATTAAGATTATTGAAGGCTACTCTTAGATGGGAAAACACAAGCGTCAGATATCTGCAGATGTTATTCTACTGATGTCAGCCTCAGACCAGATGCTAGTGCCTAGCATCTGTGTGTGTGTGTGTGTGTGTGTGTGTGTGTGTGTGTGTGTGTGTGTGTGTATATATATATACTCACCTAATTGTACTCACCTAATTGTGGTTGCAGGGGTCGATTCATAGCTCATGGCCCCGCCTCTTCACTGGTCGCTGCTAGGTCACTCTTCCTGTTCCATGAGCTTTATCATACCTCTTCTTAAAGCTATGTATGGATTCTGCCTCCACTACACCACTTCCCAGACTATTCCACTTCTTGACAACTCTGTGACTGAAGAAATATTTCCTAACAGACCTGTGATTTATCTGGGTCTTCAACTTCCAACTGTGTCCCCTTGTTGCTGTGTCTCATCTCTGGAACATTCTGTCTCTGTCCAACTTGTCGATTCCTCTTAGTATTTTATTTGTCCTTATCACATCCCCCTCTCTCTCCTGTCTTCCAGTGTCGTCAGGTCGATTTTCCTGTGTGTGTGTATGTGTGGAATAAATTATTTAAAGCACTAAATTCGTAGGGGGGTCATACAGCACTTAAAGACTGGGAGGTAATCAGGCTTGATCCAAGGAAAGGTAGGGTAGCTCCAGTTCCCCGGATCAAGAGCTCTCTTGGCATCAAAAAGTTTGTTTTCTCACTCTACTTCCTCCCTTAACGGGTTGAGCGCTTGTTTTTATGTAATAATAATTAATAATTAATAGTAATTATTATTAATAATAATTATTATTAATTGCCACTACTAGTTAATAATAATAATAATAATAATAATAATAATAATAATAATGTTAATAATTAGTAATAATGCTGCTTGAGTATGAATGATCCTATCATCAAGTATGATCCTGGGAAATGGATCTACCTTCATCTCTCCTCGGATCAAACCTGATTGCCTCCAATGTCCCTGGAGCTGTATGATCCCTGCGGATTTAGGGCTTTCCCCCTGGTTATAATCAGAGCAAACATTCTCCATTATATTCTTTTTGCAATTATAGATGTAGAAACAGGTATAATAATAATAATAATAATAATAATAATAATAATTATTATTATTATTATTATAATTATTATTTGGAGGGACTAAACTCGTAGGGGTCATAGAGCTACCTGGGGAGTGGTAGGCACTCAGGTTTGATCCAAGGAAAGGGATGTTGTACCCCCAGGCGATATCTATCGATATCTATCGATACCCATAGGCAGCAGCAGCGACTAAATCAACTTATTCTTTCAGAAAAGACTGGTGCTGGACCATTCTGGTGAGCTGAGTGGTCTCTTCAACTGGACCATGACCTACCATTCCGCCTCCCAGATCATGGAACCCTACGGGGGACTGATCCCGCGGAAGCTTCAGGTTTCAGGGGCCCCAAAAGACCTCTTGCGGGCTGGGGCCCCAAAGGCTCTTCCGCAGACTGGGGTTCCACAGGCTCTTCGGCAGGTTCATGACCCTCATCCCCCGACCCCTCCTCTGCGCCCTGCCCTGTTGGATATCCCTAGTCCAGCCTACAAGGCCTACCTGAGAGCTCTGGATCGAGGCTCCTCTCTGGAGGAGGTGATGGGTGCTTCGTGGAGCCCCTTCGTTGAGAGAGATGAAGGTGAGTGAACAGTCTGGCTAGCAGGATGGAAGAAACTGAGGGAGAGGAATTGGGGGACGGTTAGGAGGGAAAGGTAAATTGCCTCTTAGTGTATTGCTTAACAATTCGCAAACAGGCGCCATTATTTACAAATATTATCTCTCAGTCCACAGCAGGATTCGAACCTACACACTCTGTATCAAAGTACGTAGTACCTTCACTCGGCTGCGATCTGGCCGAGTGAAGGTACTACGTACTGTGATGCAGAGTGTGTAGGTTAGAATTCTGCCGTGGACTGAGAGATAATGTTTGCTCTTAGTGTATATATACAGAGTGGTATGTGTCACTAAGTGGATATACACTTAGATGTGTGTGCGAGTGTATATTTGTGTCTCTCAGTGTATGTACACTGAAAGGTGTGTTTTTCAGTGTCCATACACCAATATAGGTGCATGTCTCAGGGTATATACATAGAGAGGCGTGTGTGTCTCTTATTGTATATACACAGAGAGGCGTGTTTGTGTGTGTGTGTGTGTGTGTGTGTGTGTGTGTGTGTGTCAGTGTATATACACAAAGAGTCATGTGTTTGTGTCTCAATCTATAACACTGAGAAGGACACGTCTCTCATGAGATAGACAACAAGGACAGGTGACGATGAAAATGTGCTGACAGAGACATCGGCTTGTACGCCCCCAAACACTGACTGATCCCCAGTATTCATCCCTGACAGCGTCAAAATTGAGCTCGCAAACTCGCACCAAACTATCAGTAGTAGTAGTCATGTAGTTGTTGTTGTTGTTCATAGGGCCACTGACAGCGTACGCCGTATCGAGCCCCGCCTTACGTGCTCGCGTAAACTAAACCTCGATCAAGATGGCAGTTAACTAATGGCTATGCGTGTTATATGTTATGTCCCCAATGAGCTCTAAAGCCAGCAAGAAGGCGCAGGTAAACTATCAGTACTAGTACTCCTAGCATTCAGGAAACAGGCCTGAAGCACTCTTTATAACTTCTAACCATTTAGCAATTGTTAATTCTGTAGTGCTGGTTAACGGGGATCTAAAGCTGATCGTCTATACGAGGGCCATTTAAGATTGCATATCACCTGCTGACCACCCTTCAAGGCTGTCTTAAGGTGAACTCTCAGCGTATGTACACTGAGAGGCATACACCTTATGTTGTATGTATATGCCCAGCTTGTGTGGTTGACTCTACCACACCAAGACATAATATTGGCTATACCAACCCTTGAAATGACTATAACAACCACTGAAACGACTACACCAACTACTGAAACGACCACACCAACCACTAAAACGACCACACCAACTACTGAAACGACCACACCAACCGTTGAAACGACCACATCAAGCACTAAAACGACCACACCAACCGTTGAAACGACCACATCAAGCACTAAAACGACCACACCAACTACTGAAACGACCACACCAACCGTTGAAATGACCACACCAACCACTACAACGACCACACCAACCACTAAAACGACCCCACCAACAACTAAAACGACCACACCAAATACTGAAACGACCACACCAACCACTGAAACGACCACACCAACTACTGAAACGACCACACCAACCACTGAAACGACCACACCAACTACTGAAACGAATACATCAACTAAAACGACCACACCAACCACTGAAACGACCACACCAACCACTGAAGCGACCACACCAACCCCTGAAACGACCACACCAACATACTGAAACGACCACACCAACCACTGAAACAACCACTAAAACGACCACACCAGCTACTGAAACGACCACACCAACCACTGAAACGACCACACCAACTACTGAAACGACCACACCAACCACTAAAACAACCACACCAACCACTGAAACGACTTGAAACTTCGCAGACTATCCAAGGACGATTGCAGAAAAAATTCCAGAGTGTATGATCAACAAATTCATTTAAGAGGAACGCTTCACTCAGGTAAAGAAATGTGCTACAGGACTGTCAGCAGAATTGTGAGATGAATTGAGAGATGAATTGTGAGATGAATTGAGAGATGAATTGTGAGATGAATTGAGAGATGAATTGAGAGATGAATTGAATCATCAAGAGGAATACTTCACTGTCACTCTCCTCGACAAAGGGGAACCTTCAAAAGGCTGGGAAATGGTTCTCGAGTACAGTGAACCGGCTGCCATACCAGAAATGATGGTACTGGAGTACCATGAACCGGCTGCCATACCAGAAATGATGGTACTGGAGTACCATGAACCGGCTGCCGTACCAGAAATGATGGTACTGGAGTACCATGAACCGGCTGCCGTACCAGAAATGATGGTACTAGAGTACCATGAACCGGCTGCCATACCAGAAATGATGGTACTAGAGTACCATGAACCGGCTGCCATACCAGAAATGATGGTACTAGAGTACCATGAACCGGCTGCCATACCAGAAATGATGGTACTGGAGTACCATGAACCGGCTGCCGTACCAGAAATGATGGTACTAGAGTACCATGAACCGGCTGCCATACCAGAAATGATGGTACTAGAGTACCATGAACCGGCTGCCGTACCAGAAATGATGGTACTAGAGTACCATGAACCGGCTGCCGTACCAGAAACGACGGTTCTGGAGTGCGATGATGGTTCTGGAGTACCAAGAACCGGCTGCCGTACCAGAAACCCAGATTTAAACCACTCTTCGCATAATCTCAAGTAAATCCCAACCTTTAAGATTATCCGGTTCACTGATGCGAATTGAAATTGAACCCCTTCAGAAGAATAATTGGAATGAATTCCACATGAATCCAAACACAGTGGAACCCCGATGTTGAACCTAATTGGTTTCTATGTGGTGTTCGAACTGCGAAAAGCTCGATGTCCGAAACAGCGTTTTCCAGGCTTTAAATATCAGCCACAAACACACTGGAGGAAGTTAAACTGACTCTTCCAAAAGTCTCTGAGAGTCAGGTCAGTGTCAGAGGTCACTTCAAAGCACTTTCGAAACACGGCTTTCCTGTAAAGATTTTTTTTTTTACAACTTAATTTTGGACAAGTCAGAGCGTTCGGACCCCAGAAAAAGCGTTCGAAAATCCGGGCCAGTTTTTTTTTCTCTGAACGAAATTGTTGGGGTTCCGATTTGTTCAAGTGTACGAACGCACACTTATTATTATTATTATTATTATTATTATTATTATTATTATTATTATTATTATTATTATTATTATTATTATGTATTGTGACGTGTGTGCTTCTGTTTCAGTTGTTTTTTCTCTCAACAGATGGCGTGGGGGAGGCATGGGAGGCGTTCCTGAGGCGGCCGCGGCTGGTGGCGTGGATGGCCTCCCACTGCCACGTGCCATCTAGGAGGGAGGAGTATGTGGCCCACCTGCAGAAGTACGTGTCCGTGGACGTGTACGGCAGGTGTGGCTCGCTCAGGTGCGTGTATCCGAACACAAGTGCACGCAGGTGTTCAGATGTTTACTTTGGTGGTTCAGGTGGGGAGAATAAGTGTGGGTGAACAGTTGGGGTGAACAGGTGGGGAGAACAGGTGGTGAGTACAGGTGGGATGAACAGGTGGGGAGAACAGGCGGTGAGAACAGGTGATGAGAACAGGTGGGGAGAACAGGTGGGGAGAACAGGTGGGGTGAACAGGTGGTGAGAACAGGTGGTGAGAACAGGTGGTGAGAACAGGTGGGGAGAACAGGTGGTGAGAACAGGTGGGGAGAACAGGTGGGAAGAACAGGTGGGGTGAACAGGTGGGGTGATAATAGATTATACACCAACGTGAAAGAAATATTTCTTAACATTTCTTTTGAGCTTGTGTGAGTTATTTATGAACGACCAAGAAGGATTTAGTGATTCGTGCAAGTGTATATATACATATATTTTTTTATTACAGGTGTGGGGAACGGCGGCAGCACCGGAACGACACCTGCTGGCGCAAAATCCTCGCTCCGAAGTACCTCTTCTACCTGGCCTTCGAAAACTCAGCTTGCGACGACTACATCACTGAAAAGCTATGGAGGCCTCTCCTTCACGGGGTCGTGCCGGTCGTTCTGGGAGGCGCTGACTACTCCAAGTTCCTCCCCCCACATTCCTACATCAACGCCCAGGGTCTACACCCCAGGGAGCTGGGGATGATCCTCAGGGAGCTTGAGGCTTCCCCTGAAGAGTACTCGAAGTTCCACCTTTGGCGGGGATTCTGGAGGGCCACGCTGAGGCCACCGCTCTGCGAATTGTGTCTCAAGGCTCACCGGGACTTCGAAGTAGCGACGCAGGTAGACATCCCAGCCTGGTGGAGAGAGATAGGAAGGTGTAAGGACCCACTGGCTAGCCTCGACCTCTCATGACCACCCCTGCGAGGACACCTGACCTGAGTCTTCAAGATCTCTAGGGGTCTTCAAGGTCTCCAGTGTCTTCAAGATCTCAGTGGTCTTCAAGATCTCAGTGTTCTTCAACGTCTCAGTGATCTTCAAGGATTCCAGTGATCTTCAGGGTCTCCAATGGTCTTCAAGGTCTCAGTGGTCTTCAAGGATTCCAGTGATCTTCAGGGTCTCCAGCGGTCTTCAAGGATTCAAGTGGTTTTCAGGGTTTCCAGTGGACTTCAAGGTCACAGTGATCTTCAAGGATTTCAGTGGTCTTCAAGGCCTCAGTGGTCTTCAAGGATTCCTGTGGTCTTCAGAGTCTCCGGTGGTCTTCAGGGTCTTCAAGTGATCTACAGTGTCTCTAAGTGGCCTTCAAGGTCTCTAAGCGGATACAAGTGATCTTCATTATCTTCAAATGATCTTCAAGATCTCCAAGTGATCTTTAGTGTCTCCAAGTGATCTACAGTGTCTCCAAGTGGCCTTTAAAGTCTCCAAGTGATCTTCAGTGTCTCCAAGTGGCCTTTAAGGTCTCCAAGTGATCTTTAGTGTCTCCAAGTGATATTTATTGTCTCCAAGTGGCCTTTAAGATCTCCAAGTGATCTACAATGTCTCCAAGTGGTCTTCAAGGTTTCCAAGTGGACCTCAAAGTCTCCAAGTGACCTTCAAGGTCTCCAAGGGATTTTTAAGGTATCCAAGTGACCTTCAACGTCTCCAAGGTATTTTCAAGGTCTCCAAATGACCTTCAAGGTCTTCAAATAACCTTCAAGATCTCCAAGTGACCTTCAAGGTCAATTAAACGTCTCGCTTAACAAAGGATGCAGCTCCTGGCCTGACGCACCTCCGGTTTTGTGGATGAATATCACTGGTTTTCATTCCCTCGTATATACATGTTTGAGTAATTTTTTCACCCGCACAATGTACACGATTGTAATTTTACGCATCCGGAATGCGTATGTATGATTTTTTTCGCATCTGGGGTTCGTATGAATGATTTTTTTTTTTGCATTCGGGATGCGTATGAATGATTTTTTTGTACTGTTCGTGGCCGGGATGTGTATGTATGTTTTTTTCTATTTTTTTGCATCCGAGATGTGTATATATTTATTTTATTTTTATATATAAATTTGTATGATTTTTAGCCTCATTCGTCCGGCTAGAGGTCAGTTCCCGATGACATGTACAGGATAGAATCTCTCGCGCCTCTCTAGGCATCCGTGAGACTGTCATGACTCACGGTACGGGCGGGGATTGAACTCGAGTTCAATCCACAGTACGGGCGGGGATTGAACTCGAATTCAATCCACAGTACAGGCGGGGATTGAACTCGAGTTCAAGCCCCGCCCGTGGTTTGGTTTGTTTCCAATCGTGTCATTACGATTTCGTGAGTTATGATGACTGCTTTGAGGGGACCTGAGCTAGAGTTCGTCACAACCACTCTGGTGGTAGTCTCATCTGTAAAAACTTGCATTTGTGGTTACAGTGGTGGCCTATCTAACCTTCCTATGTTGTATAAATATACCTAGCTGGATGAATCTTATTGTAGCTAACTGGCCCAGTGGCTAACGCGCCGGTCTGGAGTTTTACGACTCAATCGCCGCGAGTTCAATCCAACCCCGTATCGTGGTTAGACTTTCTAGCTATCCGAGAGACCGTCTGTCTGTCCGAGAGACTGTCTATCTGTCCGAGAGGCTGTCTGTCTATCCGAGAGACTGCCTATCTGTCCGAGAAACTGTCTATCTGATAGACAGAGACTTATTATCCTCGCCACAATATACATACCGAGTGAAAATAGCCCGCTGGAAAGTGTATTGGTTGTGTATAACTGTGGTGTATAGTTGTGTATGCGTGTACGGTGCATATACGAGTGTCTTTTAAGGTACTTGTATTGTGTATAATACAAAGATTTCCGTTTTGTACAAGGGAGTTTCTATATTCCAACCTTGAGGTATCTAGGAAGTAACAGTGGTGATAACAGTAGCATCAACAGTAACAACAACAGTACTGCTAACAGTAGCAACAACAGTACTGATTAGATGTGGGAGGAAGTGCAAAATAAACCCAATAAAGAGCAGGGGCGCCATGGGCACAGTAAGGGAACATTGTATCAACATCCGTGGCCCCAGACTCTTCATCATTTCACCACAAGAAATCAGAATCACTGCTGGGAAGGTGCCAGATCAGCCAGGCTGTGACGGATATGTGGGTCGGAGGGCTAACAGCAGCAACAGCCTGGTTGACTAGGCTAGCATCAGACGAGCCTAGCCCATGGCCGGGCTCCGGGAGTAAGATTCTCAAAACCCATCAAAGGTATATGAAAGGTATATCTGACAACACTAGAAGCAACAGTACTGATAACACTAACAATAACAGTACTAATAACAGTAGCAACAACAGTACTTATAACAGTGGCGACAACAGTAACAACAGTATACTGATAACAGTAGCAACAATAGTAATAACAACAGTACCGATAACAGTAGCAACAACAGTAATGATAACAGTGGCGACAACAGTAATGATAACAGTGGCGACAACAGTAACGTGGGGAAGAAAACAGAAATAGCAGGAAGTAACAACAGAAATAACAGAAGAGGCAAACAGGAGGCACAGTGTCACACACACACATACACAGTGTCACACACACAGTGCCACACACACAGTGCCACACCCCAGAGTGCCACACACACAGAGGGCCACACACACACACAGAGGGCCACGCACACACACAGAGTGCCACACACACAGAGGGCCACGCACACACACAGAGTGCCACACACACAGAGTGCCACACACACAGAGTGCCACACACACAGAGTGCCACACACACAGAGTGCCACACACACAGAGTGCCACACACACGCAGAGTGCCACACACACACAGAGGGCCACGCACACACACAGAGTGCCACACACACAGAGTGCCACACACACACAGAGTGCCACACACACAGAGTGCCACACACACAGAGTGCCACACACACACAGAGTGCCACACACGCAGAGTGCCACACACACACAGAGTGCCACACACACACAGAGTGCCACACACACAGAGTGCCACACACACACAGAGTGCCACACACACACAGAGTGCCACACACATAGAGTGCCACACACACAGAGTGCCACACACACACAGAGTGCCACACACACACAGAGTGCCACACACACACAGAGTGCCACACACACACAGAGTGCCACACACACACAGAGGGCCACACACACACACAGAGTGCCACACACACACAGAGTGCCACACACACACAGAGTGCCACACACACACAGAGTGCCACACACACACAGAGTGCCACACACACACAGAGTGCCACACACACACAGAGGGCCACACACACACACAGAGTGCCACACACACACAGAGTGCCACACACACACAGAGTCCACACACACACAGAGTGCCACACACACACAGAGTGCCACACACACACAGAGTTCCACCACAACAAGAGTGCCACACACACACAGAGTCCCCACACAACAACAGAGTGCCACACACACAGAGTGCCACACACACACAGAGTGCCACACCACACAGAGTGCCACACACACACAGAGTGCCACACAGCTGGACCTGACAGGCTGAACAACAAGAGGAACATTTATCTTTTCCTCTTTCTTCCCTGAAGAAAAGGGAAAAATTCCCGACTATTTTCCCTGTCACAGGGAAAATTACGGTGAATGACGGTGTAGTCTTGTAGGGAGGGAGGGAGGAGGGAGGGAGGGAGGGAGGGAGGGAGGGAGGAGGGAGGGAGGGAGGGAGTGGAGGGAGGGTGAGAGATATGGAATGAGAAAAGAAAGCAAGGAAGAGAGAGAGAGAATTACCAAAAAAAGGAATGTGAGAGATAGGGAGATGAAGGAGAAAGAGAGAGAGAGAGAGAGAGAGAGAGAGAGAGAGCGTAAAAAGAAATGTGTAAGTGGGAAATACAATAAATGGGATTTTATATCAAGCAGAAGACGGAAGAGAAGGTGGGAGGTAGAGAGACAGAGAGAAGAGGAACACGGGAGGAAGACAATATAGAAAAATAATAAAGAAGGAGAGAAACAGTTGAATATCCACGTCTGTCACACACACACACACACACACACACACAAATACATACATATATATATATATATTATAAATATATATATAATATATATTTATATATAATATATATATATATATATATATATTATATATATATATATATATATATATATATATATATATTTCTTTTTCTGTCTCATAAACACGCTAGATAACAGGGATATCTTGCTACTCCTACTTACACTTTGGTCACACTTCACAGACCACGCACATGCATATATTATATACATACATCTAGGTTTTTCTCCTTTTTCTAAATAGCTCTTGTTCCTCTTTATTTCTTCTATTGTCCATGGGGAAGTGGAAAAGAATCTTTCCTCCGTAAGCCATGCGTGTCGTATGAGGCGACTAAAATGCCGGGAGCAATGGGCTAGTAACCCCTTCTCCTGTAGACATTTACTAAAAAGAGAAGAAGAAAAACTTTATAAAACTGGGATGCTTAAATGTGCGTGGATGTAGTGCGCATGACAAGAAACAGATGATTGCTGATGTTATGAATGAAAAGAAGTTGGATGTCCTGGCCCTAAGCGAAACAAAGCTGAAGGGGGTAGGGGAGTTTCGGTGGGGGGAAATAAATGGGATTAAATCTGGAGTATCTGAGAGAGTTAGAGCAAAGGAAGGGGTAGCAGTAATGTTGGAAGGATCAGTTATGGAAGGAGAAAAGAGAATATGAATGTTGTAAATTCAAGAATTATGTGGATTAAAGTAAAGGTTGGATGCGAGAAGTGGGTCATAATAAGCGTGTATGCACCTGGAGAAGAGAGGAATGTAGAGGAGAGAGAGAGATTTTGGGAGATGTTAAGTGAATGTATAGGAGCCTTTGAACCAAGTGAGAGAGTAATTGTGGTAGGGGACCTGAATGCTGAAGTAGGAGAAACTTTTAGAGAGGGTGTGGTGAGGTAAGTTTGGGGTGGTCCCAGGTGTTAAATGATAATGGGAGCCCTTTGAATTGAACTTTGTATAGAAAAGGGAAGTTTTTATAGGTAATACTTTATTTAAGAAAAAGAAGATAAATAAGTATACAAGACATGATGTAGGGCGAATGACAGTAGTTTGTTGGATTATGTATTGGTAGATAAAAGACTGTTGGTAGACTTCAGGATGACATGTTTTTAGAGGGGCCACAGATACATCAGATCATTTTCTAGTTGTAGCTACCTGAGAGTGAAAGGTAGATGGGATACAAGGAGAATAGAAGGGAAGAGAGAGGTGAAGGTTTATAAACTAAAAAGAGGAGGCAGTTAGGGTAAGTTTATAACAGCTATTGGAGGATAGATGGGCTAATGAGGAGCATAGGCAATGGGGTCGAAGAGGTATGGGGTAGGTTTAAAAAAAGTAGTGTTAGAGTGTTCAGCAGGAAGTTTGTGGTTACAGGAAAGTGGGTGCAGGAGGGAAGAGGAGCGTTTGGTGGAATGATGATGTAAAGAGAGTAGTAAGGGAGAAAAAAGTTAGCATATGAGAAGTTTTTACAAAGTAGAAGTGATGCAAGGAGGGAAGAGTATATGGAGAAAAAGAGAGAGGTTAAGAGAGTGGTGAAGCAATGTAAAAAAGAGAGGAAATGAGAGAGTGGGTGAGATGTTATCAACAAATTTTGTTGAAAATAAGAAAAAATTTTTGGGAGTGAGATTAACAAGTTAAGGAAGCCTAGAGAAAAAAAATGGATTTGTCAGTTTAAAAAAAAGGAGAGGAGAGTTATTAAAAAGGAGAGTTAGAGGTAAATTTGGGGAAAATGGAGGGAATATTTTGAGGAATTGTTAAATGGGTTTATGAAGATAGAGAAGCTGTCATTTGTGTTTTGGGCAAGGGGAATAACATCTTGTAGGAGTGAGGAAGAGCCAGTTGTGAGTTGTGGGGGAAGTTCGTGAGGCAGTAGGTAAAATGAAAGGGGGTAAGCAGCGGGATTGATGGGATAAAGATAGAAATGTTAAAAAGCAGGTGGGGATATAGTTTTGGAGTGGTTGGTGCAATTATTTAATAAATGTATGGAAGAGGGTAAGGTACCTAGGGACTGGCAGAGAGCATGCATAGTTCCTTTGTATAAAGGCAAAGGGGACAAAAGAGAGTGCAAAAATTATAGGGGGATAAGTCTGTTGAGTATACCTGGTAAAGTGTATGGTAGAATTATTATTGAAAGAATTAAGAGTAAGACGGAGAATAGGATAGCAGATGAACAAGGAGGCTTTAGGAAAGGTAGGGGGTGTGTGGACAGTGAACAGTATTTAGATAAGGCTAAAGAGGTTTTTGTGGCATTTATGGATTTGGAAAAGGCGTATGACAGGGTGGATAGGGGGGCAATGTGGCAGATGTTGCAGGTGTATGGTTGTAGCAGGTAGGTTACTGAAAGCAGTGAAGAGTTTTTACGAGGATAGTGAGGCTCAAGTTAGAGTATGTAGGAAAGAGGGAAATTTTTTCCCAGTAAAAGTAGGCCTTAGACAAGGATGTGTGATGTCACCGTGGTTGTTTAATATATTTATAGATGGGGTTGTAAGAGAAGTAAATGCGAGGGTCTTGGCAAGAGGCGTGGAGTTAAAAGATAAAGAATCACACACAAAGTGGGAGTTGTCACAGTTGCTCTTTGCTGATGACACTGTGCTCTTGGGAGATTCTGAAGAGAAGTTGCCGAGATTGGTGGATGAATTTGGTAGGGTGTGCAAAAGAAGAAAATTGAAAGTGAATACAGGAAAGAGTAAGGTTATGAGGATAACAAAAAGATTAGGTGATGAAAGATTGGATATCAGATTGGAGGGAGAGAGTTGGAGGAGGTGAATGTATTCAGATATTTGGAAGTGGACGTGTCAGCGGATGGGTCTATGAAAGATGAGGTGAATCATAGGGAAATTTATGAGGGGAAAAGGGTGAGTGGTGCACTTAGGAGTCTGTGGAGACAAAGAACTTTGTCCTTGGAGGCAAAGAGGGGAACGTTATGAGAGTATAGTTTTTTCCAATACTCTTATATGGGTGTGAAGCATGGGTGATGAATGTTGCAGCGAGAAGGGAAAGGCTGGAGGCAGTGGAGATGTCATGTCTGAGGGCAATGTGTGGTGTGAATATAATGCAGAGAATTCGTAGTTTGGAAGTTAGGAGGAGGTGCGGGATTACCAAAACTGTTGTCCAGAGGGCTGAGGAAGGGTTGTTGAGGTGGTTCGGACATGTAGAGAGAATGGAGCGAAACAGAATGACTTCAAGAGTGTATCAGTCTGTAGTGGAAGGAAGGCGGGGTAGGGGTCGGCCTAGGAAAGGTTGGAGGGAGGGGGTGTAAAGGAGGTTTTGTGTGCGGAGGGCTTGGACTTCCAGCAGGCATGCGTGAGCGTGTTTGATAGGAGTGAATGGAGACAAATGGTTTTTTAATACTTGACGTGCTGTTGGAGTGTGAGCAAAGTAACATTTATGAAGGGGTTCAGGGAAACCGGCAGGCCGGACTTGAGTCCTGGAGATGGGAAGTACAGTGCCTGCACTCTGAAGGAGGGGTGTTAATGTTGCAGTTTAAAAACTGTAGTGTAAAGCACCCTTCTGGCAAGACAGTGATGGAGCGAATGATGGTGAAAGTTTTTCTTTTTCGGGCCACCCTGCCTTGTGTGGAATCGGCCAGTGTGATAATATATATGTATATATATTATATACATATATAATATATATATATTATATATATATATATATATATATATATATTTATATATATATATATATATATATATTATATATATATATATATATATATATATATATATATATATATATATATATATATTATATATATATATGGGAGATTGCCAATAGAGTGGATTTTTTTTTGTATGTGACAGCCTGATAGATTGATGTGTTCAGGATATGAAAAAGAGATTTCACTTCTCTCTCTCTCTCTCTCTCTCTCTCTCTCTCTCTCTTCTCTCTCTCTCTCTCTCTCTTCTCTCTCTCTCTCTCTCTCTCTCTCTCTCTCTCTCTCTTTCCATTACCAGGGATACAAAGGCTTCCTGTCGACAGTAAAAGCGAGTTCGTTCTATATAGAGCCATAGCGAGTCCTAAGGAGAACAATGGGACCCGAAGTTGATGTTTTGAAGCAACACCACTGTAGAACACCACCCACTGTATAAAACCACCTACACAACCTTACAAGCAAACACCACCCACTGTATAAAACCACTACACAACCTTACAAGCAAACACCACCCACTGTTAAGACCACCTACACAACCTTACAAGCAAACACCACCCACTGTATAAAACCACCTACACAAACTTACAAGCAAACACCACCCACTGTATAAAACCACCTACACAACCTTACAAGCAAACACCACCCACTGTATAAGACCACCTACACAAACTTACAAGCAAACACCACCCACTGTATAAGACCACCTACACAACCTTACAAGCAAACACCACCCACTGTATAAGACCACCTACACAAACTTACAAGCAAACACCACCCACTGTATAAGACCACCTACACAAACTTACAAGCAAAAACCACCCACTGTATAAGACCACCTACACAAACTTACAAGCAACACCACCCACTGTATAAGACCACTACACAACCTTACAAGCAAACACCACCCACTGTATAAGACCACCTACACAACCTTACAAGCAAACACCACCCACTGTTATAAGACCACCTAACAACCTTACAAGCAAACACAACCCACTGTATAAGACCACCTACACAAACTTACAAGCAAACACCACCCACTGTATAAGACCACCTACACAAACTTACAAGCAAACACCACCCACTGTATAAGACCACCTACACAACCTTACAACCAAACACCACCCACTGTATAAGACCACCTACACAAACTTACAAGCAAACACCACCCACTGTATAAGACCACCTACACAAACTTACAAGCAAACACCACCCACTGTATAGACCACTACACAACCTTACAACCAAACACCACCACTGTATAAGACCACCTACACAAACTTACAAGCAAACACCACCCACTGTATAAGACACCTACACAAACTTACAAGCAAACACCACCCACTGTATAAGACACCTACACAACCTTACAACCAAACACCACCCACTGTATAAGACCACCTACACAACCTTACAAGCAAACACCACCCACTGTATAAGACCACCTACACAAACTTACAAGCAAACACCACCCACTGTATAAGACCACCTACACAAACTTACAAGCAAACACCACCCACTGTATAAGACCACCTACACAAACTTACAAGCAAACACCACCACTGTATAAGACCACCTACACAACCTTACAACCAAACACCACCCACTGTATAAGACCACCTACACAACTTACAAGCAAACACCACCACTGTTATAAGACCACCTACACAAACTTACAGCAAAACACCCCACTGTATAAGACCACCTAACACAACCTTACAACCAAACACCATCCACTGTATAAGACCACCTACACAACCTTACAAGCAAACACCACCCACTGTATAAGACCACCTACACAAACTTACAAGCAAACACCACCCACTGTATAAGACCACCTACACAACCTTACAAGCAAAGACCACCACTGTATAAGACCACCTACACAACCTTACAAGCAAACACCACCCACTGTATAAGACCACCTACACAAACTTACAAGCAAACACCACCCACTGTATAAGACCACCTACACAACCTTACAAGCAAACACCACCCACTGTATAAGACCACCTACACAAACTTACAACCAAACACCACCCACTGTATAAGACCACCTACACAAACTTACAAGCAAACACCACCCACTGTATAAGACCACCTACACAACCTTACAAGCAAACACCACCCACTGTATAAGACCACCTACACAAATTACAAGCAAACACCACCCACTGTATAAGACCACCTACACAAACTTACAAGCAAACACCACCCACTGTATATAAACCACCTACACAACCTTACAAGCAAACACCACCCACTGTATAAAACCACCTACACAACCTTACAAGCAAACACCACCCACTGTATAAGACCACCTACACAACCTTACAAGCAAACACCACCCACTGTATAAAACCACCTACACAACCTTACAAGCAAACACCACCCACTGTATAAACCACCTACACAACCTTACAAGCAAACACCACCCACTGTATAAGACCCTACATAACTTACAACCAAACACCACCCACTGTATAAAACCACCTACACAACCTTACAACCAAACACCACCCACTGTATAAGACCACCTACACAACCTTACAAGCAAACACCACCACTGTATAAGACCACCTACACAACCTTACAACCAAACACCACCCACTGTATAAGACCACCTACATAACCTTACAACCAAACACCACCCACTGTATAAGACCACCTACACAATCTTACAACCAAACACCACCCACTGTATAAGACCACCTACACAACTTACAACCAAACACCACCCACTGTATAAGACCACCTACACAATCTTACAACCAAACACCACCACTGTATAAGACCACCTACACAACCTTACAACCAAACACCACCCACTGTATAAGACCACCTACACAAACTTACAAGCAAACACCACCCACTGTATAAGACCACCTACACAACCTTACAAGCAAACACCACCCACTGTATAAGACACCTACACAAACTTACAAGCAAACACCACCCACTGTATAAGACCACCTACACAAACTTACAAGCAAACACCACCCACTGTATTAAAACCACCTACACAACCTTACAAGCAAAAACACCACCCACTGTATAAAACCACCTACACAATCTTACAACCAAACCACCACCCACTGTATAAGACCACCTACACAACCTTACAACCAAACACCACCCACTGTATAAGACCACCTACACAAACTTACAAGCAAACACCACCCACTGTATAAGACCACTACACAACCTTACAAGCAAACACCACCCACTGTATAAGACCACCTACACAAACTTACAAGCAAACACCACCCACTGTATAAGACCACCTACACAAACTTACAAGCAAACACACCCACTGTATAAAAACCACCTACACAACCTTACAAGCAAACACCACCCACTGTATAAAACCACCTACACAACCTTACAAGCAAACACCACCCACTGTATAAGACACCTACACAACCTTACAAGCAAACACCACCCACTGTATAAAACCACCTACACAACCTTACAAGCAAACACCACCACTGTATAAAACCACCTACACAACCTTACAAGCAAACACCACCAACTGTATAAGACCACCTACATAACCTTACAACCAAACACCACCCACTGTATAAAACCACCTACACAACCTTACAAGCAAACACCACCCACTGTATAAGACCACCTACACAACCTTACAGCAAACACCACCCACTGTATAAGACCACTACACAACCTTACAACCAAACACCACCCACTGTATAAGACCACCTACATAACCTTACAACCAAACACCACCCACTGTATAAGACCATCTACACAACCTTACAACCAAACACCACCCACTGTATTAAGACCACCTACACAATCTTACAACCAAACACCACCCACTGTATAAGACCACCTACACAACCTTACAACCAAACACCACCCACTGTATAAGACCACCTACATAACCTTACAACCAAACACCACCCACTGTATAAGACCACCTACACAACCTTACAACCAAACACCACCCACTGTATAACACCACCTACACAACCTTACCCTCCCTCACACTCTGTACACGTCACGTCGCTCTGTCCCTTGTATTGACCTACCAAAACTCCCCACTTTTATAACATTTACATGTGCCAGCAATACCCGTCAAGAAGAGATGGTCCTCAGAGCTTTGTTTAACATCTGTGAGTGTGTTTCCCTGGCCACGTCACCTCCTTTTGACCACTTGTATGAGTGACGACACATACACACACACACCCTCCTCTCTCTCTCTCTCTCTCTCTCTCTCTCTCTCTCTCTATCTCTCACTCACTTTCCCTCTCTACGTGTTTTTGTAGCCGTAAACGCAGCGGTGTTGTGGTTCTCCCTAACACTGTTAGCTTTGTCGTATTGGCCACTTTTTACCCAGTGGAAATTTACGGGCAAAGAGCTGTTATCCTGCCACGACTCGATAGAGAGAGCTGTTATCCTGCCTAGATTCCATAGACTTCATACATAGAGCTGTTATCCTGCCTCGGTTCAATAGGTTCAGTACAAAGAATTGTTATCCTGCTTGCACTCAATACAAGGAACAGTTATACTGCCTCCACTCATTACAAAGCCCGGCTCTGTTATAGTGTTTTGTGTACAATGTTAGTGCTCTTTGTCAGAGGAGGAGGAACAGGAGTAGAAGAAGAAGAAAAATAATAATAATAATAATAATAATAATAATAATAATAATAATAATAATAATAATAATAATAATAATAATAATAATAATAATAATAAAAATAACGAGAAGAAGAAGACACACAAGTGAGACACATGAATTAAGAAGACGTTTCGCTCATCTAAGGCAACATCAATCCACTGCTACCAAAACCCAGGCTGGAAACACATGCGCCGTCATAACCTGGAAGACAGTAGTCAAGTATCTTCACCACCACCGCCTCACTCATCACACCCTGAGTCGTCATGACTGACTGACGAAGCATAAACATGAGAACGGGTGAGGATTCGAACCGTAGTCCATGTATATGAACCACATCTCCATTTCTAGTCCATTTTCTGTCAGCCTCCACTATATATACTCTGTATGTCGTGTGCTCTCTTTCTTCTTTCTCTTTCTTTCTCTCTCGCTCTCTCTCTCTCTCTCTGGGATCGGTAAAGCCACCCTGATGGGCGAAATATCTTGCCAGTACTGTGGCACATGTATCTCACCTGCACGCCAAGGTGCCTATTTACTGCTAGTTGAATAAGGGCGGTAGGTGCAGGGGAAACATGACCTATGTGTCCGACTGGTGACTCACTGTGTCCCTCGTCGCCCCTGGGTCTGTGCCGAGCTCTATCCATATACATGACACAGGTACTGCAGGATATATAGATCTTGACACAGGTACTGCAGGATATATAGATCTTGACACAGGTACTGCAGGATATATAGATCTTGACACAGGTACTGCAGGATATATAGATCTTGACACAGGTACTGCAGGATATATAGATCCTGACACAGGTACTGCAGGATATATAGATCTTGACACAGGTACTGCAGGATATATAGATCCTGACACAGGTACTGCAGGATATATAGATCTTGACACAGGTACTGCAGGATATATAGATCTTGACACAGGTACTGCAGGATATATAGATCTTGACACAGGTACTGCAGGATATATAGATCTTGACACAGGTACTGCAGGATATATAGATCCTGACACAGGTACTGCAGGATATATAGATCTTGACACAGGTACTGCAGGATATATAGATCCTGACACAGGTACTGCAGGATATATAGATCTTGACACAGGTACTGCAGGATATATAGATCTTGACACAGGTACTGCAGGATATATAGATCTTGACACAGGTACTGCAGGATATATAGATCCTGACACAGGTACTGCAGGATATATAGATCCTGACACAGGTACTGCAGGATATATAGATCCTGACACAGGTACTGCAGGATATATAGATCTTGACACAGGTACTGCAGGATATATAGATCCTGACACAGGTACGGGAGGATATATAGATCTGACACAGGTACTGCAGGATATATAGATCCTGACACAGGTACTGCAGGATATATAGATCCTGACACAGGTACTGCAGGATATATAGATCCTGACACAGGTACTGCAGGATATATAGATCCTGACAGAGGTAATCAGGATAATGATCCTGACACAGGTAACTGCAGATATATAGTCCTGACACAGGTATTATATGATACATGTGTCGTGACACAGGTATTATATGATATATGTGTCGTGACACAGGGTGTATAACTTTGGTGTCAGGATCATGTAAACATGAATTCCGAATTAACATTTAAATTGGGTGGTGAGAGAGAGAGAGAGAGAGAGAGAGAGAGAGAGAGAGAGAGAGAGAGAGAGAGAGAGAGAGAGAGAGAGAGAGAGAGAGAGAGAGAGAGAGAGAGAGAGAGAGAGAGAGAAATTTCCCTTAAAATCAGAAGAGTTTGTTTTATAAACATGGTTTATTAAGCTAGTTATCTATCTATAATACATACATACATATATATATATATATATATATATATATATATATATATATATATATATATATATATATATATATATATATATATATATATATATATAATATATAATATGATATTATAAAATATTAAATTAAGTCCTTTCTTAAGTTTTCTCTTATACATTTAAAGATATATTTTTTTCATTAATGTTAATGTAAAAATTTTTAATTTTGCCCCAAAAGAATCTTAGAAAACTTACCTAACCTTATTATAACAAGAGTAATTTATTTTAGCCTAACCCAACTAAATATATTTTAAATACGTTTACAATAATTTAGTACTAAACTAGCACAATCAAATATATTTTTTTCGTTAGGTTCAGAATGATTTTGGCGAAATTATTGCATACACAAATTTTCACTTGTCCTATATGGCAAGATGAGCGTTGCTATTTAAGCCAAGATCGCAAGTTCTGCCTATTCGGCACGACATATATAATATATATATATATATATATATATATATATATATATATATATATATATATATATATATATATATATATATATATATATATATATATTATATATAATATATATATATAGATTATAAACACATCGGCCAGGATGACCCTGGCCGATGTTTTTTCAGAGGAGTGTCTACACTACAGTTATAAAACTGCAACATTAACACTCCTCCTTCAGAGTGTAGACACTGTACTTCCCACCTCCAAGACTCAAGTCCGGCTTACCGATTTCCCTGAATCCCTTCATGAATGTTACTTTGTCACATTTCAACAGCATGTCAACTCATAAAAACCATTTGTCTCAACTTGTTCCTATCTAATACGGTCAAGCAAGCCTGCTGGAAGTCCGAACCTCTCGCACACAAAGCCTCCTTTTTCCTTCCCTCCAACCTTTCCTAGGCCGACCCCTACCCCGCCTTCCTTCCGTTACAGATTCATATGCCCTCCAAGTCATTCTATTTCGTTCCTTCCTCTCTAAATGTCCGAACCGCCACACAACCCTCCTCAGCCCTCGGGGAGGGATTGTTGAGGTAATCTCCAAGCTACGGATTCTCTACATTATATTTATACTGCACATTTCCCTCAGACACGACATCACTGCGTCATCATATTTTTTTGTTATCCTCATCACCTTACTCTTTCCTATGTTCACTCTTAATTTTCTTCTTTTACATACCTTACCAGACTCATCCACCAACCTCTGTAACTTCTCTTCAGAATCTTCCAAAAGCACAGTGTCATCAGCAAAGAGCAACTGTGATAACTCCCAGTTTGTGTTAGATTCTATATCTTTTAACCCCACACCTCTTGCCAACAC